>JASDQU010102822.1:313468-339392 GCA_032191745.1 Picea mariana
TATTCACAAAATGTACAATATCTACAAATTACAGATTTAAATAAAACCTGAAAAAATTCATTTGCAATCTGCCCTAAGACAGAGAAAGGTATTTTTTGTTGATTTTATAATTTTATAACAAGAAATAAAATAGAAAACTAACTAAACTAAGCACTAATATACTAATTCTAATTGCTAAACAAATAAATGACAAACTGACCTGGAAACGCTCCAGGTTTGTCCTGTGTATGATGATCTTCTAAGCTGATCGGAGGGAGGAAACCTGCACCAAATAATCTAATAGCTTCTCGTAAACGATAGCTGCAATGCTCTTTAAGTTTGTTTACAGGACAAACAAGACATAAAAATCACAACAATCATATAATTTATAAATCTCTACAATTAGGTAAACATGTTATGCAAAGACTTATACGAAGTAATTCAATTGATGAAGAAGAGAAATCTATCATTCATAAACTAAATCAAGTAATTGTTGTGTTCTTAAGTACTGGAAGAAATCAGATATGGATGAAACATTAATTAATTCATATTATTTTTCAAAAGACCATGATAGCTAAAGTAGTCACTAATCGAATGCAAAGTGATAAACATAAACATGAAACAAAAGATTGATATTATAAAAATCTAAAGCTATAGCAAAACATCAACTTCTGTCTCAGTTTGTATTAGAATTTCATATCCTTGTTCTCCCACGAATGAGGATGATCCTTATTACAAAAATAATAAGTATTTATAAGTTTTTCCACAGGGTAAAACCTCCCTATGGAAGTTATAAAACTGTTTACATAAAATCTGGGAAGATCTCCCAAGTTCAACTAAACTAAGAAACTACAATAAAACTAGAAACACAAATATCCTCTAAACTGTCCATCAAATCCCATGAAATTCGAATTCACCTGAAAAGGACCAGAAATGAACAAGTTAGAAGGATCTTTTATTAATAAAATAATAAAAATTTAATTCTATAGACTGGCTATAGAATCATGCAATTCTGTAGCTAGTCTAAATAAGATACAGAATCATCATTAAAATCGAAAAAATCTTTTAAAAGAATTAAATCCAATTATCTTCCAATAACCATTTGAAAACGAATCATTGAGATCAGAATGGTTATATCATTCAGATTTAAACAGGATCAAAAATGATTCAACCGAATACAGAGATAGGAATACTCTGTTCTCTTGTTACCACAAAGTCGGGTCCACAGAGACATAATCGAACAATAGTAAGATTGTTTCATATCCAATTGAAACTGATAATCAAACAAATCGCAAGCAACTGTTACGATACCTTGTTAAAAAAGTATGATTGAATCGAACAGGATCAATTTCAAATCGTTATAGCTGTAACGATATAACAGAAAGATTCATACCATAAGCGAATTAAACCAACACTGGTGCGTAACTGTCTATGAATGAAATCGTGATGAGATCACTCAGTTGGAAACAGGGTTCACAAGAATTATATGATCGTTTGTTTTTAGTAAACTGGGTAGACAAGATCGATTTTCTTTGATCGAAATTATTTGTTTGAAACGCATTATAACCGGATTCGATAGAGACAACAAATATTGACCAATTCGTTTGCAAGTTAAAAACAAATAGAGCAGCATTTCACAATGTGAATCTAACTCATGAGAGCAATCGAACCAACTGAAAATAGACARCAATCCATTTAAGTGAATCAAACAGCGAGGGGTTTTAACATAATCATAGTAAATCAAAACTGTCCCACGATTCGGGCATGAATAACATGAGCATATTKTTTTTATAAAAACATAGTCGTTTTTTCCCAAATTAAAACCAAACAGAGAAATATTTCAACTTTGAAAATTATATGAAAGAGCATATCGTAACCAACAAACTCATTGAAATAGTTTACCAATCAGAGCATCCGCACCATAACGAAATCAAATCCAACACAAATGATCGTATTCTAATTTGAGCATGAAAACTTGCCGTGCGGAATAGATACAAAACAAATTGTATTGAAAACACACCATTAATTTCGTTACTTCACTCAAACAAACTTAGCAAATGAAATCCAAACGAATAACCATTCAAATCCAATAGAAAATCGTATATCAAATCAAAATTCCTTCTATTTTTATCAAAACGAAACCATGTACAGGATGATCACCGAATGATAGAGGCATTTGGATGAGTGACTGAGCCATTTAAAAACAGAATTCAAATCATTATATCAACCTTAATTAATCACAAAAAATGATATCAAATTCTCATATCTGTATAGCGACGAGGCTACTTGATCATGCCAGTTTGGAATTGACAACGGCCGTGGTTGATTCCATGTTTTTGAAAAGGATGGAGCCGGTTGTATTTTTCTTTTTATCTGTTGCTTGGAGTTGGTTTCTTTGACTAGTTAACACTGCAATTTGATCTTCCAGCGATTGAATTTTCGATTGGAGTATGGGAACATCAATGTAATATCGTTCCAACCATGAATCGCATTGGTCACAGGGTGACTGTGTGGGTTTTGAAAGAGAAGACGAGGGTTTGGTCAAATGACCGAGGGTTTCACGGGGCAGTTTAATACCAGGGTAGATGGGGTCGTTCTTTAGGCAAGGGGGAAGGTTTGTCACGAAATCATAAGGTGGTTCAGGAAAAAAACCCTGCAAGTAAGGATACTCATCGGCTAAAAAATATTCAATGTCAGAATCGGAATCCTCACTCAGAACTATAGGTTTTGACTCAACAGAGGGTTTAGGCTTGTTCCTAGCCATCCATGAAATCAAACGAGCGTTCTTTTTACCCTTAGTGTTATCAGTAGGGTTTGTCTTGGGCTTTTTGCTCACAGTTTTTTTAATAGTCTCGGCACTCTTAGTTACAGCGTCGGGTAAGTTGATAGGAGGGTAGGCCGAAGGCTTAGGGGCAGGCAATAGGATATGGAAGGGCACCGGGGGTATAGGCTTGACTTCACTCACCATACGTTTGTCAACCTGTATAGGGTTTGTGTCCTCGAAACCATTCCGAGCAATGAAATTTTTCCAACTATCACCATGCAAACCCAAATGATAAACAACGATAAGCTTAATGAGCCCATAGTGGAACAGGCTATTATCAGCCTGCTTCCTTTTGAACATTTTCGACATTTTATACAGACTATGATGAAAATAAAAGGGCATATTGAGCGGATATCCCATAAAACTCATAAGCAAACGCAGGTGGTAGAGAAACACAAGTATGTATCGACCTTCACAAGTCACGAATTGTTTGATTACCATCAAAGTATCGTGCCATCATGGTTTAAGTGCAGAGATGGGCATACCTCTATCACAAGAGGTGACTTTACGTGAGAGGAATGGCAGTTTCCATGGGACCTCCTCGGCCTTACAATTCTTGAACCAACGTTGTCCTGTGGCAGGTAACCCCGTGGCAAAACTGATAAATTTCTCATCAATTTCCAACTGTATATCGCCCACCTTGGCTCTACAGCCATCGAAGTTCATGGCTAACTGTCGTGCTACACAGAGATTAAAACCCTCAAATCGTTTCACGAAGGCAAGCCATCCATTTTCCTCCAAGTGTTTGCGGGCATTGTCAAACATTAACAGGGCTTGGTTCCCATTTGGCTCGATCCGCACGACTAGTGCCATGGAGCCAAGCACATGGTAAACCGAGGGTTTGGATCACAATACACACACAAGAGCAAGGATGCGCACTGCAAACAGAAGTGAACGATGATAAGTGGTAGGCATAATGCCATCGTGCAAAGGTGGTGGAGTTATTCACTGCCATGCATAACAATTATGGTCAACAGTACCACCTCCAGCATTCATAGCTGTTATACCCACTATAACATTATTTATCACTCATGTCATTCGCCCAACCAATAAAACAATGGTAAGTGTATAAACAAACGTGTTTAATCAATGTTATACCAAAGTTTGAAACCATCAATCATATGATGTAAAACTAAAAGCATATGTTTAACCATGCGCCAATGTATTGTAACAGCTCATGTCCATAATTTAACCAAGGTGCCAATAGGTATTCATATAATCAACATAGGTATCATATTTAGAAAGATATATATGAAAGATTTAACCATAACACCCATGTATCTTATGAAACCAAAAGGTCAAGTAAATCAAATAAAAATGMAAMTCCAAATAYTAATGYATTGCAAACTCAATGAAACCCARTCAYACAATCMATATAAGAATGTCCAATGAGTATAGTTCGAAAGTTCTGCCAGCTACATAATGATAAACAAAAGGTAAGCGCAATAGGCATATYGACAAAAAGATAATGACAATTCAGATCAAAATATGACTTCAAAATATTAGGTTTTCACGCTTAGAGTCGTGAAAACAAAACGAAAGTAAGTGCACAAATGTCGCAAAAAATAAGAGTCATTTATTGAAAAATGCGACGAAAAATTGATGTTTACAAAACATTGGTGTAGGCAACTTATAAGACAATGGAAAAATGTGAATTGGCTGCCAACAATGGAGACACACTGGTAGAAGCAGTTATCTCTGTCAAAAGAAAGAAATTCAGATTATGACAGCAAAGAAAATTTCAACTTAAAAATAACAACCAGAAAACCGTATAAACATCATCATTAACCAATCTTTTCAGCAGTGTTTCAAAAGATGAAAACTGATAAAAATCTTAAGATCAGCGAGTCACGATATTAAAGATAAAATCTCCAATACTGTTGGCATGGCCACTGCTGCCAGCAGGCATCCATAGCCTCGACAGGGTTGCCATTTAACCCACTCTGACATCTGTATCCTGCCAAGAAGTTCTGGATCAGAATAAAGGACATTAAAGAGGTTTCTTTTTCACAAATGTTCATATACCCGACATTGCTTCGCTGCCAGCGGGCCTGTTCAGTACCCCGGTGAAGTTGTCTTGGCGCCATGCATGCATTTACCCGCTGCCAGCAGACCTGTTCAGCATCCCGACGGGTTTACAAGCACTTCCCACAGCTCTTATTCATAATTTCTTTTCTTTTGTTTTTCATAGATATATAGTTGAGCGGGGTGATGCTGAAAATCATGATATTTTAACATAATTTTTTCAGACCTCATCAGAATTTTTTAGAACTGTCCTTTATTTAGATTCAGAGATGTTTTATTTGCAAAAACACTTCCTAAGACAGGGAGACATCTTCTGAGTCATTCCTTTACGGAAAAGGGACAGCGTAAAAAGATAATAGATGATCATGACGAACTTTACTTTGGGATGGAAATCAGTAGACTTCTTTCAAACAACAGACTTTTCCAACACAGATACAAATTCCAGCAATATATCATTGATGTTTGTACAAATTTTTCAGAAGTTATTTCATCGAAGAAAATTTCTTTCGTCTTTGTCTGAATAGCTCAGTGTACAGGTATGTGTATTTTTAAAAGACACAAATTGATAAATTCAAATCAAAATCAAAAACAAAAAGCAAACGAAAATACAAAAATAAAATATTTACATAATATACAAGAATAGTTATCAAGCAAAGTATCTTTTCAGGGCTTGGCCATTCACCGGGTAGGTGTCAAGCTGCCCTTCAAGATTCTGCAATTGAAAGGAACTAGGACCCAACTTTTCAGCAATTAAAAACGGTCCAAGCCACAAGTTTTGAAATTTTGTGTGTTCTCCCTTTCCCTCGTGTGGTTTGTCCCACTTCAAGACGAGATCGCCTACTTCAAAATTCCTATCGGAAGCAGAATTAGAATTGAACCATCTCTTAACCAACTGTTGATGTTGATCTATCTTACGTTTAGCTTGGGCTCTTACTTCTTCTAGCTTCATCAAAGCGTTAATTCGGTTTTCTAAAGGGGGACAATCCTCTTCTTGAACTTTCCGTGACAACTGAAGCAAAGGAAGAAGAATGTGAGGTGGCAGAATTGCTTCTCTGCCATAAACGAGAAAAAAGGAGGAGTTACCTATAGCATCTTTTGGCATTACCCTATCAGCCCACAGTGCGTTTAGCAGCGCATTGTTCCAATTTTTGTGATTTTCAACCACAGTTATCTTGATAATTTTAATCAAGTTCTTGTTTGTTGATTCTGCTAATCCGTTGCCTTGGGGGTAGTAAATAGTAGAATGCTTCAGCTTGATTCCTTTTCCAAAGCGAACTCGCTCATATCAAGAGAGGAAAAGTAAGAAGCATTATCGAAAACTAAACAGTCAGGGATACCGAAACGAGTGATAATATTCAAATTTAGAAAGGCAATTACCTGACTGGTGTTGACAGTTCTTAACGCAACAGCTTCAGACCATCGAATAAAGTAATCTGTGGTTGTCACAATAAACTTGTGCTATTGTGAGGACGGAGGATTGATTGGACCTATGATATCAAGGCCCCACTGCTGAAAAGGAGAATCTACTGTAACGGGCTGTAAAGGAAAGGCTGGTTTTTGTAACCGCCCCGATGCTTTCTGACAGATGATACATTTACGACACAAGGCATGGGCTTCTCGAAAAAGCGTGGGCCAATAATAACCGGCTCTCAAAACTTTATGAGCAGTGGTCTCACCACCAAAATGGCCACCAGCTTCTCCTACATGCAACTCTAGCAGGACTTTTTCTGCTTCGTCTTTTTCAAGACAACGCATCAGTACGTCGTCAAAACTCTGACGAAACAAGATACCATTAACTAGATGAAAGGAGGCAGACTTTAGTCTCAACGCTCTTCTTTTAGCGGGGTCAAGGTGACGGGGGGCTGATCCATGTTCAAGACAGAATCTTATATCGTCGTACCAAGGACTAACGAGGTTTTGTGTGCAACAAATTAAACTTTGAACGCTTTGTCCTAGGTTTGGCGTATCACTATCTTCTTGTTGTCCTGTTTCCGAATCAACAACCAACTTACATAACCCTTGGCCTCTCACAATCTGAGCTGGGGTGATTTCTAAGTCATACTCCTACAAGGAGGTGACCCAGTTAGCTCTCTTTTCTCCTAACTCCTTCTGTACTAGCAAGTTCCTTACGGCAGGGTAGGGGACAATGACTTTCGTCCTTGACTTCAAAAGATAGGACCAGAAGTGCTTAACTGCTTTGAAAATGGCGTAGGCTTGTCGATCCACTGCTGGATAGTTAAGTTCGGCGCCTTTGAAAGAGGAGCTCATAAAGGCGATGGGTACTTCGTGGTTCTCGGCATTCTTCTGAGTTAGGACGGCGACATAGGAACGGTCGGAAGCAAAAGTATAGAGTGTAAAATCTTGAGAGAAGTCAGGGCTCGTGAGAGACGGAGAATCTATTATGGCCTTCTTTATCGCATTAAAAGCTTGATTTTCTAGGGGTCCCCAGTGATACTGGGTGTCTTTCTTAATTAAGTTCTGCAAGGGTCTGACCATTTCGGAGAAGCTGGGGACAAATCTTCTCATGAAGTTAATTTGGCCTAAGAAAGAATGCATGGATTTTTTGGATGTAGGAGGGGGAATTTTAGCGATGACTTGAGTCCTCTCGGGGTC
The DNA here is from genome assembly GCA_032191745.1 of Picea mariana. Taxonomy (NCBI): domain Eukaryota; kingdom Viridiplantae; phylum Streptophyta; class Pinopsida; order Pinales; family Pinaceae; genus Picea; species Picea mariana. The sequence continues at coordinate 320,910 of JASDQU010102822.1, forward strand.
AATAATCATTCCTTCGCTAGACACAATAAATCCTAGGAGTTTACCCTGTTCTACTGCAAAGATGGACTTTTTGGGGTTAAGGGAGATGTTGTATTTACGACATCGCAGTAGGACGGCTCGTAAGTGAGCTAGATGATCGTTTTTTGTTTTTAGAAAATACAGTCACATCATCTAAGTAAACTACGACGGACTGTTTAATTAAGCCTCAGAAAGCAATGTCCATTGCTCTCTGAAAAGTGGCACCGGCATTAATTAATCCAAAGGGCATTTTGCGATAAGCATAAGTGCCCCACGAAGTACGGAAGGTAGTTTTGAGTTGGTCTGGTGGAGACATCAGGACTTGGTTGTATCCAGAGAAACCATCTAGTAAGGATAGCCTCCCGGAACCAGATACCTGTTGACGGATCTGTTCCATGGGTGGGACAGGATAGTTGTCTTTGTCAGACGCTCTATTGAGGTTTCGGAAATCGACGCAGAGTTGGATTTCCCCGTTTTTCTTCCGAACTGGGACAAGGTTGGACACCCATTGAGTGTGCCCAACAGGAAAAATTATTTTATCACTTAGGAGTTTATTCAATTCTTTTTGAACGGTCGGTTCTAGTTTAGGGTGCATCTTCCTCAGTTTCTGCTGGAAGGGTAAGGTTTGGGGCTTCATCGGGATGACATGCTGTATGATATTAGGGTCGAAAGTTTTAAGATCATCATAAGTCCATGCAAAAACATCCTTAAATTCTTTAAATAATTTAACAAAAGCAGCTTTTTCTTGTCTAGAACATCCCAAGCCTAGGTTAATGCACTGAGGATTTTCATTAGTTCCTAAGTTTACTTTTTCATAAGACAATGAGGAACTATAAGTTTTACAATTGACCGTTTTTTTAAATTTATCTTCAAAATCATAAAACTTCTCTAGTCTAACTATAGATTTTGGTATGGAATTTACCATGTCCGACAGAGCTTCAGGAGATTTTGGATCAGGTATTACCGTAAAATTGTGCAAATTGTCGTCGTGCGTGCGTTCATCTATCACCGCACCTTGAAAGGTTTCTTCCATGTGCGGAAAGTTAATGATCTGTTGATCATTTTCGAATACTCTCCAGTTCATGATATTATCAGGAACAGATGGTCGAAACAGCAGCTCAACGGAGAATGCGTCTAGCGACAAGCCTTCTGCAGGAAAAATTTTAGAGGCTACATTAGCTAATAGATCTGCTTCAGCATTATTTAATCTAGGAATGGAATTTATATTGAAAGCAGAAAATTTATTCATTAAACTCCATACCTCAGACTGGTAGCTCTTGAGGTGCGGAGAGAGACAGTGGATAGAATTTCTTACCTGCCTAACCACTATTTCAGAGTCTCCAAAGACGGTTAGATTTTGAATGTTCATATCCTAATCTTTTCTGAGACCTTGCAGTAAAGACTCATATTCTACAGTATTATTAGTGCATTCAAATTCTAGTCTACAAGCCATTAATGTCTTGTTACCTTCCGGATCGATAATGATGCAGCCTGCACCAGCTCCTTCTTTAGACTTAGAACCGTCGAAATATAGAGACCAAATTTGATTTTCATCAGGCACATGGGACTGTTGTATAGAAGCTGTTGGTTGCATATATGCTACAATCTCGAACTGTTGTTCTGGATTGCTGATAGGTGAATCCTCGGCCATGAAATTGCCGAAGAAGGTGTCCATCCCTTGGACTTCGGGTGAATCAGCAGAAGGTGTATATGGTTCTTTGGGATCGTTCAGATCTGTGACCGTGAACTTAAGGTAGCGTTCACGATTCACCCTGGTCTGGTTAGGCCTACCATTCTCTGGAAGCCATAAGTGAGACCAGTCTGTCGCGAAGTAACCATGTAGCTGCTCCGACCAGTCCCTGCTTAAAAATAAACCATACACTTCTGGAATATCCACAACAATTATATCAATAATTTGATGAACCTTGGGGTTAGATGATAATCTGATAAGCACAATTTTTAGTTCACATATAACTTTAACATTGGTTTGATCAAGATGTATGATTTTTAAAGTAGACGGTTCCACTTCAGCGTTAATCTTTTGGCAGACAGACCAAGGCATCACATTGGATGATGCTCCTGAATCCACCATACAATTATGCATGTTTCTGTTAAAAATTTCGAAAGTTAACAAGAAAGGTGGTACATTTTTTCGAGTACTAAGAGTAGTAGCTTGTGGCTTTTTACTCGCAGTTTCTATAGCTACTTTATCCACATTATTTACATTATTTACAGGAAGGCTTCCCAGATCTTGAGGATCAGGATTATTTTTAGTGGAAGTCTTCTGAGGGGCTTTGCTTGGCACAACCTTGTTACCACTTGAATTACCATTTTTGCCATTCTCTAAAATATTTTGCAACATTTTTTGAAGCAGAAATGGAAACTTCAATAACTCATAAATAGAAATGTTAGCCCTTAACTTTTTAAGATCTTCAACAACATCATAATCTAAGTTGGGGTTCACATTACTCTGTTTAGTCTCAACTGATTTAGATTGCTTTGGAGGCGAGGTTGTTGTATTTTCGGAAGAAGGTTTATTTGTTGCCTTACTCCTGGTGTTATAAGGGTGAACTGTCTCGAAGTTAGCTTGAAAGATGCTATCCGAGAAGTGTCCAAAAATGTTTGGAGAAGACTCTTCTTCTTGGACTGTCTCTTGTTCAACTACCTCCTCAGGGATCTCAGGAGGCATCAAGTTATCTTGGGCTTCTAGAATTGTTTGAAGTGCACATTGCAAACTTTCTAGATTTAAGCCTTCGGTGGTTGGGTTAGGTCGGTTGGAAGGAAAAGGCTTTCGGAAAGGAGGTTTGTAGGGTCCTTTGCTCAAGGAAGCTTCTTCGGTCGACCTCTTTAAGTCTATAACTTGATTTGATAGTTTTTGAAAAACTTTAGTTAGGTTTTCCAAATCAGAGTTTTCAGGTTGTATTTTACTTTGAGTGGGTCTGGGGAGTATTTCAATCTTCTTTTTGGAAGAAGAACTAGTCTCTGTTTCATTGCTAGAAGAGTCTTTAAGACTAAGTATATCCTTTTCAATCTGGTTGGCCTCCTCGAAGGCCTCTAACAACGTGGTTTTCTTGAATCGTTTAACCCAAATAGCTATGCTTTGATGCAAAGCTTTAGTGTAGTAAGCTATTATAAGACTCTCAGCAGGCATGGAATCCGTAGGAATTCGGTTTTTGAGTGTTAAGAATCTTTGATTAAAGTCTTTAACTTTTTCTTTTGGGTTCATTTTTAAGTTAGAAAGATCCATGACTAGGACTTCTGGAGGTTTACCGTCTCCGAATTTTTCAAAAAAGCATGACTCAAACTTTTCCCAAGACAAGATGGTATGGGGTTGTTGGGAAAAGTACCATGTGGATGCATTGCCCTCGAAGGTATAAGGGAACAACCTATAGAAAACATCTTCATGTTCAACATTGTGGAGTCTAATGGCTAACATAAACTTTTTAATGTGATCTTCAGCAATCTGTTTTGAGTCAAGGTCGAACTTGGGGAGCCATTTCTCCGAGTGTTTAGGTAAAGGGTGTTGGGCTCCAGGTACAGCTACAGCATCTTGGTCAAGCCAAGGTCTAGCAGGGTTGTTCTGATTTTCCATTGGGGTAGTGGGTGTGGAAGGCTGTGAAGGGGAATCTCCTTCGTCAGAGGAATCTCCTCCAGAAGAGGAAGGAGATGATGGAGGTGGTGAAGGAGGTATCCCAGATCCTCCTGCAGCAGGATACGAAATTGGATCTGTAGGATTCACAGTGAGGTTAGTATCTCCTAATTGTTCTCTGATATCAGAGAAATCCAAAGGTTGGCCCCACAGGCAGTTTGGTTGCCTCAGGCGAGCTAAGGCACTATGTGTTTTAATGAGAGATTGATGGACAATCTCTTGTATGTCACCACCTGTAGTATTAGGGGTTGTTGGCTCAACTGTGATATGTGGATCGTTGGTTGAAGTAGTTGCTGTTTGAAGGGGAATATTATCGTGTGAACGTCTTCTAGTCACTATAGATGAGCGATTAGGGGGTGGAGGAGTCTTGCGACCGCCTCATGCCATTAATTAAGTTCAGGCCCTCCTTCTAGCGCCATTTGTTGACGGGCGAAAATGACTGTCCATCAATTGAGAGAGTGGAACCGGTCCGGGGTTGTCTAATAACCCAAACCGTTTGGAATGAACCACTCTGACGGGTTTAGCGGCTCCRTTAGCCGATCTAAGGTCCTAAAAAACCAAAGAGAGAACTAATCTAAACTAACTAATCTAACTAAAACTAAATAAAACAAACTAAACTAATTAACAATAAATAAAACAAAYTAATAACCTAATTAATTATCTGACTACTATCTGAAATATAACTTATTCACAAAATGTACAATATCTACAAATTATAGATTTAAATAAAACCTGAAAAAATTCATTTGCAATCTGCCCTAAGACAGAGAAAGGTATTTTTTGTTGATTTTATAATTTTATAACAAGAAATAAAAAAGAAAACTAACTAAACTAAGCACTAATATACTAATTCTAATTGCTAAACAAATAAATGACAAACTAACCTGGAAACGCTCCAGGTTTGTCCTGTGTATGATGATCTTCTAAGCTGATCGGAGGGAGGAAAACCGCACCGAATAATCCAGTAGCTTCTCGTAAACGATAGCTGCAATGCTCTTTAAGTTTGTTTACAGGACAAACAAGACATAAAAATCACAACAATCATATAATTTATAAATCTCTACAATTAGGTAAACCTGTTATGCAAAGACTTATACGAAGTAATTAAATTGATGAAGAAGATAAATTTGTCATTCATAAACTGAATCAAGTAATTGTTGTGTTCTTAAGTACTGGAAGAAATTAGATATGGATGAAACATTAATTAATTCATATCATTTTTCAAAAGACCATGATAGATAAAGTAGTCACTAATTGAATGCAAAGTGATAAACATAAACATGAAACAAAAGATTGATATTATGAAAAGCTAAAGCTGTAGCAGAACGTCAACTTTTGTCTCAGTTTGTATTAGAATTTCATATCCTTGTTCTCCCATGAATGAGGATGATCCGTATTACAAAAATAATAAGTATTTATAAGTTTTTCCACAGGGTAAAACCTCCCTGTGGAAGTTATAAAACTTTTTACATAAAATCTGGGAAGATCTCCCAAGTTCAACTAAACTAAGAAACTACAATAAAACTAGAAACACAAATATCCTTTAAACTGTCCATCAAATCCCATGAAATTCGAATTCACCTGAAAAGGACCAGAAATGAACAAGTTAGAAGGATCTTTTATTAATAAAATAATAAAAATTTAATTCTATAGACTGTCTACAGAATCATGCGATTCTGTAGCTAGTCTAAATAAGATACAGAATCATCATTAAAATCAAAAAAATCTTTTAAAAGAATTAAATCCAATTATCTTCCAATAACCATTTGAAAACGAATCATTGAGATCAGAATGGTTATATCATTCAGATTTAAACAGGATCAAAAATGATTCAACTGAATACAAAGATAGGAATACTCTGTTCTCTTGTTACCACAAAGTCGGGTCCACAGAGACATAATCGAATAGTAGTAAGATTGTTTCATATCCAATTAAAACTGATAATCAAACAAATCGCAAGCAACTATTACGATGCCTTGTCAAAAAAGTATGATCGAATCGAACAGGATCAATTTCAAATCGTTATAGCTGTAATGATATAACAGAAAGATTAATACCATAAGCGAATTAAACCAACACTGGTGCGTAACTGTCTATGAATGAAATCATGATGAGATCACTCAGTTGGAAACAGGGTTCACAAGAATTATATGATCGTTTGTTTTTAGTAAACTGGGTAGACAATATCGATTTCCTTTTATCAAAATTATTTGTTTGAAACGCATTATAAGCGGATTCGATAGAGACAACAAATATTGACCAATTCGTTTGCAAGTTAAAAACAAACAGAGCAGCATTTCACGATGTGAATCTAACTCATGAGAGCAATCGAACCAACTGAAAATAGACAGCAATCCATTTAAGCGAATCAAACAGCGAGGGGTTTTAACATAATCATAGTAAATCGAAACTATCCCACGATTCGGGCATGAATAACATGAGCATATTGTTTTTATAAAAACATAGTCATTTTTTCCCAAATTAAAACCGAACAGAGCAATATTTCAACTTTGAAAATTATATGACAGAGCATATCGTAACCAACAAACTCATTGAAATAGTTTACCAATCAGAGCATCCGCACCATAACGAAATCAAATCCAACATGAACGATCGTATTCTAATTTGAGCATGAAAACTTGCCGTGCGGAATAGATACAAAATGAATTGTATTGAAAACACACCATTAATTTTGTTACTTCACTCAGACAAACTTAGCAAATGAAATCCAAATGAATAACCATTCAAATCCAATAGCAAATCGTATATCAAATCAAAATTCCTTCTATTTTTATCAAAACGAAACCATGTACAGGATGATCACCGAATGACAGAGGCATTTGGATGAGTGACTGAGCCATTTAAAAACAGAATTCAAATCATTATATCAACCTTAATTACTCACAAAAAATGATATCAAATTCTCATACCTATATAGCGACGAGGCTGCTTGATCATGCCAGTCTGGAATTGACAACGGCCGTGGTTGATTCCAAGTTTTTGAAAAGGATGGAGCCGGTTGTCTTTTGCTTTTTATCTGTTGCTTGGAGCTGGTTTCTTTGACTGGTTAACACTGCAATTTGATCTTCCAGCGATTGAATTCTCGATTGGAGTATGGGAGCATCAATGTAATATCGTTCCAACCATGAATCGCATTGGTCACAGGGTGACTGTGTGGGTTTTGAAAGAGCAGGCGAGGGTTTGGTCAAATGACCGAGGGTTTCATGGGGCAATTTAATACCATGGTAGCTGGGGTCGTTCTTTAGGCAAGGGGGAAGGTTTGTCACGAAATCGTAAGGTGGTTCAGGACACAAACCCTACGAGTAAGGATACTCATTGGCTAAAAAATGTTCAATGTCAGAATCGGAATCCTCACTCAAAACTATAGGTTTTGACTCAACAGAGGGTTTAGGCTTGTTCCTGGCCATCCGTGAAATCAAACGAGTGTTCTTTTTACCCTTAGTGTTATCAGTAGGGTTTTCCTTGGGCTTTTTTCTCACAGGTTTTTTAATAGTCTCGGCACTCTTAGTTACAGCGTTGGGTAAGTCGATAGGAGGGTAGGTCGAAGGCTTAGGGGCAGGCAATAGGATATGGAAGGGCACTGGGGGTACAGGCTTGACTTCACTCACCATACGTTTGTCAACCTGTATAGGGTTTGTGTCCTCGAAACCATTCCGAGCAACGAAAGTTTTCCAAATATCACCATGCAAACCCAAATGATAAACAATGATAAGCTTAATGAGCCCATAGTGGAATAGGCTACTGTCAGCCTGTTGCCTTTTGAACCTTTTCGACATTTTATACAGGCTATGATGAAAATAAAAGGGCATATTGAGTGGATATCCCATAAAACTCATAAGAAAACGCAGGTGGTAGAGAAACACAAGTCCGTATCGACCTTCACAAGTCACGAACTGTTTGATTACCATCAAAGTATCGTGCCATCGTGGTTTAAGTGCAGAGATGGGCATACCTCTGTCACAAGAGGTGACTTTGCGCGAGAGGAACAGCAGTGTCCATGGAACCTCCTCAACCTTACAATTCTTGAACCAACGTTGTCCTGTGGCAGGTAACCCCGTGGCAAAACTAATAAATTTCTCATCAATTTCCAACTGCATATCGCCCACCTTGGCTCTACAGCCATCGAAGGTCATGGCAAACTGTCGTGCTACACAGAGATTAAAACCCTCAAATCATTTCACGAAGGTAAGCCATCCGTTTTCCTCCAAGTCTTTGCGGGTATTGTCAAACATTAACAGGGCTTGGTTCCCATTTGGCTCGATCCGCATGACTGGTGCCATGGAGCCGAGCACATGGTAAATCGAGGGTTTGGATCACAATACACACACAAGAGCAAGGATGCACGCTGCAAACAGAAGTGAACGGTGATAAGTGGTAGGCATAAATGCCATCGTGCAAAGGTGGTGGAGTTATTCACTGCCATGCATAACAATTGTGGTCAATAGTACCACCGCCAGCGTTCATAGCTGTTATACCCACTATAACATGATTTAACACTCATGTCATTCACCCAACCAATAAAACAATGGTAAGTGTATAAACAAACGTGTTTAATCAATGTTATACCAAAGTTTGAAACCATCAATCATACAATGTAAAACTAAAAGCATATGTTTAACCATGCGCCGATGTATTGTAACAGCTCATGTCCATAATTTAACCAAGGTGCCAATAGGTATTCATATAATCAACATAGGTATCATATTTAGAAAGATATATATGAAAGATTTAACCATAACACCCATGTATCTTATGAAACCAAAAGGTCAAGTAAATCAAATAAAAATGCAACTCCAAATATTAATGTATTGCAAACTCAATGAAACCCAGTCACACAATTAATATAAGAATGTCCAATGAGTATAGTTTGAAAGTTTTGCCAGCTACATAATGATAAACAAAAGGTAAGCGCAATAGGCATATCGACAAAAAGATAATGACAGTTCAGATCAAAATACGACTTCGAAAGATTAGGTTTTCACGCTTAGAGTCGTGAAAATAGAACGAAAGTAAGTGCGCAAATGTCACAAAAAATAAGAGTGTCGTTTATTGAAAAATGTGACGAAAAATTGATGTTTGCAAAACATTGGTGTAGTCAGCTTATAAGACAATGGAAAAATGTGAATTGGCTGCCAACACAACCCAAAGGCAAATCAGTTGCCCAAGATAGAAATCAGAAACCCAAATAAGAGTGGAAGAAACCTCGGACTCAAACTAAGAGAGGTTGAAGTTCACAGAGAGGGCAGCATACCGAACAGAAAGGTCAGTATGCTGATGGAAACATTTTTCCTCGTACCAGAGGTAGAGGAAGAGGAAGAGGTGGAGTAGTGAAATGCTTCACATGTGGAAAGAATCGACATAAATCTTATGAGTGTCCAGACAAAAATAAAGAAGGTGGTGAAACTCACATCTCCGAAGAACAGAGGCGGAATGTTGAGGCAGAGGATGTTGAAGGCGGAAGATCGTTGATGATGCGAAAAGTTCTCTTAATGCCAGAGAAGGAGGTGGAGAATCCAGTGCAAAGGAACAGTCTTTTTCGGACTGCTTGCAAAACCAAGGACAGGGTATTCAAAGTCATTGTGGACAATGGTAGCACAGATAATCTTGTTTCTACAGAGATGGTAGAAAAGATGGAGCTGGAGACTAGTGAACATCCAAGCCCATACAGAGTTTCATGGCTACAGAAAGGACATCAGATAAATGTCACTAAACAATGTTTAGTTAAGTTTAAAATAGGAGGGTATAAAGATGAAATACTTTGTGATGTCATTCCCATGGATGTTTGTCATCTATTTTTGGGTAGACCGTGGCAATATGATAGAAATGTGATTCATGATGGGAGGAAGAAAACATACACCCTAGAGAAGAATGGGAGAACTCACATGTTGTTTCCAATTAAGGACAAGGTGGTGAAACCTGAAGTAAACAACACTGTACTTCTCATGAGTGGGAAGGAACTTCTTACAGAGGTTAAGAAGAAGGAGGAACTGCAATTCATTGTGGTCAGGAAGCCTAAAATTGTTTTAACCAGTACAAGGGTAGATGATTTACCGGAAGAGGTTCAGAAACTGTTGGAAGAGTTTGTTGATGCTTTGAGCAGGAAATGTTTGTTGTTGCAGGAGTTCAGAGTCAAAACACTGGGTTTTGATGATCTCAAGGACATGTACAGAAATGATCCAGATTTTAAGGAGGCGTATGAAGCAGCTGAGAATCCAATTCTCAGGGACAGAAGCCAATGGATAGAATACATGATCCAAGAAAGATTATTGTTTAAGGGTAATCAACTTTGTATTCCAAGATGCTCCATGAGGGAGAATTTGCTGAAGAAGAAACATAATGGAGGATTGGCCAGACATTTAAGTTATGACAAGACATTCTCAAAGTTAAATGAGTCATATTTTTGGCCAGGAATGAGAGCAAACGTCAAAATATTCGTGGACAGATGTAGAATTTGTCAGCATTCAAAAGGGAAGAGGTAGAATGCAAGTTTTTATCAACTGTTACCCATACCTGACAGGTCCTGGGATGTAGTAAGCATGGACTTCATATTGGGGTTGCCAAGAACACAAAGAGGGTTTGACTCGATCTTTGTGGTGGTGGAAAGATTTTCTAAGATGGCACACTTCATACCGTGTTAGAAAACCAGTGATGCAACTCACATTGCGAATTTGTTTTTCAAAGAGGTCATTCGACTTCACGGCTTACCAAGGAGCATAGTTTCGAATCGAGACACCAAGTTCATGGGACACTTATGGAGAACCTTATGGAAAAATATAGGAATGAACTTGTTGTTCAGTTCATCTTATCATCCTCAGACAGATGGACAAACAAAATTTGTCAACAGAAGTTTGGGAGACTTGCTGAGGAGTTTGGTGACAGAACACCACAGTCAGTGGGACAATATTCTGTCACAGGAGGAATTTGCTTATAATGATTCAATCAGCAGAAGCACAGGGAAAAGTCCATTCCAGATTGTTTATGGGATGCATCCAAGAGGAGTTTCGGAATTGAGAGATTCAGAACATAATGCAACTAGGAGTGCTAGTGCAGAGGATTTCATAGAAGTGATGAAGGAACTTCACAACTAGGTGAAGGAGTGATTGCAAAACTCGAGCCAAGAGTATAAGCGCATAGAAAATCAACACAGGAGACAACTTCAATTTGAGGTTGGTGATTTGATTATGGCACATCTAAGAAAGGAAAGGTTCCCGAAGGGGACATATAAMAAACTGAAGATGAAGAAGATCGGACCATGTAAGGTCTTCAAGAAATTTGGGGCAAATGCTTATGAGATAGAATTACCCGATGGGATCGGAATTTCTCCGATATTCAATGTCTCAGATTTGTACCCATACAAAGCTGAGGAAGTAGGAACGAGTGATGAACAAMCAGAGTTTTGGTGGACTAAATAGATGCCAGTTGCAGAGAAGCCACAGATGGAAAGCATACTGGACAAAAGAGTTAGCAAGAGGACCAGGAGAAAGGAATACATTGAATACTTGGTCAAGTGGAAGGGACACCCATTTAAAGATGTCAGCTAGGAGAATGAAGCAGAAATTCAGAAGCATGGACAGACCGTGCAAGAGCTCATGGACAAGAGCCCATGAAAATTTTCAAGCGAGGGAGTATGATGCAGAATCATCATCAACATCAAGCGAGCGTGGGGCAACCGCCAACGCATTTTGGCACATGATAAATTGTTTGAATGTTTTTTGAAGTGGATACGCCAAACTTAAATGAGATAATTAAGGAAAGGCATACTGGTAGATTGTAATCATACCTTGAGCGTCTCACTCTCGTCTGAAGGACTAAGAGGCATTTAAGTTTATGAATGTAGGTAGGTAGCTTTGAATTCTCAGATTAGACAGTTTTAGGAGCCGGACGGAAACGGGATATAGACACCCTCACTTGTATTATTGTAACATTAGAATCATTATGAGAAGAGAGCATAGGAGAGCAGAAGCAGAGAGCTGTGTAGAAAAACCTATGTACAAGGGTTCTGGATTAATAAAAAGATATCTAGTTCAAACTCATGGTGTCTAATTGTTTTATGTGTTGCACATGTTGATTAATACATGCTTGTTTACTCTCTGTTATGCATTTGCTTTGATGCGTGAATGTTGGATTTCATATTTAATGTCTGAAATCTGAAGAGAGGGAGAGTAAAGAGTGAGTTTCAATTGTTTCTATGCCTGAGCAAGAGTTTTCCTGGAAGGAGTGCAGTGAAATTGTCCACAAGAAGTGTGTTGATGGGTTCAGAGTATAAATCTCTAAAAGCTCAGGAGGGGTAACAACATTGTTCTCATTCTCGTAGAAGTGCAAGTTAAGCACAGGAGTCGTGCAAAGTGTGCGATGGCTGAGAGGAGTCTCAAAGTTTGCAACCTGAGCGAAAACTGTTGAAGGACTGATGTCGCAGAGGGTGCACAGAGTCGAAGAATCCAATACTTGGAAGTATTGAAAAGTTGTCGCAAGGAGTGCGTGCAGAAGTCTTTTTGAAGACTTTAGGTTGTGGTAGAAGCTCAGAGAGTTAGTGCCTTGAATTTGTTGGAAGGAGGCGCAATGAAGTTGTTCTGTAGAAGGACAAGCTCCCTAAGGGAACACTTTGTTCATTTCGCAGGAATCATCAAGGAGGAAATTGACGGTCGGAGTTCTCTGTGGAGAATTCATGAAGTTCTGAGAACCGTCGGATCATGTAGAGGAGAAAGAAGGTTATGGTAGGTGTTTTTCTGCATGCAATCTCAGGAGAAATCGAACCGTAGGATTGAACCAACAGGGGCTGTTGGATTACTCATGAAATAGCATTTCGGGGCTTCATGAGTTGGAGGACTGAAAGCCTTGTATCAATATTCATGAGGTCATGAAAGGCAAAGTCATGAAATAGTGAAAGAGTCTAAGTCGTCCGATCGGAAGGACACGTGTCGTGAGATCACCCGAATCAGGGATTAGAACATTGAAGGTCAGAAGGAGAAGTTTTTCAACGTCGTGAGTGGCGAAGCCATGAAGGAAATCACAACTGTCCATCTGAGAGTGGACAAGTGGCACACTCGCCGACAGAGAGGTCAGACCTTCATTGACCATTTTGGAGTTTCGTGGGTTGAAGAGCTTAAGGCTTAGCATCGGGATTCACGAAGTCGCGAAGTCCGAGAACTCCAAAAAGGCAGAAAGTTCCATCGTGGGACCCGCATAAACGACGTGTCGGAATTTCGGCATATCGAAGGGTAAGAGGTCAAGACCCTTGTCCCGAAAGTTTCGAAGTCGCGCAACTGCGAGAGAATCACAGTCGTCCATTTGGAGGAGGACAGGTGGCAGAGATCGGAGGGTCTCGTGAACTCAGAGGTTCGCAGGGTGAGAGCCCAAGAGTTGGGAGCTCCAATTCCTGAAGTCACGAAAGGCGCAGTCGCAAAGTGCCAAAGCCAGGCACGAGGGACACGTGGCAGAACCGCAAGGTGGGCCGAGAAGTATACCGGCGGACACACGTCACACATTTGGAGGAGTCAACACCTCGTTGACCTCTCACGTCTCGGGGACTCGGGAGATAAGAAAACGAAAGTTCGAGCCTTCGACTCGCGAAGTCGCGAGTAGCGAGTATGAGAGGAGAAAAGTCAATATCGCCTCTCAGGGTTTCGGGAAAGAAAGGTGCCAAGGTTGGACCTTTGAACTCACGAAGGCGTGAGAGGCGAGAAGTGCTAGCGCTTAGCCTAGCCGACGGTCGCGCAAGGAGGGCGCTGACAAAAGAAAGGGCTATAACCATTTCATGATCTCAGGTATTGCGGATTTGTAGAGGAAGAGTCGGAAGTCATGACTCGCGAACTTGCGAGATTGCGAGTTGCCGAAAAGGACCTGTGGATCGATAAATTTGCAGATTCCAGTGGGAATCAAAAGAGTTGATCCGGCTCAAGGGAATATAGAATGATCCTATGAGCAGATCTTGGCCCGAGGGCCGATAGGTCTGCATCACACACTTCTTTAATGAGAAAATAAAAAACCAGTTCATCACGTTTTCGTGGAGAGTTGGAGAAGTTGTTGTAAATAATATCTCCCATTTGGATGAATTTGAAAGACACTTTGACCAACTTGGCAAGAAAGAAGCTAAATGTGTCGAGGGTTTTGACCCTAATGATATATTTACTGCACACGTGACCATGGTGGGGTATTATACTTATTTAAATAAGTCTAAACAATTTAAATAAGGAGGAGGGAACAATCAAAACCTCTCTAATACATCAGTTGATGAAGCCATGAATGATATAGTATATTTAGCCAACACTAATGAGTGTTATTGACAATAGGGTAGAGAAGTAATAAACAAAAATCTTAATTATACCAGTGTTTCACAAAGAAGTACCCTGACATAAAAAATAAAAAAAACAAGGAGTAGTGGTTTGAAGACAAGGAACACACCTATTGGAAACTCAAATGATGGCGGTGATAGAGACCCTGCAAAGAAAAAATTGAAAAATCCCATGTTGTACATACCTCTTCTAAGAGAAACACAGAGACCCAAAAAATGGGACAGGAAATACCAGAGATTGAAGAAAGTCTTCGAGCAATGGATGTAAATAAAATTATCGAAGAACCCAACTGGTCAAAAGAACGATCGTTGGAAACCCAAGAAATTATTGAAGCTCTAGTCACTCAAGAACCTGAATTTGTTTAAGAGGATTCTATAACACTTCACCACATGGCCTACATTACAAAGTTCAAAAAATTGTTAATAGAGAAATTCAACATGAAAAACAATAAAGTGTCTGAAAAATGGAAATCAGAAATTGATTTCCATGGGGTTGTGCCTTCAAAAATTGTACAGTTTCATGAGGAAATCGAGAAGCATTAAAGGAATTCATTTGTAATATTGAAAAAGAAAATTTAATTTTAAAAGAAAAAGTAAAGGAATTAGAGACAACTTTGATTTCGAAAACATTGTTTTTTGAGCCATTAATGACAATTCAACTAGCGCTTACCCTGGAGGACATCCCAGAAAGTAGCAGTAAGTTGAAAGGTTCATCTAGTTTTTTGTTTCCAGTAAGACGGTATGTTGGAGATGGAATTAAAAAAAGAATAGATTTAATCCAAGAAATCTGGGAGCTAGCACATAGCTCTACTAGCGTTTCTACAAGGATTATGCATTTCAAATAATATCTCCAAAAGGATAGAGAAAACGATGAAGGATTTTACGAGGTTGTGGGAACGTTTTCGACCAAAGTTTCAATTTTAAGTGATACCCACATAAGAGAACAAAACCTCTCATCTAGTATCTTAATGAAGTGAACCAATGTCTGTTGGTTGAAAATAATTAAAAGTTTAAGGGAAATGTTGAATGAGTTGGATGTTGTGGAAATTAAAAGAGGTGACCTTTTTTTAAAGCTTGTGGATCTTACAAAAGAACTGGACAACCCAAATTTATTAATGGACACAAAATTGTGTCTAAAGAGCCATTATTAGATCAACTTGAAGCATTAAAATTTGCATGGGAAGTGAGTTTATCGACTCAATAGAATTCACTGAAGACGAAGTTGAAAGGTGGTTGGTTTGATACATTAACAAAAATGATGATATAGAAGACACATTGCACCAACTAAGTATTGACTTAAGAGAAATGTAGAATGAATTGTTTGAGATAAAAAAACAAACACAAAATAATAGTTTCTCCGATGAGGGAATACATTGAAGAATGGTTAAGAAAATATTTGTTTAAGATCATCGAGATAGATCAACATGGAGTAGTTACAACAGTTATGCCACCTCCAACACAATAGCAACCACCTACAAAATACATTTCAGCAAGAAAGGAAACGGTTAAAATATTTCCATCATAGTAAGTTGAGTAGCAACCTTATTCTTACATTTTCCATCTTTTCTTCTGTAGTCATTTGTCATTTGTCATTTTACCTTTTCTATTCTTAGTAACCTGTGAAACCCAAGGCTAACCCTTGATTGTTTTTCTTGTTTCTTCCAAATCTCTCTTTCATTTCATGGTCTTTGGGAGCCTCATCCCAGTCCTCTTTGAAGGACAAACACAATCTTTTATTGTAATCCAAGACAATACTATTTATTTATTTAAAGACATGTATTATTTTTTTAGGTTCCTAGAGAAATAATTTGGGACACAACATTATTGATATATCAAGACTTTGAATTTAAGCATGATATTTTAGATGTGTGTCTATCAGAATCTTATTTGTGTTTAATGAAATGATCATTTAAACTTCTCTACCATATGAGGTCCTTACTTTGTTTTCCCCTTCTATTGAATATTGTTTTCTACTTTGATGAATGTTGTGATGGAAATTTCATCTTATTTTGTTACATACTCTTTTGGTTTATAACCTTGTAACGTATTGTGAATATTTATTTTCTACAAGATATGTGGTCCTTTCTTAGGTATTATTTGCATGTGAATATTTATTTAAAGAATAAGCTTGGTTGTGTCTCAGGTATTTTATTTTTCTTGTATGTTATTTGAAATAGAGGAGTACCACCTCTGTAAAAATGCAGGGGGATTTATCCTCATGAGTTTGAATCAAAGACCGTAAAAAAACAAATTATCAACATTCATCTAGATATCTGTCTCATGATTCTAGTGGTCAAAATTTGAATAATATTGACCAAGTGAACCATGGTAGAGATCCATCCCTAGATTTTATGGGGAATATGTTATTTTTAGCTAGATGGGGAGAACTTATCACCTTCTTCCTTGATTTTAGCATCCTAATTATTGTTTTTGGATTCTATCTTCTATGTTTGAGTTCCTTGAGTTATTCTAGTAACCTTATCTGTAGATTCAAGGAAGACGCTCCACTTAACTCTTTTCGGATATTTTCTATTTTCTATGATCTATTCATGGATTAGATCCCTATTTTTAGGAAATCAAGTCACGTCTTGAACTTTTGGGGTAGTTAACTTACTATTGAGAGATTGTATGACTAAATCAAGGAATTCAAGATATGAGTTAAAGTCAAACTAGGTTATCATGCACCATGCATTATGCAATTTGAATTTCTTCTTTTAGGATTCAAATTTGTTATATATACTCCCATTGTGGATTGATGATAACTAAGTATTTTCTTGAGTACTTCAAGAGTTAATATTCTCTTCTTTATTTCTTTCTTTCAAATTTCTATGAGTATTGTTATTATTTACATTTCTATATCTCTTTGATCTCCTTGCAGGTTATCATGAATTATTACATGGCATCAGAGCATGTTGAAATCTAAGATTTAGCATACTTTTTTGTAGGAAGAAGACACATCAACATCAGCTACATCAGCTATAATAAATCATCCCCAACAAATAATCCTCACTCTATTCAATTACTTTGAATGGAAGTCATAGATGGTCATTCTCCTATAGAGTAAAGGCTTGTACATGTTTACAATGGGAATAGAGATTGAACCAAATTATGTAGTGGAGAAAGAAAAATGGTTTAACAGGATGGATGAAGCCCTTGGTTTGTTGTGCCTCACAATTTATCCTTATATTATATTTCACATCGAAACTACTACTACTCCTAACAAAGGATGGACCACATTGGAGGTAATTTTCAAGAAATAGGATGTACTTAGAGGTCACCAATTGAAGAATGAGCTCATTGCTTTGAGCCCGAGTAAATTCGACACAATTCAGGACTTATTCACATAATTCAAATCATTATTGACCAAGATCAAACTATGTGGGATAGATGAGAAAGAATATCAACTTGTTCTTTCCATTCTATCAAAATTGGGTCTTAAATACTTAGTGTTTGTCTCTACTTTTCATTCTACAAAACTAGCAATGGAAGTTGCCTAGAAGATGCCTCCCATGGATGATTTTGTTGTTTCACTCACTTGTGAGAAAGATAAAAGTATTCAAATGGGTATCCTCAAGTCATAAAAGGTGCATGCACTTGCACTAAATGGGAAGTTTAGAAGAAAATTCAAACAAAAATTCAAAGGAAAGAAATACCCAGATTTTAAAAAGGACAGTTTTCACAAATCTGCCAAGAAGACCTCCAATCCAAAAGGGGGGAACTCAACCAAGGATAAAGTGAGGTGTGGTTATTGAAATAGACGTAAGTTTTAAACCTGTGAAGTAAATCAATGCATATAGATTCTTAAGAAAAACATAAATTAATCAATGGCGCATACACATAGTACACAGAGATTTATACCGGAAACCCTTAACCGGGAGAAAACCTTTCAATGCTTCATTGTATTAATTTCACCATTCACCATAATATATATATATAATTTATTTATTTATTACATAGATACTAAAACCCTAATCCCTTAATCTAGGATTAATTTAGAAAACCACTAAAAATAGCAAAATCTGCTAAAATAGCAAAAACACCAAACAATCTCCCAACATTCTCCCACTTGTTGTTTTCTTTGCATCTAGGGGTCCACGAGATTATATAGTCAACAATCCATGGAAACAATGTCCATTGTTACTCTACATTAGGAGAACTTTTCTGTGCTCACGGACTTTGTCAATGAATCTGCAACATTCTTCAAAGTGTCAACCTTTTCCAGCAACACCTTATTTTCTTCAACCATGTCTCTCACAAAGTGATATTGAACATCAATATGCTTTGTCCTCGAATGATAAGTTGGGTTCTTTGCCAGGAAGATTTCACTCTGACTATCACAATCTAATCTCACTTCTTGTTGTACCAACCCAATACCTGAACACAATCTCTATAACCATATTTCTTCCTTTCTTGCATGAATGGTTTCCATGTATTCAACTTATGTAGTTGAGAGTGCCACTACAGACTGTCTTTTTCTCATCCAAGTGATTGCTCCACCAAATAG
>JASDQU010102822.1:339435-354788 GCA_032191745.1 Picea mariana
CACCACTCTGTCCAATCTCGGTCTTCCTTGGTAGCACAATCCATAATTGGTAGTGCCACGCAAATACATGAAGACCCTCTTTACTATTTTCCAATGCTCCTTCCCTGGTTTTGAAATATACCTGCTCAAAACTCCCACTGCATGTGCAATGTCTGGTCTAGTACAGACCATTGCATACATCAAACTGCCAATTGCACTGGCATATGGAATATGGGACATGTCCTCTTCTTCTTCTTGTGTCTTGGGACACTAATCTACAGATAACTTTACACCTATAGGAATAGGAACCTTGACCGGTTTACTTCCATGCATATTAAACCTATGCAATATCGTCTCAACATATTTTCTCTAATTCAATCAAATTTTCATGTTTGCACAATATCTTTTAATCTCCATTCCCAAAATGAAGTTAGCAACACCAAGATCCTTCATGTCAAATTTGGATGATAGTTGTGATTTCAACTCCTTGATAGCATCCATGTTATTTCCTACCAACAACATGTCATCAACATACAACACTACATAAATGAAGTGATTACCAACCTGCTTGGAATATACACAGTGATCATCCCTGCTTCTCACAAATCCCAATCCAAGGATGTATGTGTCAAAATTTTGGTACCACATCCTAGGTGATTGCTTCACACCATATAGTGACTTCTTTAGCTTACAGACCAACTCTTTCTTTCCCTTCACTACAAATCCTTCTAGCTACTTCATGTAGATTTCTTCTTCCAGATCCCTGTGTAGGAATGTTGTCTTCACATCCATCTATTCCACTTCAATATCAAAAGCAGCAGCAATAAATAAAAGAAATATAATAGAAGTTAACTTAGCAACAGAAGAAAAAATCTCACCAAAGTCAATTCCCTCTACCTAGGAATAACCTTTTGCTACTAACCGAGCTTTGTATTTCTCCACTTTTCCTTCTGCATTAAACATATTCTTAAACAACCATTATCTACCAACATATTTTCTTCCAGCTGGAAACTCAAGTATATCCCATGCCTCATTCTTATCCAAGGCATCCATTTCTTCAACCATGGCCTTCTTCCATAGTTTACTATCCTCTGAATTCGTTGCTTCCCTGACAGTTTTGGGATCATCATCAGTAATAGATAAAGAAAAATTGGAACGAAAATTAGGTGGACTATACCTTTCTGGTTGCCTTCTTTACCTCATTGATCTCCTCAATACTGGGGTATGAGGTTCTTATTCTTTTGCTTCATCTTCTTCAGATGATTCAGATTTTGCATCATCCAACTCCAACTCTATTTTCTCAGGTTCTTCTGGCCTTGGTAGGAATTCATGTTTGGAAACATCTTTTACCTCTCTGAAAACAACATCTTGATTGTAAACAGTCTTCTTGGTTTCTGGGTTCCAAAGCTTATAACCTTTCACACCATCTTTATAACCAATAAAGATACACTTTTCATCCTTTTTATCCATCTTACTCCTATTTTCCTTTGGAACATGTACATAAGCATCACAACCAAACACTCTAATATGTTGAAGAGAGGGTTTATTTCCAGTCCATACCTCATGTGGAGTTTTATCATCCAACGTTGATGAAGGTGATCGATTGACCAGGTAATATGTTGTACCCACTGCCTCTGCCCAGAATTCTTGTCCTAACTCAACACTGTTGAGCATACTCCTTGATTTTTCCATCAGTGTCATGTTCATCCTTTCTGCAACTCCATTCTGTTGAGGTGTGTATGGAGTAGACTTATGCCTTGCTATACCACACTTCTTATAGAATTCTTAGAATTCATTTCCGCAGAATTCTCCACCATTATCTGTCCTCAATACCTTTATTTTCTTCTCTATTTGATTTTCTACCAGAGCCTTAAACTCTTTAAACTTATCAAATACCTCAGATTTCTTTCTAAGAAAATAAATCCATGTGTTCCTTGAGAAATCATCTATGAATGAAACATAATACACAGATTTACCTAGTGATGGAACAGGCACAAGTCCAAACACATCACTGTGTATCAACTCTAAGATCCTCTTTTCTCTTGTAGCAGCAGATGGAAATATTACTCGATTATGTTTTCCATATATGAAATGTTCATAGAAATCAAAATCCAGAGTGCAATTAGACATACCTTCAACCATAACTTTACCTTGTAGTGTTCGAAGGCCCTTTTCTCCAATATGCCCAAGTCTTTGATGCCACAGCATGGTCTTCTTTCCAGGGACAATATTGGTCTTGTCTTATTTATTTGTCTACTCAGGGAAAATATAATTGTTACACCCATTAGTATAAGTGCTTCCAACCAACTTGTACAGAGTTCCACATCGAACTCCCCTCATCAACACCATTTCTCCTCGTACCATATTGCAAGTGCCCTTTCCAAATACAGTATCCAGTCCTGCATCATCCAACTTGCTTATAGATATTAGTCTCCTGGCTAGTTTTGGAATGTGCATAAACCTAGGGAGAGTTCTAATCCTTCCATCTTTTAGCAACAACTTAACCCTTCCACGTCCCATGATTTTGGCTGTCGAGTCATCTCCTAGGAATACATCACCACCATCGTATTTTTCATATTCAGAGAACCACTCCCTGTGAGGAGTCATATGGCATGATGCACCTGAGTCGATCAACCATACATTAGGGTCTACATGTGTACCTGTAGATGCCAGGTAAACATCACCTCCTTCTTCAGTAGAGTTTTTCGCCTCTGTGGAAGAGGTACTATCAGATCCCTTTGGTTTATCAACCTTCTTAGACTTGCAATCTTTCTTATAATTCCATTTCTTACCACACTTCCAGCATTTCCTCAAATATTTTCCTGGAGACTTAGATCTACCGATAGATTTAGACCTCCCCCCCCGAAGACTTACTAGGATTCTTGTCTTGGGTATGCCCTCTTACAAATAAATCATTTGTGTTATGACCATCCATGTTTTTCCGCCTTATCTCTTCAGATAACAAGGATGCAACTACATCCTCATACTTCAATGTAGATTGAATGGTACTACCAATTGCTACAACCAGATTATCCCAAGAGTCTGGAAAAGAACATAACAAAGTAATACAGTTATCTTCTTCTGCAATCGTAATATTAGCATAGACAAGTTGACTTACTAGAGTATTAAAGGCATTCAGATGTTCTGTCACATAATCTCCATCTTCCATCCTAAGATGATACAACTTATTTCGAAGAAACAGCTCGTTTACCAGGGACTTTGATTGATACAAATTCCCTAACTTATCCCATAGTTCCTTGGCTATATATTCTCCCGAGACCTTCAACAACACCGGATCTGCCAAGCAAAGTCGAATAGTACTCCTTGCTCTTCTGTCCAAATTCTCCCAATCTTTCTTCGACATACTAGTAGGTGGTGTACTAGTAGTTTGTGTACTAGCAGGTTGTGTACCAGTCGACTGTGTGCCAGTAGGATGAATACCATTAGGTTGTGTACCAAGATCCACAGTGATCCATTGTTCTTTGTCTACAATAAGGTCCTCCATATTGAGCTTCTATAGCTCAAATTTTTTACTGTTGAAATTATCTATCTCGATTCCATAAGAGCTCTCCATTCCTCTTTCTACACTCGAATATCCACTACAAAAGCTCTCACTAAACCCAGGTTTATCACAGACCTAAGATAAACTTGATCTATCAAGACTGAGCCAAACCCTCAGCAAGTAAGGTGTCCCTCTGAAGCCAAAAATGAGCTATGATACCACATGTAAGTTTTAAACCTGTGAATTAAAGCAATGCATATAGATTCTTAAGCAAAACAAAAATTAATCAATGGCTCATACACATAGTACACAGAGATTTATACCGGAAACCCTTAATCGAGAGAAAACCTTTCAATGCTTCATTGTATTAATTTCACCATTCACCATACAATATAGATACAATGTTTTTAGGTATTCTGTAGATACCAAAACCCTAATCCCTTAATCCAGGATTAATTTAGAAAATCGCTAAAAATAGTAAAATCCGCTAAAATAGAAAAAACGCCCAAAACAAAAATCAGGGCACTAACCCAAACGCTGCGCGTAACCAGGGGGGGCATACCTAGCCCCCCTGGGACCCCCTAGGAAGCACTTGGTGCACATGACACAAATCTCACTACTAGGGAGGGATCGTTAGACACAGTTGTCGAATTTGACGTGCCCACACACACACATGCAAAGAATATAACACATACCCAACAATAGAGGCTTTCATATTGAAAATGCATGCATGAAGAAGACAATTTATCAAATGGAACATATCCTTTAGTAGAACAATCTAGGTGGACAAGTATTGGACAATGTTAGGAAGAAGGAGCCTGAAAAAGCTCCTTGATGATAAAGAAAAAGGGCAAAATGGTAATGATTTAGTTGTTTCTCATGCATCGTAAAACACATGAATTCTTGATTCAAGAGCCTTTTATCATATTTTTTTCCTCATAGGATTCCTTATGTTCCTTGGAGACATGCACTGGTCCTCCCATTTTAATGGGAGATTATACACCCATTTAGATATGTGGGAAAGGTGCAATTGATTTAGAGCATGGATATTTTCAAAATGTGTTGCATGTAACCTTGTCATCCAAATATTTTCTATCTAACTATCAGATCACACTTTCAAGCTCCATAAAT
Organism: Picea mariana; assembly: GCA_032191745.1. Classification (NCBI taxonomy): domain Eukaryota; kingdom Viridiplantae; phylum Streptophyta; class Pinopsida; order Pinales; family Pinaceae; genus Picea; species Picea mariana. The sequence goes on from JASDQU010102822.1 coordinate 344,048, forward strand.
CATGTGGTATTCACTCCAGAGTCAATAGTGACTATAGATATTTCTCATGAGTCACAAGTTGTAGTTGGGGTAGCAGATCACAAGTCCAAGTTGTATTATTTTTCCCATTTCATTCCCAAGTCCTTGCCTAATTTAATTCAAACCCATGGTAATGAATTGAGTGGGTTGAACCCTCTTACTGGAAAAAATTTCATTGCGGGAAGTGTTAAAGTTGAATAAGGTCCCATACATTCACTCCGGGAGGAACCCATTGCAAATCCATTGCTTCTAGTTGATGTATTTATTTTAGATTCAGATAAGATATCATATGATGATGGGGCAGAAAGTGACTTAGATGAGCAGATAATTGCAGATCCAACACTAAGACCCTTTTGGGCACAATAGACTCTACAAAAAACAAGAGATTTAGTAGGTGATCCAGTAGATACACAGAGGACTAGATCGTAGTTTCAGGATGCTCCACAAGCACTCTGTTCTACTGATTCTTTATTTCCCATTCATTGTTATATAGTCTTCACATCATATCCCTATTCTTATTCAGATTCTATAGGAAAAACCTATTGGTAGGTTGTGATGGATAAGGAATATGATTCCCTCATCCGGAATATCCCTCATCTAGAATATTCCTCATCCAGAATCATGTTGGAACCTCAATTTCTAACGATTCATCACACTTCTCCTAGAATTAGTTGACTGGGATGTCGAAAAACATTTGGAAATAGTTGATCGATCGATCGACCAAATATTTGCATCAGTCACTCTATTTTTTGACAAGCATGTCAGTCGGATAGTTGACCAGCAATTGAATATAGTCGGTCAGTGGATTGATCATCCGAGCAATCGAATACGAGTCGGATTCCTAGATGGTTGGGTCAAGAAAAAATGATGAGCCAACTAGACAGAGCAGATATGATGGAGTAAAATATAACCACTGACGGTTGTATGTGGACAAGATATTCCTAATTCCAAGGAAGTTGGTTATATCTTGAGGCTATAAATAGCATACCCGATGGGTCATTATCATGGATGATATATTTCAATAATTTTGAACATGTTTTGCATGTTCAATATGCATTGTGATGTTCTGATCACAATGCTCTGTGTTTAAGTGTTGTAATGGTGTCTTTAGATACCATGGATCTATTCTAAAGTTATTTCTCAAACATTATCTACAATTATGTTTATTCATTTTGCATCAGGTTACACCCAATCCCTAACATGGTATTATAGAAATTGGTTTAGACCTTGATTGTTGTCTACAAATATTGTTGAGTCGGATCTATTTTTTGATTGACTCTAGGCCGATGATCTATTTACTGTAACTCTTGGAAACGAATTGATTTTTTTCATATATCAAAGATGGCTTTGAAGATTGATCCTTTTGTTTTGAATGGATAAAATTATGCTATATGGGATATAGACATGGAAACCCTACTGAATAGTACAAGACTATGGAAATATGTGAAGACTGCAATTTTGTATCCAATAGACGATCAAATGAAGTTTATTGTCGACAAAAAGAAGGATGATGTTGTGGGGGTCATCATGACCTATATCTCATGGGAGATTTGCTTCCATGCTAGAAGAATTGACTGCCCTCATCAAGTCTGGAAGAATTTGAAGTCTATGTTCAACAAAGTCGATGAAATCCATGTCATGCAATTGGATAAAGAATTGATCTCTCTATATCCTCATTCCTTTGATATAATTGTGGACTATTTGGCACGTGTGAAAGAGATGCAATTGAAATTCAGAAAATGTGGAAAGAATTATCAGAAGAAAGACAGGAAAATCATTGAGTTGATCTTGATGAATCTGAGAACACCATTCGACATGTTCATTTAGAGTTTTTTCACCAACTGGTAGGCACACAAGGAATATGGTAATTATTATACCTTTGAATCTTTCGATAACTTATTTATTATTGATCAACACATATTATTGGATGAAGGAAATATCAGTGGATAACACCAAGCTCACTTTCTCGAGGGAAAGAGAAAGGTGAATCATAAAGAAAGAGGATGGTTTGATACCCCTATACAAAGACTAGAATGCCTCGACCAGAAAACTAAATGAAGGATTGATGAACCAACATCTAGTCGGCAGAATCAAAAGAAGAATACATGTCAGTATTGTGGAAAGACTGGAAATGTGGAAAGAAAGTTCCAAAAGAAAAGAGATGACGTAGAGGAAAAGGTTAAGAGACTTGAAGGAGACATGTCGGTTGTTCATCAACATGTTCATAATTTCACCTTCTAAGTCGGAACTTCTCAAGTGTTTATTTCTCAAAGTGAATGTGTAGTTGATTTTGGTTGCACTCATCATATGGCCAAGGATACTTCCTTATTCACGTCCTTAGATAAATCTATGGATAAAAAATATCTATGTTGTTGATGACTTTTCTCTTGACATTGTTGGTCATGGTGATGTTCCCTGTAAACATGGAAGGATTTTTTACCTCTATCTTATGACGAATATCAGTGTAAATTTGGTTTTGGTTTATCAATTGACACAAACAAGTAAGATTGTAGAGTTTTGGAATGAACATTTATTTCTCAAAGATATAAAGAAATGTCATTCAATTGTTGCTAGAGGGTTTCTTGACCGAAAGGATGGTTTGTATAAGTTTTGCAACTCGACTCGACTGGACTCCGAACTGAATTCTCTTATTTCTCACACAAATGAATGAAGTCAAATATGGCATGAAAAACTCAAACACTTAAATTTTTTAAGTCTGGAGTCAATGGAAACAAAGAATATGGTTGTTGGTTTACCTAAAAATTTCCCCCCTTATGGAGTCTATAGAGGATGTGCATTGGGCAAGCATCATTAGGGAGCCGTTGACTCAGGAAAATCGTGGTGAGCACAGAAACTCTTGGAGCTAGTTCACAATGATGATATATGTTGCATCAATCTGCCTTCCTTAGAAGGTGAAAGGTATATTTTGACCTTTATTGATGATCTCTTTCATTTCACTCGGTTTTATTTCCTGAAAAACAAGAATAATGTCTTTGAAAAAATCAAATAATTCAGGACCTTTGCTAAAAATAAATGTGGTTCACCCATCAAGTGCCTAAGATTGGACAATGGTGATGAGTATATGAATCGAACTTTTGAAGAATACCTTTTTTGATTTGGTATTTACTGGAAGTGGTTGGTTCCTAATACTCCTAAACATAATGGCTTTACAGAACACAAGAATCAAGCATTAGTCAAAATGGCTAGATGTCTCTTGCAGGCCAAAGAATTGCCTCCTCACTTTTAGGTTGTAGTAGTCTAATGTGCAAACTATGTATTGAATCAAATTTCAACTCGTGTTGTTCATGTTATCCCCTAGCTTAGGGATAACTAAGGAGATTATGTCTCAAGGCCCACAGGTCCTAGACATGGAGTACTAAGATCCATATTGACTTGAGCCTAGCCTTGGAGGGCCCATCCTTCTTCTTCAATGCCTCTATTCTTTCTGTAATAGCATCATCCATCCCATCGGCCTAGTTCTAAAGTAGCAGTGGGTCTTTCTCCATGAGGTAATGAGTATGGGTATCATGGTATGTGTAACTTTGATTCTCAAAACATTTGAATATGTGAATTTAATTATTTTTTACTTCATGACATGTGCTTGGACTTTATTCCTTTCGACTTTTTCATACCTGGGGGGATGACAGAATTCCCTAGAAATTTGGTTCCCTTAGGAGTGAGTTTCCACTGGGTGGGTTTATGAAAGGTCATCGTCCACTCCCACCATACTTATCACTTTTCATCATCTTCCCTCTCATTTATCCCCTACATTGGTTCGGACATTGGGCTTTCCAAGCTAGTAAAGTGTTGTACCTTGCCTTATGGGAAGAAGGGGATAAAGGCCCAGAGGGTAAAAGTAGCTGGAAAAATTTAAAAGCCAAAGATCAAAACCTTGAGATGCTTCACCTAGGGATCCCCGAGAAAGAAATAAAAGGATTCTCGGCAAGAAAAAGGGGGACCCATAAAAAGATAAAACTCAAGAATTAGTTGGTGGATAGGGGGTCTCATCACAAGCCAGCCTATTAGGTCCATGGGAATGTAGTGATATGACACTACTATTCATATGTTCACCATGCTAGGGTAATGGCTCTTGGTGGAATCGCCAAGAGAAATGGGGTCTCATCACGATTCATCCTTCTCATCTCCATGAAATGCTTGTGGGTAACGTTGTCACCATTGGTCACCACGTCGGGGAAGTGTCCCCCAGCTATTCTCTTGAAATAAAAAGAAATAAGATAAAAAGTTAAAAGGAATTGAATGGGCTAGGAAACATTTGCATCCATGACAAGGTGCATCTCACCCTCTTCAGAGGCACCCACAGGTAAGACCTACATTTCCCTATCATCACTGCACCCCTTTCACAAACATCCCCCACACCATCTCATGCACTTACATGACCTATATTGGTCTTCACCTGGAAACACCCCACACCTAAGGATAATTGGCCCATAGGATGTCCTGGAACCCTCTCCAAACCTAGCTTGTAGAATATCATAATGTCTTTGAGCACTTGTCTGGGAAAAGGGGGTTTTATGCACATGTTTGGGTAACTTGATTATTAGATGTGATTGACATTTCTATTATCCCTGTGACTTATGAGCCCATGGAGGGTGTACTTGTTGTTTATGTAGGACCATGCCCGATGGATAGGTACATATGGGGAGATGATTAGCTCGGACCTCCATAGGGATAAAATCCAACCAGATGGATGTTGAGACCCCATCTAGGGGTAGACATATACCAGAGGCTTGCACCAAAGAGAGAGGAGGACGTCCCACCAGAGACAGCTTGGAAGGCCTGGACCCAGGGGGTCTTTCCTTTCCACTTGAACGTTGGCCTTGGAAGGCCCATGACGTCACCTCTATGACCCTTGACATCACCCAGCGTCAGATGGACATGATGGAGGCATTTGTGTCAAGTGGCACGTGTGGCATGATCTAGAGGCCTTGGAAGGCCTAACGTGTTTCTCTTGGAGGCCAACGTCTCACCTAGGAGGCCCAACGTCACCCTAGAGTGGCATGACATCACCTCCTTTGCATTTTTAGTGATTAATTTGTCAAATTTATGTAAAAAAATGGATATTTGATGTAACTAGCCATGTCAGCCTTTTTGACATAATTTTGTAATTAAAGGTCATTTGGATTGTATAAATAAGGGATTAATCCCTTGTATTTTTTCATCATTCATTCACTCACAAAAGTGAGGTCTTAAATTGATCCAGATTTTATGATCATAATGAAATGACTACAAATTATTAACAGGTTCTTAACACAAAATAACAGAGATACAATAAAACTAGTTTTCTATTCAATAAGGAAATAAGTTGAAACTGTAAAATGCAGCGGAAACAAGCTTGTTGGAATGGTAGCGGCTTATCTCTGAGAAGAGATGTGACGACTACGCTCATTCGCAAGAAGATGATTACAATGAGGCTCTGAAGGCATTTTTACAATAAACAGGAAAGACAAAAACCCTATACATCCAAAAACCTAACCCTAGGAGATGAAGCGCCAAAAGTCATGTGGCCCCGTTTGGGTAAGTTAGTACATCAACTTCCCGGGGTCGTAACTTTTGCATATGATCTCCGTTTTAGGCATATGATAGCCCGTTGGAAAGGTATCATCGAGGAGATTCATTTTGGGGGCTCAATCATTCCCTTATCTATGATTGACAAGCTCTATCCTGAAAAACCTTCATTTAGGCCCTCAAAATGGCCCCGGAAGTTAAAACTGCTAAAAATAGTAAATTGCCAAAATTGTCAGAAAATTGTTTTGAGCCAGTTGGAAGAGGTGGGTGGCCATCGATATCCACCTGGATCAATCCTCCCTCCTTAGGAAGAAATGGTATCCATTGCGTTGAGTCCCCCCATCAGATGAGGAAATTTCTGCTGAATTTGGCCCCGGGTGAGCCACTTGCCTTGGTGCAGGAGCTGCCCAGCTTTAACGACTCGATAAATTTGGATCCTTTGATGTTGAGTTCCCTTGATCTGTGTGTCCACAATATGATCTTTGGATGCATTTTGTAACCAGTTGGGATTGATCTATTTTGGTGTCAGCCGCTCTGCTACGTCTGAGGTGTCCAATAATGGTGGGAAATAAGGGCGAAGGAGATCCACGTTGAACACTGGGTGCAGGCCAAGGAAAGGAGGAATGTTGAGCTCAAAATCATTATCCCCCACGGCCTTGGTGATGGTGTACGGCCCATAACGGATTGGGCGAAGCTTTCGATGGGGTCCTGTAAGGCGTTCTTTCTGCAAGTGCAACCAAACTTTTTTGCCCACCTGAAACTTATGTGGCTCTCGATGTTGATCATGGCGCTGGTTGTACTTGTCATTGGACTTTTGTAGGATATCTTGAACCTGTTGGCGAATGTGCTAGATCCGCTCAATGAACTGGGTGTCTTTTTCAGCTTCATTTGGAGCAGGATATGAGTCGGTTGAGGTGACCACAATGGGAAGTGAAACATCTATGGGACCCAATGGTTGGAATCCCAACCCCACCTGAAAGGGGTTGTGGCCAGTTGAGCTATGCAGGGCTCAGTTGTAGCTATGTTGGACATAAGGAAGGCTCATGTGTGAGGGTTCTTTGAATTATACATGTGAAGGATATGCATAATCATTCGGTTGACAACCTCGATTTGGCCATCTATCTGGGGGTGGAAGGTCGTGGATTTGGTGAGATTGGTCTCGACCAGAATGTGCTGAGAAATCAAATGTCCCAATCTGAGACAATGGTTTGTGGGATTCCAAAATGTACCCAGACTTGTTCAAAGAATATCTTGGCAGTGGCCTCTACTGTGATGTTCTTCTTGTAGGCAATCAGAATCACCATCTTAGAAAATTGATCAACAACCACAAAAACACAGTCATTTCCCCACTTGGTGGATGGGAGGCCCGACATGTAGTCCATTGAGATGGATTCCCATGGTCTGTCAGGAGGAGGAAGAGGGGATTAGAGGCCCTGTTTCTTAGTGGTCAGTTTGGCAATAGCACAGGAAGTGCAGGACCTGATATACTTGTTGACCTCATGTCAAAGTTTCGGCCAATAGAATTGTTTTTATAGCATCACCACTATCTTTTCGACGTTGAAGTGTCCTGCCACCCGACTATAGTGGGCTTCCCAGATTATCTTTGCTCACTCACTTGATGGAACACATATATGGCCCAGACGATATGAAAACCCATCCTGAAGATGGAAATTATCGACAACTGTGTTTGCACCCAACATTTGGTAGGTGGTGGCAAAGTCTGGGTCTGTCTCATAGAGTTGGGGCCATCCATAGGTCTCATGGCCGCAGGAGTCTGTCACAGTGGTGAGTTCCACGACTGGCAGTCTGTTGAGGCAATCAGCGACGCAATTTGTGCTTCATGTTTTATACTTGATGTTGAGGTGGAATTGCTACAAGTATGTGGACCACTTTTGATGGCGATCATTCTATAATTTTCCTTATGTCTACATGAATTGCAATGGCTTATGATCAGTGTGGATGATTGTCTCCTTCCCAAGAATGTAATGTCTCCACTAGCAGCAAGCTTTCACAATGGAGTGAATTTCTTTGTCATAAGTAGGGTACTTACGAACAGCATCTGATAGTGTCTCACTATGATAGGCCACGAGGTGGCCGTGATGAGTGAGAATGGAGCCCATCGCATAGTCTGAAGCATATGTTTCGATCTCAAAGGGTTGTTGCAGGTCTGGTAGTGAAAGTACTAGGGCTTAGCACAAGCGTTGCTTCAAATCGTCGAATGCTTATTGTTAGGACCGACCCCACGCAAATTTCTCCTTACCACCACCCCTGTTTATTTGGCTAAGGGCCCATGCAATCTGGGAGAATCCCAACACGAACCTGCAATAGAAATTGGCAAGGCCCAAGAAGATTCGAAGCTCAGTGAGTGTGGTTGGGGCAGGCTAGTCACGGATGACTTGGATCTTGGCTGGATCCACATGTACACCATGTTTATCAATTATGTAGCCCAGGTAATGGACCATGTCCATGCCGTAGGAGCATTTTTCCAAGTTGGCATATAGCTTGTGTTGTCGCAGGGTGTGCAGAACCTGCTAAATATGTTGCAAGTGTTCGTCCAAGTCTTGTTGTAAATGAGAATGTCATTCAGATACACCACTAAAAANATTTACACCATGTTGATCAATTATGTAGCCCAGGTAATGGACCATGTCCATGCCGTAGGAGCATTTTTCCAAGTTGGCATATAGCTTGTGTTGTCGCAGGGTGTGCAGAACCTGCTAAATATGTTGCAAGTGTTCGGCCAAGTCTTGTTGTAAATGAGAATGTCATTCAGATACACCACTAAAAAATTATTGGTGAATGGTCACAGGATATCGTCCATCATCCTCATGAAAGTGGTTGGAGCATTTGTCAAACCAAATGGCATGACCAACCATTCAAAAAGTCCTTCCTTTGACTTGAAGGTGGTTTTCCATACATCTGTCTGTTCTATCGGGACTTGGTGGTAGCCAAACTTCAGATCAATCTTACTAAAGTATTTGGCCCCCATGAGTTGATCAAGGAGGTCATTGATTCGGGGAATTGGGTACCATTTTCTGACTGTGATTTTATTCAGAGCCCGGTAATCAATGTAGAGTCTCCAGGTTCCATCTTTCTTCTATACCAGCACAATTGGGCTCCCGCAAGGTGATGAGCTTGGATGGATGTGCCCCTTGTGGAGCAGTTCTTAGATCTATCGCTTGATCTCCCCATTCTCTAACAGAGAGCAGCGATAGACTGGCCCATTGGGAAAAAGTGCATTGGGGGTTAGATTCATGGGGTGCTTGACCTGGCAGTGCAGAGGTACCTCGGTAGGTGAGGAGAAGATATATGAGTATTCTTCCATGACCTTATCTACTTTCTTATGTTGCGTGGAGAGGTCAGCTGCAGAGACCCTGGATGCGACTGTGATCTTTTGCTTATTGTGAGAGAGAATCATGAAGAAGACAAACTTCCCCGTCTGAGAGATGACCTTCCTACATTGCTTAGTAGATATCAAGGAAATAGCACTAGGTGGGACTGCCTCGGGTATCCTGTACAATTTCCTGTTCAAAGTAATAATAACACTACGAGGCCTAGACTCATATACAACATGACATTTCCATAAATAAGGTTGGCCCAAAAGAACATCACAAACTTCGAGAGGAGCAACATCACACAATACCTAATATTTGAAGGGCTCGATGTCGTACGATAGTCGACATTGTTGGCTGACGCGGAGATCACTTCCTTGGCAGAGCCATCCAATGGTGTAGGGTTATGGGTGTGGTGTTGTCGGCAAGGCCAGCCTCTTAACGACCTCTGTTGAGATGAGGTTCTTCTGGCTACCGCTATCCATGATGAAGTGTAGCGGGGTGCCTTTTACCCACATCTATGAATGGAAGAGGTGTTCTCCTTCTTCTAGCTCATCTGGTTCACCAGGCTGGAGCTTGGTGGTAGAAATGATGGCATTGGGTTCCGTGTCAATGATCTGTCTTCCCCTTTCTGATTCTAGCTCAGAGTCTGAACCCACATCTGAGTCAGAGGATTTCACTTCGGCCACCAGCGATTGCTTTGAGCGACAGTCAGTAGTGTTATGCCAAGGGATCTTATGGAAGTCGCACCACTTCTCGGTATATTTCTTTGTCTTTCCAGTGTCCTTCTTTTCTTGCGGCTTGGACTGGTTGTCCTAATATTGTCTATCTTTACTCTATCTTTTGTTTTGTGGGTTGGGGCCGCCCTTTCCTAGATTTTTTTGTGAGGGGTTCCCAGGCCCAAATTTCCACGTCTTTTGTTTGAGCTTATGCTCGATTTTGTCGGCATATCGGTAGGTCGCACCCAAGGATGAGATGTCCAAAAATTCCATTTCGTTATGGATGTATCTATGCAGAGCATCGTGATACTTGAGCACTAGATGTCGCTCTAAATATTTGATACCCAACTTGGTGCGCAAGGTATGAAAGATATTCGTGAAATCTTGCATTTCTTGGTCTCTTTCTTGCCCCAGTGTGGTCCATTTGGTATACAAGTCATCATAACTTCCGACAGGGTAGTATTGTTCCTTAATAGCATCCCTGAAGGAATCCCAGGTGGTCATGACTATAAATAATGAGGGTTCCTCTGTTTCCTTTTGTTCACAGAAAGTTTCCCACTAATCTTTGACATGGGGAATGGCTTTGAGGAGTGAAAAAGTAATATTTTCTCTATTCGAAAAGTTGTGGACAGAAAAATACCCTTCTAGTAAATTCAACCACTTATCTACAACATCTGCATCTATCTGACCTTCAAATATAGGAATATCGAAGTTTATTTGTACCTTGAAGGGGGTGGCGCCTCTACTCGAAGAAGATGTGTCTCATGTTGGGAGTTGTCGAAGGATTTGCGTGAAACTATCCATCATCTCGTTCCTTTGTTGTGTGAGGGCTTCCTCAATCAACAGTTTGAAAGGCTATCATGTCCCATCATATTTCTTTTCTCCTGCCATGAGAGGTCGCTTGGGTGTGTGAGAGATTTTTTCCTCAAGAGAAACAAGCTTGAGACCTAACTCTTTTTACTCTGACCTCATTGGGGACATGCATTAAGACGACAAGGAGCAGACCGCTCTGATACCACTGATCCGGATTTTATGAGCAAAAAAAAATGACTACGGATTATTAACATGTGCTTAACACAAAATAACAGAGATACAATAAAACTGGTTTTCTATTTGTTTGGGCTTCAAAACATCATACAAATATCA
>JASDQU010102822.1:355472-366730 GCA_032191745.1 Picea mariana
TTGTTTGATTTCAGCTCTTAAGTTTTGTTAAATGTTCTAATATTGTAGGAGATTCTAAAATTCAGGTGTTCTTGTAAGAGAACCTTAGGATCTTGACAATTGTTAGATCTAGGTTATGATTGATTTGAATGAGACTTTGTGAGTTGAGTCCTTGTAAGGGGACTGGAGTTTCCAATGAATCTTAGGAATTAGATAACAGATTTTGGTGTGTGTAAGAGATTATGTGAGTTGAGTCCTTGTAAGGGGATTAGAATCTCAGGAAAACATAAGCACTCTGTTTTTAGTACAGAGGTGTTTAAGTGCGAAGGAACCAAAGTACAATCTCTTGTAAAAGAGTACTGGCTCCTGCTACATTAAACCCTCCTTTAGGTAGTTGAATCTTTCTAGATCTATATATTTTAGGTAGCGCTTCTAAGTTTACCTTCCCGGGTTGACATTAAATGAACTCTGATTGACATCATCAATTGTAACTAAACATTTTAAGTGTGAAGGAACCAAAGTACAATCTCTTGTAAAAGAGTATTGGCTCCTGCTACATTAAACCCTCCTTTAGGTAGTTGAATCTTTCTAGATCTATATATTTTAGGTAGCGCTTCTAAGTTTACCTTCCCGGGTTGACATTAAATGAACTCTGATTGACATCATCAATTGGAACTAAACACTATTCAATAAGAAAATAAGCTAAAACTGTAAAATGCAGCGGAAACAAGCTCGTTGGAATGGTGGCAGCTTATCTCTGAGAAGAGATGTGACGGCTGGGCTCATTCATAAGAATATGATTACAATGAGGATCTGAAGGCCTTTTTACAATAAAAAGGAATGCCAAAAACCCTAGACATCCAAAAACCTAACCCTAGGAGATGAAGCGCCAAAAGTCATGTGGGCCCTATTTGGGTAAGTTAGTACATCAACTTCTCGGGGTCGTAACTTTTGCATACGATCTTCATTTTAGGCGTATGATAGCCCATTGGAAATGTATCATCGAGGAGATTAATTTTGGGGGCTCAATCATGCCTTTAAATAACATTGAGAAGCTCTATCCCGAAAAACCTTCATTTAGGCTCTCAAAATGGCCCCGGAAGTTAAAACTGCGAAAAATAGTAAATTGCCAAAATTGTCAGAAAACTGTTTTGAGCTAGTTGGAAGAGGTGAGTGGCCACCGATATCCACCTGGATCAGAAATTAGGCCTCTTTAAGGATCATTTTCTGAAATCAAGTGGTGCACAACTCTTGGAGGAGGCTTGTCTTGGTGTTTTTTGGTGTTTTTTTGGTAGAAAGTCTTCAACTAGGGAATTTGCTAGATTATTCTTAGTGAATGTAAGTGAAATTATGAAATTCTTCTTTTCTTTGAATGGTTATGGTATCTTTACTTTTCATTTACTAAGATCATGAAATTGCTAGTATAAAACCCTAGGAGATTAAGCACATGTTATTGTCCTTATCTCAATAGTTATCTACCTACTGTATTTTGCTAGAAAACCTATCCATTGAAGCATGTGATAGAGCCCTACCATTGTAGCACTCTAACATCATTTTCTTCATCAATCATTTATTTATCTTAAGCTTGAACTAAAGAAGAAGGAAAATCGTTAGGGCCTAGGGTTACCTACTTCCTAGTAGTCGTTTTCTTTCTAGGGTTTTGTGATTAAGGCCTTGGGTTACCAACACCTCAATAATTTCCCCTTTTGTCTGTAGTTCACACATTATCATTTATTTCCTTCAAGATTTTTTCTGCAAAAAGTGACTCCATTATCCCTAAAGACACTGGTTATTACTTCATACTTGGTTGATTGATCAAAACAAACCCCAAACCATTTACCTCTAACCATTTACTAATTATCCCTACCCCTAGATTAGACTAATCTAATAACACTCTTGATGTTGTTACAAAAGCAAGCTACAGCCATATATTGCAGCAATAAAAGCTCCTAAAATCAATTATTAAAGTTGATTTTGACATTGCCTTATTAGCTTTTGACAAGTGCTAGCATATTGTTATTATTAGGTTATCATTTTGAGTCATTTTGAAGCTTGTTTAAGGCATAAATTGTGAAGCCATCATCATATATACATTGTTGTTATAAATTTTTGTTTGCTTCATCTTATATCAACTTATTTCTTTTATTGAAAAGTTCAAGGTTTTATGAAGCACTAGCATCAATTGTTACTTGCAAAATAGTGTTTTCTTGTTGTCTTGTTCTGGGCAGGTACACTTAAGCATACCATTGCTTCATATTGTTAAACCTTTGGGACTTTCTGATATGCGTGACTTGTGAGAGGGGATAGCTTTTCTTGATACATTAACCTTATCCTTCTCAAAACCCCAGGTCACCAAGGACATCTCCCCTAGGATTTCACCCCTAAATAGAAAGAGGTGTCTTATTAAGGTGACAGTGATATGACAACCTCTTTTTACGCCAATTTATCATCCACTTGCATTTCCCTTTGGGACAAGTGAAAATTGTGTGATAACAGTTCCTTTTGTGACTCCAATTGAATGATGGTGTGGAAGAAATCCCTAAGTCGACCACCTCCATGTGTTTGGATGTGTTTCTTGGGATCATATTTCCTATGATTTCATAAATAAATTAGATGCAAAGAATCATGCTTGCATCATTATGGGCTACTCTGAATTGTCTAAATCCTATTGATTGTTTTACCCTATCAAATGATGGATCATTTTTAGAACAAATGTGTGGTTTGATGAGAAGTATTCAAACATTAAGTTGTTGAATGCCTCCCTTGGTTCACTACAAGATGGATCCTTTGATTTTTTTTCAAACAACGGCTCTCCTATTCCATTTTTTAGTCCTTCAATTGGAAATTCAAACACCATTCTTGTTTTGACTAGGTCATTGACCTTTGAGTCGACTGGTTAGTTGATTTTTGTTTCGACTAGTCCACCATCTACATCGACTATAATTGTTCTAACTTTTGATAGACCTTCTACAATGGACATCAATTCACCCCTGTATTTTATACCTAGATGGGTCGCTAATACAATTGAATTTGTTGGTCCTTATGTCGATGGTATTTCTTTAGTCTAACAAACTTGTAGTTAGAAGCAGCATGCTAGAGTTTCTTTGATAACTCGTGTGCTTGAAACTTGTGATTTTAATTACATACTTATATGCACAAGGACAAATTGAATGGGAGAAGGCTATGTAGACTAAGATAGATTATATTCTAAAGAATCACACTTGGGATTTAGTTCTTGGACCTCAAGGGAAGAACATTGTGAAGTGTCAATGGGTCTACAAGACCAAATTTACCTCTGAAAGTGCTTTTGAGCATCATAAATATTGCTTGGTTGTGAAATTATTTTCTTCAAGTATTACCACTATATGATGGTTTTTTCATTTCTCAATATAAATATGTATTGGATCTCTTGACACATTTTAATATGGAAGATTGTAAGCCATGTGCTACTCCTTTTCAATGTGGAGTTAAGTTGAGTAAAAATTATTTGTCTCCCAAAGTCGATACTAAACTCTATCGACAACTAGTTGACAATATTATTTATCTCACTCATAGTCGACCTGACATTTCCTTTGTTGTTGGTATGGTTTCTCCATTTATGCAGGATACTAGAGAAAGACACTAAAAATTTGTCAAAAGGATTGTTCATTACCTCAAGCGTACCACTCACCTTGGTGTCAAATATTGTCGAAGTTTACATTCATTGGTTGGATTCACCGACTCTGATTAGGTAGGTGATGATGATGATCGAAAGTCGACTTTAGGGTATATGTTTCACTTCAACACTAGACCATTGGTTTGTTCATGCAAGAAATGGAAGATTGTCTCTTTTTCAACTACATAAGTAGAATATCATTGTGTCATTCATGCAGGAACAGAGGCAGCATGGATTTTCCAACTCTTGGGAGAACTTGGGTTTTCTGTATGAAACTCAACTACACTCTACTGTGATAATCAGAGTGTCGTTCATGTTGTTGACAACCCTATTGCACACAGTAAAATGAATCATGTTGAGCTCCGTGCTCAATATTTGCAACAGTTAGTTCAATAGAAATTTATCACTCTTGTATATTGTAGAACAGTTGATCAGATTGTTGATGTATTTACCAATCTTTTGTCTAAAGATAAGTTTGAAAAGATTTGTTTGATGCTTGGGCTTCAAGAAACTGCATTTATGGGGGGTGTATTATTGACTTAATTTTACCTCCTAAATCTCCAAAGTTGTGTGTTTATGAGGGGAGGGGAGGTGTTGGAAACTCTGGTTCTGATGGTTCATCACACTTATCCTAAAATCATTTGGTTAGGAAGTCGACCAACATCTAGAAATAGTCAGTTGGGAAATCGACCAGATATCTACATAAGTCAATCGAGTAGTCAAAAATCTTGTTGGTGAGACAGTCAACCAACAATCAAAGAAATGTGGTTGGTGGATTGAACAGCTGAGCAATCGACTATGATTTGTATAAATGGATGGTCAAATCAAGAAACCTTGACGAGTTGACTAGACAACGCATTTTCGACGGAGTCAACTCTAACTAACGACATTTGTATGTGGACAAGATATTCTCGATTCCACAAAAGTTGGTTAGATCTTGAGGCTATAAATATCATATCCAATGGTTCATTATCATAGATGATATATGCCAATAATGTTGAAAATGGTGTGTGTTTGTTCAATATGCACTATGATGTTTTGATCACAATGTGATGTGCTTAAGTTTTGTAACGGTGTCTTTAGAAACCATTGATATTTTCTAAATTTATTCCTCTTCAATTATTTGCAATTCTATTTATTTTTTTCATATCAGGTTACACCCAATCCCCAACAAATAAAACTCGGGAGTTGGATCCACTTCCTCCTAGTAGGAATATTGTTAGATGCACATCGATATATAAGACCAATATGGTAGTATATGGGCTTGTTATAAAGTACAAATCTCTACTTGTAGCTAAGGGATTCTCACAAGTTCATGGTATTGACTACACAAATACCTTTGCACTAGTTGCAAAGATGGACTCAATCAGGCTAGTTTTAGCCATTGCGGCAACCATAAATTGGGAGGTTCACCACATGGCGAGTGCCTTTCTTCATGGGTACCTTGAGGAGTAGATCTATATGGATCAACCTCAGGGATATATCCAGGATTTATCCATCAGTGGAGTTGGTTGCATACTTCTTCATCAAGTGCTTCACAGAGCAGCAGTTCATAGAATTGTGGGGACACTTGGGAGTGGTGGAGACTTCATAGGAAACTTCCTAGTATTCTTATCATGATCCTCTTTTGAGGTGGTGGTTTACCATGAGGTTTCCCCTATTTCCTCACTACATGATGATTTTTTTCTTGTACTTGAGTACCTAAAATGGAAGACATTGGTTGGGACTCAATTGTTGCATTATTTTCCACTCAGTTAGGCTTATGGGAGGGTGTTAGAACATATTTACCATCTTCTTAGCCTTAATCTCTCACCTAGGTAATATAGAGCTTGGTCTCATGATTCTAATAGTCAACATTTGACTAATGTTTACCAAGTGAGCCATAGTAGCACTCCATCCCTATATTTTAGGGGGAATGTTTTATTTTTATCCATTAGGGGTGAACGTCTCACCTTATTCCTTGATTTTAGCATCCTAATTACTATTTTTGGATTCTGTCTTCTATGTTTGAGTTCCTTCAGTTATTCCAGGAATCTTATACCTAGATTCAAGGAAGGAAGGTGCTCAATTTAACTAAATTTATCTATTTTCTATGATCTATTCATGGATTAGATCCCTATGTTTAGGAAAATGAGTCACCACTTGACCTCTTGGGGCAGTTAACTCACTATTAAGAGATTGTATGGATAAATCATGGTATTTAAACTTTGAGTTTAATTCAAACTAAGTTCTCATGCACCATGCATTATGAAATTCAAATTTTCTCTTTTAGGATTTGAATTTCTTATATATACTCACATTGTGGGTTGATGATAAGTAAGTATTTTCTTATGTAATTCAAGATTTAATATTCTCTTCTTTATTTATTTCTTGCAAATTGTTATAAGTGTTGTTATTCTTTAGGTTTCTAGATCTCTTTGATGTCCTTACAGGTGATCATGAATAATTATAGATATCAATCCATATAGTAAGTGGAATAGGGAGAGGTTGTAGTGTGTGTGGAGTTTTTATTGTTTCTTCCTTTTTGCGTTGGAAAGTATCGCATTGGGCCACAAAATTGTGTATGTCCTACTTCATGCCATTCCATAAAAAGTAACTTTTGATCTGTTAGAATGGTCCCTTTAATATTATGTAGTGGGGAGGTGGGGGGATGCTTTTCCATTAAATTTTCCATAATATATGAGCATCTATTATGTTATAAATGCATAAAATTTGAATCATTTTGAAACTTTGATGTTCAATGAGGGAAAGGAACAATCACTAGTGGTTCCAAAAGTTTAGGACTCAATACAATATTTTGTAGGGAAATCTTCATGAAACTCGCAAGTGTAAATGAGAGTTGTTGAAAATTGGTTTGAAGGGACCAAGTTCTTGCAAAATCCAAATGGTATTTATTAGAGAAGTTAAAGGATATATTCATTCATCTTATTTAGCACTAATAAGGTTATAAGATAGACTGAGAAAGTTGATTGAACCTATTTGATTCACTAATAAATAATATACCACTAAATGAAAATTGGCAATGAAACAAACTAGCATATCAACTCCATAAAATCAACTAGCATGCATATTTTGATATGAAGAATGATTTTTTTGGGTATTATTTGATGAACATGTGGGTTGAAGCATTAGTGGAAAACTTTTCAATGGTATTAAGTTAGTTAGACAAATTTCTATGAGGAAGAGATGTTTATGTGGCATTCAATGACTAGGAAAAGTCGACAAGACCACGGCATTGGTTACCAAAAGGAAGGTTGAAATTTTGATAACTAAAGGGACGTAGAGATTACCCAATAAATCTAACTAAATCTTAGAGATGCCCCATGAGAAGGTGAACTACATATTAAAAGAGGTCAGAGAGATGAATGCACTAGATATTAAACAATTTGGTTGTGGAATTCAACTGAAGGATCGCAATTGGATTAGGGATTTACTATAATTTTCATAGAATAAGGAAGTTCCTTACATAAATGATGGACCTCTAGTTTGCAACCAACTACAACAAAATTTGTATAAATCATCCTTATGGATTTGGAATCCCAAAGGTTGTAGAATCCTGTGAATATAAACACTAGCTTACCAACATTATCTATTATTTCCTAATAAATGAAGTTTATTCCTTATGAGGGATCTCCTTAAAAATATGTGTACATTGTGTGATGAATGTATGAGATTGATTCTATGTTCCTTATTTTATTCAGTTATTAAGAAAGAAAAGAATATAAGTCATATTATATATTATATACATTGTAATTTTGTTTCATTATATATGTAGTGTAGATACATTGGGTGATTTTGACTATGCCATTGGAAAATGAATTATGGTATCCATTTCCTAGGGTGTTTCTAAGATGAGACTATGAAAATCAATAAATATGCTCAATGTTTCTCACCTCAAGAACCCAAATTGGATCCATGTTGTTGGCATTTTTCTCCAATGCCAACTTCATTAATAAAAAAAAACCTAATTCTTCATGTAAACTCATAATAAATCACAATGCAAGCACCAAGAAACACCAAATAGACAACATAACTAAAATATATACTTATTAATACTTAGAGATAAAAACTATATATTACAGACACTTCCCTTACCCCACTATTACATACACTTCCTTTCCCATGGTAGGAAAGTGATCTAAAAATGAAGAAGACTTGTATTCTTGAAAATATTTGCAAGTTTTAATTCATGTGTTCAAAGGCAAATGGATCAATTTTGCAAACACAATTTTATAGAAATTACACATTCAAGATGCATATAAATAGCAGCAAATAATAGTGAACAGAAAACACATAACACAACAAATGATAAAGGAGTTCACCCCTCTCTTGGGCTACATCTCCTGGTCCAGCTTCCAATGGATCTTTTGTATTATTTTCTCAAAGTGCTAAAATGTGTGCTTTACAATGCTCAAAATACCAAATATATGGCTCCAATGGCTTCAGAACGTCCAAAAACTTCTAGTTGGGCTTTTTTGGCACCTCGTTTGGCCAAAAATTGAAGAAGATAGGCTTCTTGGAAGTTCCCCTTCAAACTTGTTGTCTCTAGATCGCCAAAATGCACCTCTTGCTCCTCAACCTAGCCCCCATGTGCATATATGTGTAAAAACCCAGCAGCGAGCGCAACCTTACAAACAGTGCGAACTGTAGGATGGTTATGCGCTAGCCCCTAACCACCAAGTCCATGGGCACATGGGCCACCACATGACCTCGCACGCATATAAAAAGGGCCAAGTCCCAAAACAAATGATAGAGTGACAAGTGTCGGTGTGGTTTTATAACCATTGGTAATACAACTCCCGTGCAATACATTGACCACCGGTCATATGTGTATGGACCACCAGTTATATGTGTTATGGCCCATCGGTTACATGTGTTATGGCTCCATTTAAACTATGCGTGTGGGTAGTCACATGATATATATACATATGGACGAGGGTTGGGGCTTAGACCCAGCACTGTCCGCACCCATTCCAAAACACATTTTAATTCAAATATATTGTTTCACATATATATAATAAGAAACACTTGTGGGCACGCCGGTTGGGCGGCCCTTCCCAAAGCATTACCCCTGCCCAAAGGTCGCGGGGTCAAATTTGGCCAACAACAGATGTTTTAACCAATTTTTAGGTGACACGTGGCGGCCATTGATTGGGCCACGTGTCGCCATCCCATTTGCCACAAAAAAGCCACATGTCATACACCAACTCATCCACACGATTGCCAACCACACCTGCCACATGCCGTACGTTCTGCCATGTGTCGTACGGCTTGCCACGTCATCATCCGTACGGACTGTACAGTCAGCACATTTTTTTGCCTGTTTGTCGTTTTGAACAGAACGTGATATCTCTCTCATCCGATGTATGTTTGAACCCAAACAAGTTGTGTTGGGTTTGTGACAACGAGGCCTACGCTCTTGTTCAATTTGAAGTGATTCCGATCACTTTGAATTTTGAGCAAAAGTTGATCCCCCGGATCACACCTCCCCATTGAAAAGCTTTTGGACCTCCAAAAGACTATTTTCAGTCTATCTGAAGATGAGGGTAAAGTTCCCTCACCTTTCCAACCTCAATCCACTTGGCTTTGCTTGGATTTGTGCCTTTAAGACCAACTCGAAGATATTCCACACTTCCTCATTTTGAAGTTCTCATTCTCCTGTCAAGGATTGTGTCTTCATGCAGTTCTGTAAGATATTCTGGGGAAAAATCATCTATAGAAGGAATCTAAACATGCTCTCCTTGATCATCAATCAAAGGAGGCTCATACAATTTCAAATTCTCAACATTAACAACTGCATACATTTGCATATAAGGAGGAAAATCTAAATGGAAGGCGTTGTTACCAATCTTGTCAAGAATCTTGAAAGGACCATATCGAAATGGTTTTATTTTTTTACCTTCTCCTTTAAGCCTCTCCTTACTAATGTAAAGCCAAACTTCATCTCCAACTTGGAAACTGTGATCAACACGATGCTTGTCATGTATTGTCTTGTACTTGGCTTGACTCTTTTCCAACTGCTCTTGCACCATTTGATGTATCGACTGAATTTGTTCAATGAACTTTTCTGCCCTATCAATGTCATATTGACCATCAATAGCAATATCCTTCCCAAAGATAAAATATAAACGAGATTTGGGCAAATAGCCAAAACATGCTTCAAATGGCGACGTTTGAGTTGAAGAGTGCTTAGCTCGATTGTAAGCATGTTGAATGTAGTGTAAATGCTCATCCCAAAGTTTAGGATGTTTGCTGCAATAACCACGAAGAAGATGCACCATTGTTCTGTTTACCACTTCTGTCTGACCATCGGTTTGTGGATGAAAAGTTGTGCTCTTTTTTAGTTTGGTGTCCATGAGTGCCCATAAACTCGACCAAAAATTTCCAATAAATCGAGAATCTCGATCAGAAATAATGGATTTAGGCAATCCAAAATGTACCCAAACATTTTGAAAGAACATTTGTGTCATTTTCTCAGCTGTAACCTACTTCTTACAAGGCATCAAAATACACATTTTACTAAATCGATGAACCACAACATAAAGATAATCATGATTTCGTCTAGACATAGGTAGACCTCCTACAAAGTCCATAGAAATACTTTCCCAAGGATGAGAAGGAACCGGAAGTGGAGTATACAAACCCAAATTTCGATTGCTAGGTTTTCTTGTGGCACATAACGAACATCCTCGAACATATCTTGAAACACTTTCATTCATTTTAGGCCAATAGCAGTACCTTTGCAAATTAGCCACTGTCTTGCCTACACCAAAGTGACCAGCAATAATAGAAGAATTGGCTTCTCTTATTATGCTGATTCTTTCACCCTGTGGAATACATAGCTTGCCAAGATGATACAAAATATTATCATGCACATGGTAATCCAATTCCTCAACATGGTTAGAATGACACAAAGTCTCATATACTTCTTTAAAATCAGCATCTAAAGCATATTGCTCAACATAACTCTCATGCATGATAGGACTATGCTTAAGAATAACTGAAGCACTAATAATAGACCTTGAAAGCATATCAACAAATTTGTTATAAATGCCCTTCTTATACCTTATGACCAAGTGGAATTGTTGTAGAAAACCCATCCATCTGAAGTGCCTTGCTTGTTTTAGCTTTGTTTGTGATTGTAAGTATTGCAGTGGTTGATGATCTGTGTGGACAATGGTTTCTTTCCCCAACAAATAATGTTTCCATTTTTTCACACTTTGAACCAATGTATACAACTCCTTATCATAAGTAGGATAGTTAATCACGGCACCATTAAAAGTTTCAGAATGAAAACAAATGGGCTTACCATGTTGTAACAAGACTGCTCCCATTGCATAATTGCTTGCATCTGTTTGGATTTCAAAAGGTTGTCTTAAATTCAGAAGTGCAAGAACTGGCGCTAAACTGATCTTCTCTTTCAAAGTATCAAAATCCCTTTGTTTCTTTCCTCCCCATTGAAAAACTTGCTTGACACTTGTCACTGCATGTAATGGAGCTGCAATGGAAGAAAAGTTAGCAATAAACTTCCTCCAATATTGGGTTGCTCCCAAAAAACTTCTTACCTCTGTCACATTGTTGGGCTTGGGCCATTCCAATATGACTTTGACCTTGGAGGGATCAA
>JASDQU010102822.1:383573-406314 GCA_032191745.1 Picea mariana
TCAGAAAAAAAAAAAAAAAAGATTACTGAAACTCCAGATTAAGGAGCAACAACATATTCTTCAAATTACAATAGAAAACATTAGAAAACTTAAAATCTACCTAGAGGAAATCAGGAGAGAAAGAAATACATCATCAGTAGATAAATTTTCCAGAGCATATGAAGAATCATTAGCCACACCAAAAGGATATAGAAAGAAGAGTTTTGGAAAGAAGAAGAAAACAGAAGAATCAGAAAATTCTTCTAGAGAAATCTCTATTCTTCAGAAAAAGATGAGCTAATATCTAGTTCCCTAGAGAAGCTTCAACCTGAACCTGCATTATTATCCTTTGGAGGAAAAAAATTCTATATGAAGGTGACTTTTTGTCCATCTGAAATTTTAAAAAAATAAAGAATAAAAATAAAAATAAAAAAAACTTAAGAAGTGTATTGTTTAATTGACTATGGTTGTCAGTTAAACCTACTAAGGAGAAAGGTGATCCCAGAATTCTATTGGGAAAATCCTACTATGACAGGAAAAACAATTGATGGAGCAGAAGTACCAATACAAGGGAAAGTAGAAGAATTTCCACTTGAATTTGGTAAGCAAGATTTCAGACTCTCTTTCCATTATGTTGATCAAATTGTTGATGATTGTATTCTAGGTGCATAATTCCTAGAACTGGTAGATCCCATGACTATCAACAAGAAAGCAAAAACTTTTGAGTTTAATTTAATGGGACAAAGATACAGACACCTTTATTCACTGAGGGAAAGAGCAGAAGCATAGAAAAAGAGAAGCAAAAGGCCCCTGGACATACTGACAAGGCTCTGTCATCCAGAAATCTAAATAAAATGGAAAGAGGTATTTTCTATGCCCAAGTACATGGAGAAAAGATGTTCAGCTCAATTGCTGAAAAACTCGTGAAAGATTGCACTTTGGAATATCCTAATGCCTTTTGTCACACAGAAAAGTGTTTCATTTCTCTTCCATATGACCCCCTGGTAAAGATCAACACATAGAAGGCATCAGCATCTTTAATGAGCCCTACAGAGATCCAAACTTTCCAACAAGACATTAATGATCTCTTACATAAAGGATTGATGGAACCATCTAAGAGTGCCTGGGCATGAAGAGGTTTTTATATCAACAAACACTCAGAACATAAACAAGGAAAACCAAGGTTAGTGGTGAATTTTAAGCCGCTAAATAAATTACTGCAAAATATCAGGTATCCACTCCCCAACAAAAGTTCACTCTTGCAAAAGTTTAAGGGTAAAACTATTTTTAGCAGGTTTGATTTAAAATATGGATTTTATCAAATTGGAATAACTCCAAGAGATAGGCATAAGATTTCCTTTGTAGTTCCTCATGGTCATTATCAGTGTAAGGTAATTCCATTTGGTTTGAAGAATTCCCGTAGTGAATTACAAAAGAGGATGGAGGACATATTAAGGGAGCAGAAAAATGAGTTAAATGATAGTGGATGAAAGCATGAAGATAGGAGGAGCAACAGAATAAGAAAGAGAATCATGAAATTCCAGAGGGGGAGAAACTCTTTATCCTTGATTTCAAAGAGGAGAGAAACAAATTGTTGGTGACGGGGATAGTCACATGATAAGAAAAAATGATCCCTTTTCCATTGATGTAAAAGGGGGAGAGAAACAAAGTGATGGATAGAGTGAGCATGCATCACCTCAAAAGGCAGAAGGTGTTTCCATCAATGACAAAGGGGGATATTGTTGAGAAAATGTTTTCATTGATGTCAAAGTGGCAGTGATGATGATGATGTGGAAGTAATGATAAGGATGTAACAGTGATGATGATAATGTGGTAGTGAAAAAAGGAGATTGTTTGAGTATTGAAGCCATGAAGCCAAGTGAAGAATCCTTGAAGCCAAGAATTCAAGTAAAGAAGCCTTGAAGCCATGAATCCAAGTAAAGAAGCCTTGAGATTGTTTGAGTATTGAAGACATGAAGCCAAGTGAAGAGGCCTTGAAGCCATGAAGCCAAGTAAAGAATCCTTTAAGCCATGAATCCAAGAGATGATATTATAATTTGTTCCAAAAATAGCAAAGAACATTTAAATCATTTGCAACAATTTTATGACCCGGTTTTTAGGCATGGTTTGGTGTTGTCAAAAACTAAAATGGATATTTGCAAAACCAAGAAATTCTTTCTTGGTTTCAAAATAACAAAAGGCCAAGTAATTCTCCAAGACCATATATTAAAATATTTTAGAGAATTCCCTGACATTCTGCTTGAAAAGACATTGTTGTAGAGGTTCCTATGTTGAAATACATTTTAGTTCAGCATACACTTAGTCTAAATTAGATTTCAGCCACCTATAAATGTCCAACAGCCATACAACTGTACTTTATGGACAGAAATACTAATAGACTAGTTCTGAAATAAAAAAGCAGCAGAAATAACTCTTATATCAGCAGACTGTAACCCTCATTTGGCACAAAAATCTGTGCATAAGCACTTGAAAAAATACACAGAAAATTAGGAAATATTTGAGGAGAAAGAATTTTTTATTCATCTCAAGGAAATTCTGAACTATTACATCAGCATAAAAAATACAATCATTCTCTTCTTTTAGCAAGTTACAACACTATACAAACAGTCCAGGACTGTGTCTAGGGTAGACAACCATGATTGTACGGCATGTACGGCCCAGGACATCCAACAATATTCCACAAACAGTCAATAATCTGAATAGAAATTTGTGCCAAAAAGAAACTGTAAGAAACAGAAGATAAAAACTCAGCAAATGTGCATTGGAAATCATGCCAACCTGTTGTAGAATGACAGACTCGATTTTTGTGCCCTCCCTTTATTGTACGGCAAGTTTACATAGTTGTATGGCCTCCTCTTCTGCTATTGTACGGACTGTATTAATGGCTGCAAATGCTCTTGGGTTGTGTACCAATCCCACTCCTTGGGATGTGTGTGTTGGCACAAGGGCAGACCCAGGGTTCAACGCTACAACAGCGCACCAACAAAACTCTAACTACCGTCCCTTTTGGCAACACCTGTGAAGCAAATGAAGTCTCACCCAAGGTAGAGGCAGGGGTGGTTGCAGGACTCAGATGTCTGCAACCTTAGTTGGGACACAGATCTATGACTCTAAAACTTAATAGAGCATTCAGCAATTAACATTCATCAATATATATTCTTAGTTACAGCGCAGTTAAACCCTAATTACATAACATTGTAGTATTCAACCAGATCTAGAAGATTCAAGCACTAAGCATATCCACATAGGTCAGATCCAGCATTTATTCTCACCATTAAGCACAAAGCGCTAACAAATCTACCTATCATTCATCAAAGCACTAAGCAAGCTAACATATAAACACATCAATACATCGCACAAAGCAGAGCAATATAGCATGTACGTGGTTCACCCCCACCCTAGGGCTACGTCCACCAACTCTTTGTCTTCTTTATTAGCTTCTTCAATCAGTTACATGCACAGAGCCACAAAATCCCTACTCCGCATAGGACAGGAGATCTACGAACACCTCGCCAGATCCTCCTTCCACGAGCTAGGTCTAAGCACAAAGCCTTCTTACAATCACTTGCACTAAGCTCTGCAAGTTCTTAGCACACACTAAGCACAAAGCCTTACAATTCTTGATCACATAGATCCAACTCTAGAACTTAGCACAACTTGCAACTGCCTCTTCTTACATTGCCTAGCCTTCTATTTATACATACAAAATAGGCCTAAGCATGGGTGAACTCATGGGCCGACATTCCCATACCCATTACATAATCCCAAATCCCTAAAAGGGGTCGAGATCCCGTGATATCTGCTTCGTCTTTCACTCCATCTTCGACATCCTGTCGAAATCCCAAAATTGGTCAAACATGACCAAGAATCCTCAAAACTTGGTCAAGGGCCAACAGGCCCCCAACACTCAACTGTGACTCATCCTGAAACACTTTGATCTGACTAGTTCTGCTTCAAAAGCCTCGAGCTTGGCTCGAGCTACTTCGACTTGCTTCTATGCCACGGTCTCCTGTTCAGCAAACTCTTGTATGACTGCTTCATTGATAGGTCCCTCTAAGCGTTATTCAGCTGTAGTGACAACTTGCTCCAATTTCGCTCCTCGGCCTTCGATCTCTGTGAACAGTTGGTAAGCCTCATCTTGTACTGGTTGGAGCCTTTGAGTTACTTCCATAACTTTGCTTTGAATAATGTGGACCTGTTGCTGGGCAGTGCGCTGCTCTTGGGATCGCTTCATTCTTTCCACAGCTGACAGGGGCTTCAAATGCGCCTGTATCGTTTCTGCTTGATACTTTGCCTCTTGGAGCTGTGACTCCAGTGCCTTTAGTTCTGGATTTTCAGTGAGTCGTTCATAGGTCTGGGCACTGCGATCAGTCAATTTCTTACATTCCATGGCAAGGGCATTTATTCTATCAACTGCACTTCAAGCAGTTGCTTCTCTTTGGTCCCTCACATCCTGCAGGGTGATGAGCACTGTGCGGAGCTCTAAGTCTGTTATTCCTTGTTGTAGATGTTGGATAGCTTCTGCGAGCTTCCCTACTTGATGCGTGACTCAGTCTTTTTCTTGTGTCTCCCATCACAGAGTGGAGGGATTTGTTGACTGCTTCTTTCACTTCGAGTTGCTCTGCGAGCAACTGTTGTTTTTCTTGTTGCATTTGTACTTTCTCTTCTTCAAACTTTTCCTGGAGAGCAACCTTCTCCTACTCTGCAACTCTGCGTTGTTCTACGATTACGCCTTGCACTTGCTTCAAGGCTTGGGTGGCTTGTTATGTTTCTTCTTGTGCACGACGAAGGCGAGCTTCCACCGCATTAGCTAGTCGATGGAGTTGAGCTGGCTCATCTCCCAAATCTGGTTCTCCTGATGGCAGGGGTGCAGTGGACACTGGGAGGCTGGACTGGAGGGCATGTTGTACCCCTCAGAGTTCGACCTCAATTCTATCGTACATTTCCTCCTTCTTAGCTTAATGTTTCTCCACAATTTCCAGCGAAGCGTCGTTGAGAGCTGCGATGATGAAGTCAAAATCATCAACAATAAGCACAGTCTTCATCTTGGTCACGGTGGATTTCGATTTCTTCTGGGAAGAAGGTTTCAGGGGAGAAACCTTCCTCTTCTTCAGGGGATCAACCTCGTCTATGGGCGGTGTTACTTCGCCTGGCTTCTGTTCAGCTCCTTTGTTATTTATTTCTTCTACTTCGTCATCACCCCCTCGGTCAGGTGATACTGAAGTAGTCTTTCCTAAGGCACTGCTTAAATCTTTGACCTCTTCGGTCTTCTTCATTCTGCTGGGCCCGGGTGTATCATGTTCTTTATGCGTGGTCTCTGGGTTGTCAGGGTCAAACATCTCTGGAAGGTCTGCGGGAACAAGGAGGTCTGGGGACCAATCCTTAGTGATCTCCTCCAGATCCTCTTTCATGAGCTTATAGTACGACTGAAGTTGGTCCTTATGTTCATCGGCTCATGCTGTAAGGTAGATGAAGTGTCGATATGCATAGAAATTCATCAGGGGTCGAAATGTCTGTAGGGTGTTTGGAGGCATGTGAGGTTCATCTTCGATGTTTCTCTTCAGCTGAAGGTAATATGTGTGAAAAATAGTGTTCGACTGCCACTATTTGTTCATATCACTCGAGTACCAAAGGGTAGTGAACTTTGCAGCAAGCAGCTCGAGTGGTTCAATATCCAGGAAGGTCACACCTTCCGGCATCTCCCAGGCAACAAAGGTGATGAGAATCAAGAGCCAGCTAAAGTCAAAATCGTAGCCCTGATCCCAGGCTTCACGGCAGTCTAGTTCGAGCTGATTAACTAGGTACTTCGCCTAGTTCATCTATAGACCTTCTACACACTTCCCTGCGAGGTCAACAGCAAAGCCTGTGACCTGCGTAGGTCTATTCTTCCTTACTAACTTTCCAGCTATTAACTGATAGGCTAGGCGCACTGCGCCATTCTGGATGGAGGCTACCTTGTAACATCGCGTTCCCTTTTCCACATCGTCATATGTATCCTTGATCTTCTGTGCTAGCGCGTGATCTGTGGCTTTTCCTAGATAGAACTCTTGTGGATCAGGTCTTTTCATACTTAATCCCGTGATCCTATGGATCAACGTTGGGTCAACTGTAATACGGTGATCTAGCCATAAGTAACTACCATGGTAACATGAAAGTAATAGCTTGACATAGGCATTCACTTCCTGGTGCCTTCCGAAGTGTGGGATCTTCATTACATTTAAGAGGGTGGACTGCGCGAGATTCATCGTCCACGACTGGAGGATTATCTTTGAGTTCTTCCCCTTCATCCTGGTCAGGGATTTATATGGGGCAAGCATACTGTAATTATTGCGATCTCCGAGGTTGAAGTCACTAAACTTCAACGCTGCGATCTTGTCCTGTTGTGCTCGAACTGCGCGTATCCCCTTCGGGAGGTACGTAGTAACCATGGTGTACTCGAAGTCTCTTGGCACACTATCTCGACTCACCTCACTGGCCAGAGGCGGGATGTAGTCGGGCAATATGGTTGAGATCAGCTTCGCATTTGCTAGGTCATCTCTGTGTTTGGTTCGCTTTTATGCTGATGGTCGGGATGGTTCAGCTCCATGAGAAGTCGATGGAGAGGCTTACACTCCTCTCATCGATGATGTTTGTACACCCTCAGACATCATTCTTTCAGACATGGCTCTCTCAATCATGAGGTCGATGAGTACTTCCTTTGCAGACTCTTCGAGTGCGCTAAGTTCTTCGGACATACAGCTCGTGGTTAAATATATCGGGTTCAAAGAGTAACTGCTCAATGCAATGGGATAGATGGAAATAACGTGATTATCACTGTGCAAAATCAACTATTCTGCGAGCTCAGATAGTCACGGTTGGAAAAATTGTTCTCATTGTGTGGCGCGACGAGATGAATAGATAACTTGGCAATGGATCTCTTGCAACAGTTGAGAAGCCTTCATTAACTCAGTTATGTCCGTTATGGCGCGGTCCCAACGGTTTGGTAGCAAACTTTCTGACCATAAATGTCTTTCTACCCATTTGGATCGTCGATCAAATGGTTATATTGTTCCTAACAGCTATATTTTTTCACCATGGCGAAGTGCCATGTGACACAGTTCTGATATCTCGATGAAGTGCCAATTTTGCAAATTTTCCTTCAGCGAAGTTTCCTCTGGAACCTTCTGTAACTTTTTGATCTTAGCTCTCTTCTTACTTAGTTTTCTAGCCTTCTTTCTAGTGAGCTTCATCTCTGAATTCCTTTTTCCATTCTGATTCTTATCTTCTTTCGGTAGAGTAACTTCGCGTTGTTGAGATTATTTCCTAGAAACCAGTGGTAATAATTCATCTGTATCTAGAACAGGTACTTAGGTCTTCTGTGGGTCTTCTAGTGTTCTTCCCACTTCGACATCCAGATCTCTGGTTATAAACAGCTTTTCTCGGTTCTCATGTTCTTCAATCAAGTGTGCAATCCTCCTAGTCATGAAATCTTTTAACTCTTGTTTCTTTTGTTCCAAGACTTCTTCTACTTTCCTTCTGGTCTGATCTCTTTCAATCCAAGATTTTCCTAGTAACATTGCAAATGGAGTGTTGTTCTCAATAAATTTAACAACTTCAAATTCTTCCTCTGTCGAAGTTCCATTGGCACTCATAGATATTTGGGTAAGTCTTCCACATAGGGTTATCATCTTTCCTCTGAATAATCTTATTCCTCCTAATGAAGGAATCATAGCAGGATTTCCTATAGCTTCTCAAGTTCTTTATGTCATGATATCCACCTGTGTTTCTTCATCCAGAACACATTCAACGTCGAAGTCTCATATTCTTACTTCAATGCATTCTTTTTCTTTGAATATCTCTGATAAGATGATATGTCGATGGTCATTCAGGGTTTATTTCATCTGTAACAATACTTTTTCGGATTCTTTTTGGGGTTCTACAATAGTCTTAGTTGCTTGACCTTTCTCATGGTCTTCTTGTCTCATATTCATCCTTTCAACATTAGCAATCATTTTAGGGCAATCCAAAACTTTATGGTCCATAGCTTTGCAACAGAGGCAACTAGGTTTTCTACCAAGGCATTCCTTAGCCAAATTTCTCGATCTTCTGCAACTGTAACAAAGGGTTAATCCTCTCTTTCTCTTAAATGATCCCCAACCTTTCCTGTGTTGTGCACTAGGATCATGGTAGCTAACCTACAACAAATTCTTTCTAGGGCCCTGCATCCATTTGTTAGTCCAAAAATTCTCTCTATGCATAGCTATAACATATCTTTCACTATTCTGATTAGATCTACTCATATCAAATCTTCTTTCATCTATCAGTGCCCTCGTTTTCAAACTAGGACAAATCTTATCAAACATACCTAGATTCATACTTTAGAAACAAAAAATTTCACTTATCTTACTTCCACAAAGCACAAAGCTTACAGGTATTACCTCTTTAGTCTCACTTTCACCTTTGTCAGGGCACAAAGATTCTAGATCTTACCTCTTTTCTTTAGATCAGAATTATTTTCTTAGCACAGAGCTTCACAGATCGAGTAGAATACTGCGCACTAGAGCGACAGATCTATGCACAGAGATTTCACAATTTCAGGTCATATCTTCACACAAAGATTCTTTTTCCTTAGTTCCCAGCAATCACAGTTTCAGGTCAGATCTTTGCACAAAGCTTCTTCTTCCTTAGTTCCCAGCAATCATAGCTTCAGGTCCCGACAACGGAACCATTTGTTGGCATAGGGGCAGACCCAGGGTTCAATGCTACAACAGTGCACCAACAAAACCCTAACTACTGGCCCTTTCGGCAACACCTGCAGAGCAAATGAAGTATCACCCGAGGTAGAGGTAGGGGTGGTTGCAAGACTTAGATGTCTGCAACCTTAGTTAGAACACAGATATGTGATTCTAACACTTGATAGAGCACTCAGCAGTTAACATTCATCAATACTTATTCTTAGTTACAGCGCAGTTAAACCATGATTACATAACATCGCAGTATTCAACCAGATCTAGCAGATTCAAGCACTAAGAATTTCCACACGGGTCAGATCCAACATTTATTCTCACCATTAATCACAAAGCACTAACAAATCTACCTATCATTCATCAAAGCACTAAGCAAGCTAACATATAAACACATCAATACATTGCACAAAGTAGAGAAACACATCATGTACGTGGTTCACCCCCACCTTGGGGCTACGTCCACCAACTCTTTGTCTTCTTTATTAGCTTCTTCAATCAGCTACATGCACAGAGCCACAAAAACCCTACTCCTCATAGGACAGGAGATCTGCACGCACCTCGTCAGATCCTCCTTCCACGAGCTAGGTCTAAGCACAAAGCCTTCTTACAATCACTTGCACTAAGCTCTGCAAGTTCGCAGCACACAGTAAGGACAAAGCCTTACAACTCTTGATCACATACATCCAACTCTAGCACTTAACACAACTTGCAACTGCCTCTTCTTACATTGCCTAGCCTTCTATTTATACATACAAAACAGGCCTAAGCATGGGTGAACCCATGGGCCGACATTCCCATACCCCTTACATAATCCCAAATCCCAAATCCCAAAAAGGGCCCCAAAAGGGGCCGAGATCCTGCAATCTCTACTTTGTCTTGCGCTCCACCTTCGACAGCCTGTCAAAGTCCCAAAAATGGTCAAACATGACCAAGAATCCTCAAAACTTTGTCAAGGGCCAACAATGTGCCAAACCTTCTTTGTTGTATCTCTTCCTCTAATCCAACACTCTTCATTGGGATTCATGCCCCTTCACCTTCCCTCAAATTCTCCTCAAAAAGTGTGTCCTCCTTCTCCTAATGAGTTGTCTTTTAATGAAATTTAAAATGTAACTTCCCTAACCTTTGGTCTTCCAATGAGATTAATAGTCAAGATTAGATCTTTCCCTCATGAGATCAATGGTCACGACTTAATCATTCATTGAGGTCACTTAAGTCATTAAAGTGACCCATAACATCATAAAGTCACTTCTACATTAAAAAAATAAAAGACCCAACTTTATAAAATCACTTTATAAAGTTACATTATAAAAACGTATTATAAAGTCACTAGGAGAAAAATTAATTAGTCACTTCCGCATGTTGAGTGTTGCCAATGCAGAACTACATCCAAGCTACCAAATTTCAACATTGCCTCTTAGTGAGAGAGGTACTTCTGGTATCACCACCAGAATCTGTCTCCATCTCATCAACTGCCATAGTTTCTCCCTCTATACTAGAAGTCTTTGCTCCCTCTAAATAGGAAGCCACTACTACCAGTGCACTAGAAGCCTCTGTTGCTACCTATGTTGTACCATGAATTGAAGACATGCTCCTAGGAGACTGCACATTCTCCTGAGCATCCATCTGTGTCGACTCATGCCTATTGAGTCCTCTGAGAGTCTCGGAAAAAGATTGAGTCCCTGTTATCAACTCTCTCTCTCTCGTGCTACCTTCCAACTCTTCGACATAGAATATGAGACCATCAATCAACTGGACCCCAACACAAGTCGACCCAACAACCTGTATAGGCCCTCATACCTGACACCAAGCATCGTTTTTGTGTCAGCAGTTGCTCCCAGAGGATATAAAACACATGTCCATCGTAGAAGACAACTCCAAATCCACTCTCATCCAAAGCTGATACAGAGAAAAAATTAACTGTCAACTCTGGAATATATAATACCTCGGAAACCTCCATAAAACCTCTTGAATCTAGTTGGAATATCACCCTTCCAACCCCCTTTATTGCAAGTTGTGGGCCAGCTCCACAATTCACTCTGCATTCTAATTCTATCTCTGTAAGATCGAGGAAAACTAACCTCAACCCAATCATGTGCCGAGAATCTCCATTGTCCACAAACCAAGACTCAATATCCTTGAACACTAGGCAACCACTGCCCATTGGACCAGTCATGAGAGAGAACTCCTTCTCATATCTCTCAGCAAACTCTACAACCTTTGTTGAAGCTGACACCTCTTGTTCTGGCTTCTTCTTATTCATGTTTTGACATTGACTAGTGTAGTGTCCAGTCTTTTGATATGAAAAGCATCTCACCTTGCTCATGTCCTTCTTCCTCTTATTTCCCTTTACCACAAGAGAAATGTTCTTGTTGTCTGCACCATCCAATGTCTTTTCCTGAGACCCCTACCAGATATCCTCCTGCGTAAAATCTATTAGAATATGAAATATGTGTGCTCGTTTTACCATTGACAATACCCTTGTCACCCAACCATAGGCCGAAGCCACCCTCCAAGCACCTTAACCTTGACAGAGAATCACTCCAGAAGAAAACCCTAGGCTAGATAGCCAAACAAAGGGTAGTGCACCTTTCCCCAAGGATAACGCATCACAAAGAGTTGATCATATAGTCCAAACCCTAGTCAAGAGATAGTCCAAGCGAAACTGCTAGCTGCAGCAGCTACAATGACATCTCTCCTCCAAACCTGCGCAGAAACAAGGCAACTGCAGTGTGCACAAGACTGGGCACTACAATTTTGAGACTGCCTTCCAGAATGAGAACTGCCCTCCTATATTTATACTAATTATGGCTAACTATCAGGGCCGAATTCTCATTTTGGGTATCTGATTGTTCAGTATATAATATTATTTCTAACCGATTTCTTCTCTTGGAGGCTAATAACCTAATATAAATTAACTTCTTGAGACGACAAGTCTTCTAAGGTTATTAGCCAACTCATTAGGGTTTCTTCTTGCTTCCCGGAGTATTTTATCCTTTTCGAGTTTACACGTGGAGGTAAATACCTCCCGCATCTACCATAATATCAACACTCCCTCCTAGCTAGGGAGGTATTACAGGTAATAGTCTTTGAGCACAAAACATACCATTCACCCAGTAGCATCAACATAGTTATATAGACTAGATCATGAGCACCATCATCATCATCAGTTGCATCATCTCTCGAAACCATACTCTATCTGAGTAATCAGACATGATGCTCACTCCACAGAGTGATACAAGAACCATTCTTCTAATCTAGAAGAGTAAATGTTCTGAACCATTTTCTGTCTAGAAAATATATGTTCATCATTCATCTGGCTAATAATTATTTCCAATAAACTGCTTGATAATCTTCAAGGCAATCATAACAAAATAGAGCACAATTGTGTCTATCCATAGTAGTACATAACTACAATCCATTGGTACACTACCACACCAAGTAGCAAACAAGTACTTGATCAGTAATGTATAATCACGAACAGTGGAACACATCCACCACAGTAGTATACATCTATTGTCATACAATCTTCATAACAATCATCTGATATCAACCTACACGGAAACAATGTTATGATATAAACTGAATCATCTGGGCCAATCTTTCACTCATGTCTGTGAGATATGAAATAATATCTGCTCTCGAAGTATACCAATGAGATATCTAGATTATTCTTCTCAAGCAAGGAAGAATAAATGTCATGTCTTCTGAACCTAGACCATTCCCCACCCTGGGCCATTCTTCCTACACTAATCAAAGTGCACCCTAGAGAGAATGTATAAACCCTAAGGAATGACTATCCAGACCATTTCCTCTGTTAACCACAAGAGGAAAATATTGTCATGTATCAACCTCCAAAACGGACCATTCCTCATGTTAACCACAATGAGAAATCGTTGTCCAGCGAGGCGGGCTAGTCTTCTTGAGTAACCCTCAATAAGAGAGACTTCCCTAGACCACTCCCCATGTTAACCACAATGGGAATTCGTTGTCTATGATACATCAGCAATCTGGACCATTTCCCATGTTAACCACAATGGGAAATCGTTGTCCGTCAGAAATCTCAATCCACTTTCCAAACAGGAAAGCATCTGTCCAAGATGGACTATTTTTCAATCTTGAAAATGAATGTCCTCCATAATATTTTCAGTGCTCCCTCCCAACCTGGGAGTCATCTCTTCCTTTTTCAATAAGGAATTCATCTCCACGAGCTCCAGCTTGAGTACGCAAACTCTTTCATCTTGGATAGAAGCTTTACCAAAATGTCTGCTTATCTGCTCATCTGTGGAGATATGTATTGGAGAACCACTTTCTCCTTTTTGGACTTCATCATGGATAATGTAATGCTTGATTTTAAATGTACTTTAGTCTGGAACACTGATGATTTTCTGTGAAGGCTTCATGTAGCTCTGAACAATAGAGCATATTATTGTTGGAAAACTAGAACATATCCATGTGACACTTCTTCTGTCATCATGAGATCTGATCTACTGAGTAATCATCTTGATGTTATAGGAAATATTCACGACGCTTCTGTCGTGCACTGGAGGTTCTCCACCAAGTTATCTTCTTCTATCTGCATACAAGGGTCTCTTTCTGGTATGCCTCAAAGTCTTGAGATTCCTCTTCATACACTCTTTATTTAATTTCTCTGGAGAAAATTCTTTGCATTCATCTGATGTAGAACTCCAACTCATGGATGTTGCGGATGATATAATGACTCATGTAGAGATACGTCTAGTGTACTGGAACAAATAATCATCATAGTCGTCTCCCTCCATCTGGGAGAACCTCTAGTTCTAGATCTCACAATGCTTTCATTCATAAGTATTTCATACATGGTTCTTCATCACGACTTTCAATTCCTCTGCTTGATTTCTTTTACTGAGTTCATATCAGACTGGTAATCTTGTGATTCTTGATACAATGATTGGTTGTTCTGGCTTCTCTTTCTTTCTTGGAATCTTCATGTGTTTCTTTAGTTCTGGACTCCATGGAGTTTCTTATAGATTCCATGCCCTAAAGATTCCATCATAGGATCAAGGATGTGGATGGACAACCAGGGATACTTTAAGGCTTCTCTTTGAAGAAGACTTCTTATGAGGTTGAACTGGATACGTACTATCTTTCATGGATTCTATCATGAATATATACTTCATCATCTTCTATGGATCATAGGATTAGCTTCCTCCTAATTCTTGCTTTATGTATGAGTGCATATAATCGACTCCCTTTGTCTAATAGAGCCCACGCTTCCATTTGCATCCTTATTGTCTTCTGCAATATATAATTGCCTTTCTCTGCCTAACAGAGTCCATGCTTTCGTCTTGTTGTCTTATACAAAATGTCATAAGTCTTTCTCCAATTCCTCTTGATTATTGACTTCTAAGTCTCTTCATGATTGATTCAGCTTATCTTGCAGTAGCTTCCACATGATTTGTATTTCATCCTTTCATGTGTATTAGCTAATGATATTCATCCTTATCTTTTTTTTCTTTCATAGGTATATTTCTTCTTGGAACACATTATCTTCCAGGAGATGGATATACAAGATATGTATAGAGACGATGCAAACAAGATATGTACAATAAATAAGAAGAGTATTGTTACCTTTAGAAAAAGAAGTCTCTTTCATCCTGCTTAGTCTTCTTTGTAGGTTCCTTTTCTTTGGCAATTGATGCTTCATGTTTCTCCTTCCTTTTCCTTAGATTGGGACAATTATTCTTTTAGTGACCATACTTTCGACAGTTGAAGCATTGTATTTCTGAAATGTCTTTCTCTTGATTTGGCTTCCTCCTTGAACCAAACTTCCTTTTGTTCCTGAAATTCTTGAATCTTGTTGTGAATGCTTGATCATCGTACTTATTTTGGGGTTTCTCTTTTGCACTGATCCTTGATTCTTCTTGAGCACAGCAAGTCCAAAGTTCTTCAAATGTTGGATACTCCTTTCTTGTGTTCATGCCTGCAGAAAATGCATACCACGTCTTGGGAAGACCATTGAGTACTATGTTTACCAATTCCTTCTCTGAGATGATCTCTTTAATAGCTTGTAGTTGATCTCTTAACTGAGATATTTTCACAAAATATGATGTTATGATGTCATCATCATTCATCTTCATGTCACAGAGCTCATTCTTCAGACTCATTACTTGTCCAATGTTTCTAACTGAGAAGAGGTTTGTTAGGGCATCGTACATCTTCTTCGATGAGTCAAGATGGGAGATGTAGGATATCAAGTGGTTTTTGATAGAATCCACTATGATATTCATGGCATTGATGTCACTGTCTTTGAACTTCTCCATAGCTGCAACGTTCTGTGGTTCCTTCTCTTTCCCTTCTTCAAACTCTGGTTTCACGATCTTTCCTTTCATGATATCCAACACTTTATTCTTGGCAAGGATGAGATCAATCCTTGTCTTCCACGCTCTGAAGTTAGAAGCTCCATCTAACTTGTTCTCTGACTTCATAGAGTAAGTCATGGCTGCTTTGACTTAGTCAAACCCTAGATTTGACCACAAACTCAAAATTCACGTCTTGGCTTGCTAAGAGTATCATGAGATGTGCTAGGCTAGAGCGCGTTGATCTATCCAGAGATTAGGTCAATCCATTCACTTAAGGTTCCTCAACAAGAGGATTAGGGTTTATGCAACTGCTCATGCTAGTAACCCTAGCGGCAGTGTCTTGGAAGCTGCTTCTGCTAGTAACCCTAGCGGCAGTTCCTCAGCGAGCTCAATATCCTAGTGGTTATGTTTCCTTCCAGCGTTTAGACTGAATGAAGGAAGTGTGGGCCCATAACCTATTAGAATATGAAATATGTGTGCTCATTTTACCATTGACAATACTTTTGTCACCCAACCTTTGGTTGAATCCACCCTCCGAGTACCTTAACCTTGATAGAGATTCACTCTGAAAGAAAACCCTAGGCTAGATAGAAAAACAAAGGGTAGCGCACCTTTCCCCAAGGATAGTGCATCACAAAGAGCTAATCATATAGTCCAAACCCTAGCCAAGAGATAGTCCAAGCGTAACTTCTAGCTGCAACAGCAGCTCTCCTCCAAACCTGCACAGAAACTGAGAAACTGCAGCGCAAACAAGACTGGGCACTACAATTCTGAGACTGCCTGCCAGAATGAGAACTGCCCTCCTATATTTATACTAATTCTAGCTAACTGTCAAGGCCGACTTCTCATTCTGGGTATCTGACTATTCAGTATATAATATTATTTCTGGTTGACTTCTTCTCTTGGAGGCTAATAACCTAATATAAATTATCTTCTTGAGCCGACAAGTCTTCTAGGGTTATTAGCCAACTCATTAGGGTTTCTTCTTGCTTCCCAAAGTATTCTATCCTTGTCAGGTTTACACGTGGAGGTAAATACCTCCCGCAGCTACCATAATATCAACAAAATCATCCCACAATTTTCTCTAGTCAGGGAGCTTCTCTCTCCCCACCACACAATTGATGAAAACCTCCCACTCCTTGGTGAAGCCTTTGAGGGCTATCTGCACCGACTCTGAGTCGGGAATGACTTCTCCAACAGCTACCAACTCATCCTTCACCTGTGCAACCTGGGTGAGGTAGGTGGCCACACTCTCTCCTTTGGCCATCCTAGCACTATGGAGATTGTCTCGAGGAGCCATTTTGCGGTTCTCGTTCTTTTCCTCATACAGACTTTTCAATGCATCCCACATTTATTTGGTTGTCTTCTTCTCATCCAAGTGTGGAATAACGTGGTCTTTGACCCCATCCAATATGATTCTCTGAGTCTTAGCTTCCTTCACCTCATAAACATCAAGAGCTATGGGATGTGAAGCAGATACAGGAACGATGGTGTTCACAAACAACCATAATTTTTTCTCCTTGAGAACACTAATGATTCTAACCTTCCATTGCAGGTAGTTGGAGATCCCGTCCAACCTATCTTCAAACCTGATGTCGGAAGTCATCTTTGTCCTCCTGAAAAAGAAAATATATGCCTTTCTTCAAGCTAATGTTTCAACAAATCACTTCATGTCCCAAGTGCCAACGTTTCCCATTGAAATTCAAAGCATCTGCTCTAATACCATGTTGAAGCACATTTTAGTTCAGCATACACTTAGTCTAAATTAGATTTCAGTCACCTATAAATGTCCAAGAACCATACAACTGTACTTTATGAACAAAAATACTAATAGACTAGTTCTGAAATAAAATAGCAGCGGAAATAACTCTTATATCAACAGACTGTAACCCTCATTTGGCACAAAAATCTGTGCATAAGAACTTGAAAAAATACACAAAAAATTAGGACAGATTTGAAGAGAAAGAATGTTTTATTTAGCTCAAGGGAATTATGAACTATTACATCATCAAACTGCATCAGCATAAAAAATACATTCATTCTCTGTTTTTAGCAAGTTACAACACTATACAAAAATTCCCAGACTGTATCTAGGGTAGACAACCATGACTATACGGCCCAGGACAGCCAACAATCTTCCACAAACAGTCAACAATCTGCATAGAAATTCATGCCAAAAGGAAACTGTACGGAAAAGAAGATAAAAACTCAACAAATGTGCATTGGAAATCGTGTCAACCTGTTGTAGAATGACAGCCTGGATTTGTGTGCCCTCCCTTTGTTGTTCGACCAGCTTACACAGTTGTATGGCCTCCTCTTCTATTGTTGTACAGACTGTATTAATGGTTGCAAATGCTCTTGGGTTGTGTGTCAATCCCACTCCTTGGGATGCATGTCAAACCCTCTTTAATGTAGCTCTTCCTCCAAGCCAACACTCTTCCTTGGGATTCGTTCCCCTTCACCTTCCCTCAACCTCTCCTCAAAAGTGTGCCCTCCTTCTCCTAATGAGCTTCCTTTTAATGAAAATTAAAATGTAACCGCCCTAACCCTTGGTCTTCCAATGAGATTGACGATCAATATTATATATTTCCCTCATGAGATCAACAGTCACGACTTAATCATTCATTGAGGTCACTTAAGTCATTAAAGTGACCCATAACATCATAAAGTCACTTTTACATTAAAAAATTAAAAGAACCAACTTTATAAAATCACTTTATAAAGTTACTTTATAAAAACATATTATAAAGTCACTAGGAGAAAATTTGCTTGGTCACTTCCGCATGCTGAGCGTTGCCAATGCATAAGTACCTCCAACCTACCAAATTTCAACATCCTAGGTAGCTTGAATTGTGTTTGGTCTTTCTATAAAGGACATGCTAATGATATCCTTAGTCTACAACAAAGGCTAAAAAAGCATCCACCGGTATGGACGAACTCCATGATTGAAGTGGTTAAGAGAATCAAAAATAAAGTCCAAGATCTACCCTCATTGTATTTACCAACTGGTGATGGTAACTACATCATAGAAACAGATGCATCAAGTAGTACATGGGATGGTGTACTAATAGAAGAAATCAACGGAAAATAAACATTGTGCTCATATGCATCAGGATCATTCAAAGGAGCATAACTTAAGTATCCATCCAGCCACAAGGAACTACTTACAATCAAGAAGATTTTATTTCATTTAATACTTTATCTTAAACCAGTTCATTTCTTTATTAGATCTAAATTTAAAATATTGCATGGCATGTTATATTATGATAAGTTGCTTACTAATTATCATTCAAGGATCCAAAAGTGGAATTTCTTACTAGATAATGTTGATTTTAGTATCCAACTAGGTCACCTAAGTTGTCTTGTTGATATGTTGACCAGGGAAGAAAAGGTTGCAAGTTTTGTCATGTTTTACGCAGGTCCCTCAAATACAGGAAAGCAACCTATGATTGTAGAAGTAGAATATATAGCTCGATCCTCAAGAAGAATTGAATTCTTAATGGCAGTAATTCAAGAGGTCATCAAAATAATGAGTAGAGAAAGGGTAGAAGAACAAATGTCAAAGACATTAGCTCAAGAAATAAAAACTTTCCCCATGTAGAGCCAAATTCTTGAAAAACAGGATAAAAAGTTTTTTTTGGCTTAAGACAGGCTAAAAGAATGATAGGAGGTTATTGGATTACTAAGAAGGGGGGTGAATCAGTAATAACGTAATTATAATCCTTTTTATTCAAATGTTATATCAATGTAG
Organism: Picea mariana; assembly: GCA_032191745.1. Classification (NCBI taxonomy): domain Eukaryota; kingdom Viridiplantae; phylum Streptophyta; class Pinopsida; order Pinales; family Pinaceae; genus Picea; species Picea mariana. The sequence continues at coordinate 402,389 of JASDQU010102822.1, forward strand.
AATTATTATCCAATAATGAGCAGTAATAAATAAACAATCACACACATACACAATACACCAGTGTTTTACGTGGAAACCCAAATCGGGAGAAAACCACATAATGATTTTTCTTATATGTCTTGAAGAATTACATTCATTGGAAGCACCAACTTCCTTTGTTTTCCAACTGCAACTGGAAGGAGGCTCCAACCCCCTAGTCTCTCAGGCTACAACCTGAGGGAAGCTCCAACTCCCCAAATCTATGGCTACAACCAAAAGGAGGCTAAAACCCCCAATGTTCTCCGGCTACAACCGGAAGGTGGCTACAACCACCTGTCCTTGCCCCGTCCTGCCACCCTGAAGTAGAAGTAAAATGATGGAACCACTGTCACACTATCACTGTGAGATCTATCGATGTAAACCTGTACCAATAAATCTGAACCATGCATAAACCATGCATCAACCTGTACCTCAACCTGTAATCAACCTATAATCAACCTGTACCATAAACAAGTGCATCAACCATGCATCAACCTGTACCTCAACCTGTATTCAACATGTGCCATAAACAAGTGCATCAACCATGCACCAACCTGTAATCAACTTGTACCATAAACAAGTGCATCCAACCATGTACCAAGTATGTACAAATCATGTGTCAACTACTCATCAACTATGACTCATCAATATGTACCAACATCATCAACTATACACCTCATGTATGTGTCAACTCATCAACTACTTGTCTCAACCATGTACTCAACATGTACCTCAACCAAAAGTCCTCATCAATTTCATCATCCAAATCTGATTTGTAGCTCTATAATAGACCTAGTGTATATGATCACATTCTTGCAAACCTTCCTTAACTTTAAAAACAAGAGACTATCATTTTCATCAAATTTGTCTTTAGTCTCACATGCCTAGTTTTGGATTAGTCAACAACCCTAACTTGAAGTAATCATAAATTTGAACCTGTAATGTATAAATATCTGAAACTGACATACAATGTTCTTCAGTGTGTTTTATGCAATTCCTCCAAGTGGCACTACTTGAAACCTCTCAGAAAAGGATTTATAGCAAAAATGGCATACCTTGCTGAATTCTAGATTATTCTAGAGAGTGACCTTGTAGAGCGTGCCCCGCACAAAATGTTTGATGAAATGATCTGAAACTATTACATAGCATACTAAATACTTTACCCCAACCAACACAATTGGTCTCACTAAATTGGGATCTGTGATGAAGAAGTTATGACGTTTTTACCCGAAACACCTGATTTTGACTAGTTTCAGGACTGGCCACAAATCCTATTTTTCATAGAGTGTAACTCCCAAAATACAACGACCCACAAGATAAATTTTTAACCACAGATACTTGGATATGTTTTCTCACTTGAATAGAAATTTAAGGATCTGAATCATTATAGAAAAAAAGTTATAGCGAAAATGGTGAGATGACCTGAAAATAACATACCTTAGAAAGCACCATCAAAAGAATTTATCCTTCATTGCATTTCGGCTTTCTTTTCTTCACTTTTCTCAGAATTTTGGCTTAGATATCATTTGTATACCTCAAACACCTATAGATATTCAATATTCTCAAGTGTGATTCAAATTAGAGAGCCTTGCCTCTTATTTATACTTTCCAAGTAGCTTCCTTAAAAACATCTTCTAGGACACTTGGCCCCACTTTCCTTATTTTAGGGTTGGGTCCACTTTTAATTTCTCCAATAAAATTATTATTGAAATAATTTATTTTGTATTCACTTTGAATTATAATACACTCATCACTTCACTTTATTATTTACCTTTTAAAATCTCTTAAACCACTTTGATTACTTTGACCTTTTGGGGCTTCTAGATGACATATGAGGGTCCTCCAACTTCGTAAGGCCATAACTCTCAAACCGTGAGGAGTTATGTGATGTTCTACATACCACCAGAAATGGCATGACATGTACTATCCATATAAAATAGTATTATCTGAAAATATATCATAACTCATACCGTTACCCATCAAACAAACTTGGTCCCATTACCCAAACCATGGGTCTCCAACTTCTCATGGCCATAACTCTCTAACCGTGAGGAATTATGTGATGTTCCACATACCACCGGAAATGACATGACAAGAACTATCCATCTAATATATTTTCCCTAACAAATTCACTTTCCTTCATCTCATTATTTCATCATTAAGCATGGGTTCTCTTACTGCACAAAGCGTCTTCCCGTGAGGGATTTCACCATAAGGGGACCACTTTGGAGTTCATCCATATTTACTTCTTATCAACCATGAAAAAACAATAATGAGTCATATTTACATCAAACACTATTGGTTCCATTACCCAAACCTTTGTGCTATGGGTCTTTCTTCAAGGGTTGACATCAATGACAACCAACCTTAATCAACAATCTCCCCCTTTGGCATTGATGGCAACACTCTGATGCAACACTGAAATCATATCACTCATGCTCCCCCTAAAACCTTGCCTTTGTCCTATGCATCTGATAAATCTACTCCTCCTGGAACCATGCCTCTGTCCTCTGCATCTGATAAATCTCTCCCCCTTTGTCATCAATGGCAAAGGTATCTTTCCATCCAGGGCTGCTCCCCCTGACAGACTGTCCTCTTATGGTGCTTCCTCGTGTACATCTAAGACATATAGGATAAGCATTCAAAAAGCATTCATTTTTGGAGTATAAATAACTCCAAGTCTTTGGCGAAGATATTCAAAGGCTTCCCATGGAAGTGGTTTTGTAAAGATGTCTGCCACTTGTTCTTTTGTGCCCACATACTCAACTTTGATGTTCTTTTCTGCAACCTGTTCCCGTAGAAAGTGATACTTGGTTAGAATGTGCTTATTCTTGGAGTGCATCACTAGGTTTTTTGAGATACTGATGGCACTTGTATTATCACAATATATTGGAATGGGCTCATCATACTCAACTTGTATATCTGTCAAAGTTTGTTTCATCCAAAGAACCTGTGTACAACATGTTGTTGCTGCAATATACTCTGCCTCGGCTATAGATAGAGATATTGATGATTGTTTCTTGCTTATCCATGATACCAAACACTCACCTAAGTAGAACCCTGCTCCATTGGTGCTTCATCGGTCATCAATACAACCTGCCCAATCTGCATCTGTGTAGGCCATAAGTGATAGATATTTTCCTTTTGGATACCATAATACAAACTCTTATGTTCCTTTGAGATATCTGAAGATCCTCTTTACTACTAATACATGTGATTCCTTTGGTGTTGCTTGAAATCGTGCCACCTGTCGAACTGCCTGCATTACATCTGGTCTGGATACTGTCACATATAGTAGGCTACCAATCATTGACCTATATTGCCTCTCATCTGTAGACTTTGAATCATCATCTTTGCTCAACTTACAACTAGTTTGCATGGGAGTGATAACTGGTTTGCAATCTTCCATTNCTTTCCATCCCGGGCTGCTCCCCCTGATAGATTGTCCTCTTATGGTGCTTCCTCGTGTACATCTAAGACATATAAGATAAGCATTCAAAAAGCATTCATTTTTGGAGTAGAAATAACTCCAAGTGTTTGGCGAAGATATTCAAAGGCTTACTGTGGAAGTGGTTTTGTAAAGATGTTTGCCACTTGTTCTTTTGTGCCCACATACTCAACTCTGATGTTCTTTTCTGCAACCTGTTCTTGTAGAAAGTGATACTTGATTGGAATGTGCTTAGTCTTGGAGTGCATCACCTGGTTTTTTGAGATACTGATGGCACTTGTATTATCACAATATATTGGAATGGGCTCATCATACTCAACTTGTATATCTGTCAAAGTTTGTTTCATCCAAAGAACCTGTGTACAACATGCTGCTGCTGCAATATACTCTGCCTCGACTGTAGATAGAGATATCGATGATTGTTTCTTGCTTATCCATTATACCAAACACTCACCTAAGT
>JASDQU010102823.1:4683-16767 GCA_032191745.1 Picea mariana
CATTGGCCTCTAGGGTAGGGTATTGTAAGTCATGCATAAGGTACAACCTATGTAGGACAAAGCCTGCAAGGTGTTCAAAGAGATTGATAGATAGGGATCACAATTCGATCAAGTGGTTGCAACAATAGAACAATGCATGGAAGGGCTTGTTACAGAGAAGACGGTCCAAGGGCTCGCTGAGTAGGAGGCTCAAGAGAAGCAACAAGTTGAGGTATATTGAGTTAATATTGAGGCCTTCGAAGCATCATTGTCTAGACCTGAGTGACTCGGGATGAGTCACAGGTGAGTGTTGGGGGCCTGTTGGCCCTCGACCAAGTTTTGAGGAAACATTGGTCAGAGTTGGCCCACTTTTGTACTTTGACACATTGGTCGAAGAAGGAGCACCCAGGTAGAGATGAGATTTCATATCTCACTTATTTTGTTGGCTATGTGGACCGAGTAATGGGTTCTTGAGGGTTTTTGTAATGGGTTATGGGATGTCGGCCCATGGGGTTTTCCCATGTTTGGCCCTATTGTAAGGGTTTGTAAAAGTATAAATAAAATAAGAATGTATGGTAGAAGTAGTATTTGAGAAGCCTTTGGAAATAAGTACAAATAGTCTGAGTGGCTTTGTGAAAGGCAATGAATGTGCGTTAAGGATTTGTGCTTGATAGAGAGTGAATCTGTTCCTTGACCTAGTTTTTGGAAGGAGGATTTGGTGCTCAGTGCACAGATCTCCTATCTGGTGCGAATCTCGACTATGTGTCTTAGTGCACGGGAGTAACTGAATGTAATAGATTGACGAATAATAAAGAGGTGAAGCGATTGGTGGACGTAGCCCGACACTGGGGTGAACCACGTACATCTAGTGTCATATGGTTTTCTTTGTGAAATGTTATATCTGTTATGTTTTTCTTAGTGCTTTGATTATATGTGTAATGAATATGTATGTGTTTTTTAAATGCATTTCTTATGTTAGAATGCTAGATCTGATTCAGAGTGCTAAGTGCCAAGTGGTTGAAGTAATTAATGTTTTTTGTTACTGCTCTATATCTATCTTAGATATGTTCTATGATGTTCATAAGGTGAATAAACTAATGTACGTCACTTCCTAAACGTTATCAGAATACCCCGCGAAGTGTTATTATCACAGATTTGTGACCCATCCTAGTTACAGACACTTGCATCCTATAACCCTCCCTTCTTCTACCTCAAGTGAGACTTCACCTCTCTCGCAGGTGTTGTCAAAAGGTTCGGTAGTCGGGATTTTGTTGGTGCATTGTTATGCATTGAGCCCTGGGTCTGCCTGTGTGCCAACAAATGGTTCCATTGTCGGGACCTGAAACTGTGATTTCTGGGAATTGAAGTAAAGAAAAGAGAATCTCTGTACATAGATCTATTTCTAAAGTGCACAGTACTCTACTTGACTTGTGAAGATTTGTGCTAAGAAAGAAATATGATCTGAAGAAAGAGGTAAGATCTGAAAAGAGGTAAACGTTTGTGCTTTGACAAGAGTAAGATAAGTGAATTTTTTTTTCGAAAGCATGAATTTAAGTATGTTTAATAGATTTTGTCATAGTCTGAAGGCTAGGGCATAGTTGAAAGAAATAGTTGACTTCAGTAAATTTAATTGAAATGAAGAAGGATATGTTATTACTATGCATAGAAAAAAAAATTGGAGTAACAAGTGGATGCAGGAACCTAGAAATTGTTTTTGCAGATTGCAGGTCTAGCACTATGATCCTAGTGCGCAGTACAGAAGAAGTTGGGGAACATTTAAAATAAAAATAGGATTGACATTGTGTTATAACTGCAGAATACCAGGACATCTTGCTAAGGAATTCCCTGGCGCAGGTCCTATTTTCCTTTGTTGTAATATTATTGGTCATGAGGTTGAGGATTGTCCAAAGATGATTGCTAAAGTTGAACGAATGAACATGAGACAAGAAAACTATGAAGGAAGTCAAGGGACTAAGGGCATGTTAAAGAGTCATAAAGAGAAAGAACCAGAGAAAGTTCACACTACATTACTACAGTTGAAAGAAATGATGGATATTCACAAAGATGTCAGTTTACCAAAGATCCTGAAAGTAAAACAACACATAAGTGAAAGAATATAAGACTTAGACATAGACTGTGTCTTGGATGAGGAAACACAAGTGAATATTATGAGAGAAGAAACTTGGAAATTTTTGGGAAAGCCTACTGCTATACCTTCATTGGGAAGGATAGGTTTGTTTAATGGAAAGATGATAACCCTATGTGGAAGAGTTACTAATGTACCTATTATTGTTGAGGGAACATCGACTAGAGAATAATTTGAATTCATTAAATTTGTTGGGTACAACGCCCCTTTCCCACTTTCACTAGGTAATCCTTGGATTGAGAAGGATCGGATCAGAAGGAAAGCAGAGGAAGAACCTACAAAAAATAAAAAGAAAGAACTAAGGGATTTCATAGATAACAAAGTAGACCAACTAATAAAAGAACGAAAGTATAAGTCAAAGAAACAAAACAAAGTAACAACGTAGGAGGGACAGATAGTCAGAGAATCAGTTGTCAAGGTTGAAAGAATGAAAGAAGTATTGAAGAACCTATCTATGCAAGAAAGAATTATATCCACCCAGAAAGTGTTAAGAGAAGGAATATTAACTTCAGACCCTTTGAGGGCACATCAGTAGTGCGAGGTCACTACTCTAGGGGAAGATAAGAATAAGAATGGAAAGAGGATTCTAGAAATAGTTAGGGAAAAATAGATCATAGTAAAGAAGGAAAGGAAGCACAATAAAAGGAAAGCTAAGTTGGAAAAGCTACAAGAAGTTATAGAGACTAGATTCAAGACTTCGCAGATTGGAACCTCGTAGGAGGCAGGTTCCCAGGATTTGAACCTCACTAGAATAGCAGGACCGTGCAGAATGGGACTTCACCCTGGAGAAGTTATATGACCATTGGAGGCGTTCTGACCGTTATAATGACGCTCCAGAATGGTTATAAAACACATTTATGGGCTAATGGACCACTTTTTGATGTTGAGACCATGCCATAATGGACATATTTACATTGATGAAGGCATTTCCTGGCTGTTGGAAGATCCGTTACGATACCCCGCTCATTTCACTCGTCGATCGTTGAGTCGAGGCCACTTTCTTATACTCTTGATTGAATGAGATAAACATATAATTTTCCAAGTGTCGAGCTATGTCATCTGAAACTAGACCTCGTCGTCCATTTGTCTACCCTGCCTATCTGTTTGTCTACCCCAATTTGTCTGTTTAAAAACCAAAATGTCGGGCGGACCTAGTGAATTAGAGAAGTTTATTGAGGAGGTCCTTAAGAAGCTAATGGCCGATAGACCGATATCTAAAGGTGTCCAGGCATCCTCAACTAGGGGACTGTAGGCTTCCCCTTCGATTGGACGTCGCTCTGGTCATGTCAACCCTGAAACTAAACATCGAAGTAAGCACCGCGACGATTTGGCTAATGCGAAGCAGATCCATAAATCCTACTCGAGTATATCCCACCGTTGGATGGCACTATTAAATACGAAAACATCCCTCGATATTATGAGTACATGGTGTTCACCGCGTACATTCCGAAAGGAATACGCGTAGTCAGGAGTCAGTTAGGACATATCCTACTACTGAAAAACAATGACTTCAACTTGGGAGACCAGAAGAACTACGCCATGTTGGCACCCCACCGCTATCTCACAAAGAGAACTGGAAATAATCCTTGCCTCATCTCACTCCATGGATCAAGGATTTGGCGCAGTCCATTGTGTTGAATGTGTTGAAGATCCCACATTTTGGCCACCACCAGAAGGTTAACGATTTCATTAAACTCCTCCTGTCGTGCTATCATGGAGGATACCTGTGGCTTGACTGAATGATTACTATGTATTCGACGTTGATCTACCGGATTACAAGATTAAGTGTGAAGGGCCCTGACCCTTAGCAGTTTTATCCAGGGAATGATTCAGATCTTTCCTTGGCACAACGCATTAAGGAATCTTACGAAGAAGTCGAAAAAGGAAAGAGAGGTTACAAGGTAGCCTCTATACAAGATGGCGCAGTGCACCTGATCACTTTCCAACTCATAGTTGGCAATCTTGTAAGAAAGAACCACCCCACATAGGTCACCAGGTTTGTTGTGGACCTCACAGGAAAATCTATTGAGGGCATGCAGATGAACTAGGCAAACTACCTCGTCAATGAGCTTAAGAAGGATTGTCGTGAAGCCTAGGATTTTTTATATGAATTCCATTACAGTTGGTTGATCATCTCGATCACATTTGTCTCTTGGCAAATGCTTGAAGAAGACACCTTCCCAGATATTGAACCATCGGAGTCGTTGGCTGCTCGATTTTCAACCCTATGGTATACCAATGACATGATGAAGCAATGGTAGTCTAGTGCAGTGTTTCATTTATACTATCAGCAATTAAAGGTTGTCATTGAATCATTTCCATGCATGACACTGCACACCCTACACCAGTACAAACCAATAGCAAAGTTCCACACATATCTGCATTTCATCTACATCACTGCATGCCAAGACAAGAACTAGGAAGAGTTACAGTTGTACTAAAAGCTAACAAATGAAGACATGGAGAATATTACAAAGGAGTGGCCAGAGGAACTTCTTGTACCTGTCGTTGATGCAGACCTCTCTAAAACTAACACCATAGGAATCCCCATAGTCACCTAAGTCGAGCATGTTGAACAGTCTAGTGGGAAGAAGAAGAAGAAGAAGAAGAAGAAAGAGGAAGTCCAGGGTATAGAGAGTGACATGGAGGACAACACTTCTGAAGATAATGAGTATGGTTCACTCAGAGGAGGAGGAGAAGACAAAGTCGAATGACAAGGAGGAGGGGATGAAGGAGAAGAGAAAGGAGGAGGTGAAGATACACTGCCTGAATACCCCCCTACTGGAATAGTCACACCATAGAAGAGGAAGGTTTCTCTAAAGAAACCTTCAGCTAGGAAGAAGACATGCATTAATAAGCCCCATTTGGAGGCCATGCTCACTGAGGATGACATCAGTCTGGTCCATGAAGCTATGGAGGATGCTTCTAAAGACATCTTGCAGAGATATGGAGAGAATCAGGAGGAGATATATGGAAGGATCGAGAGGGAACTGAAGGAAGTACAACAAGTTGTTCATTTGGCCCGCATAGTACCCACTGCGCCTTCCTCATCACATACTGCAGAACTGGGAGATGAACCAACCCAATTGAGAAGACTGGTAGATGCAATAGAAGCTCAAATTCAGAGAGTCCAAGAAGAGAAGGAGAGGGCTACAGAAGACTTGAAAAGAGAGAAACACGAATTCTTAGCACATTTAAGAGCAACACAGGACAAGGTAGCAGCCCAAGAAAATGAGAAAGCATAGCTTCAGGTGAAGCTCCAGGAGGAAAAATACAAGATACAAAGAGAAAAGGAGAAGTTTCTCACAGAGCGGGCCATGGTCAAAGAAGTAGTGAGTAAATCATGTCACTATGTTCTAGGCTTGGAATAGGAGGAGTAAGATTAAGTCGAGGCTTAAGTAGTGAAGCTCGCTGAGACCCTCCAGCAGCTTCAAACCAGGATAATAGACTTGGAGGCCCAAATAGTACCGAGCACCCTGTAGGAGATGCATGACGAGAGGGAGGAGACCGATAAGAAAAAAATAATAAGGATAAGAACCCTTTCCTCATAATGCAAACAATTGAGCAATATTAGCGCACAGAAATATGAACACCTCGCTTAGGATCCAGAGCTAAGGAAGCTGGAAGCACAGTTACAGAAGGCACAACAATAGGCATTTTCCATGCAGGCACAGATGAAGTCGCTTACTTTGGTAGAAAGAATGAAGAGATCCCAGGAGAAGCGTGCAGTACAACAATAGATCACTACCCTCAAGGGTAGGGTAATGGAAGTGATTCAAAATCTACAACCTATGTAGGACAAAGCCTATAAGGTGTTCGGAGAGATTGATGGACAGAGATCGTAATTGGATAAAGTGGTTGCAACAGTAGAATAGCGCCTTGAAGGGCCTATTATAGAGAAGATGATCGAGGAGCTCGTTGAGCAGGAGGCTCAAGTGAAGCAGCAAGTCGAGGAATCTTGAGTTAAGATCGAGGCCTTCAAAGCATCATTGTCTAGACCTGAGTGACTCAGAATGAATCATAGGTGAGTGTTGGGGGGTTTTTGGCCCTCGACCAAGTTTTGAGGAAACATTGGTCAAAGTTGGCCCACTTTTTGACTTCCACACATTGGTCAAAGAAGGAGCACCCAGGCGGAGAAAAGATCATGGATCTCACTTATTTTGCAGGCTATGTGGACCCAGTAAGGGTTTTTTAGGTTTTTGTAGTGGGTTATGGGATGTCAACCCATGGGTTTTTCCCATGTTGTGCCCTGTTGTAAGGGTTTGTAAAAGTATAAATAAAGGAAGAATTTATGGTAGAAGTAGTTTTTGAAAAGTCTTTGGAGCTAAGTGAAAATGGTCCGAGTGGCTTTGTGCAAGGGAATGAATGTGTGTTAAGGCTTTGTGATTGATAGAGAGTGGATCTATGCCTTGATCTAGTTTTTGGAAGGATAATCTAGTGCTCAGCGCACAGATATTCTGCGTGGTGCAAAGCTCGACTCTGTGGCTTAGTGCACAGGAGTAACTGAATGTAAGATACTGATGAATAATAAAGAGGTGAAGAATTTGGTAGACGTATCCCCGCACTGAGGTGAACCACGTACATCTCATGTTTTATGGCTTGCTTTGTGCAATGTTATATCTGTTATGTTTTCTTAGTTCTTAGATTAGATGTGTAATGAATATGTATGTGTTGCTTAAATGCATTTCTTATGTTAGAATGCTAGATATGATACAGAGTGCTAAGTGCCAAGTCGTTGAACTGCTTAATATTTGTTGTTATTGCGCTAGATCTATCTTAGATATGTTCTGCGATGTTCATAAGGTGAATAAAATAATGTATGTGACTTACTAAGCGTTATCATAATACACTGCGAAGCATTATTATCACAAAACTATGTTCCAGCCTGGTTACAGACACATGTGTCCTGTAACCCCCCCTGCTTCTACCTTGGGTGAGACTTCACCTTCCTTGCAGGTGTTTCCGAAAGGGTTGGTAGTTGGGTTTTTTTTGGTGTGTTGTTAAGCGTTGAGCCTTAGGTCTTCCCCTGTTCCAACATATAATATACTTCTTCATGAATTGAGCAGAAAAAGGACATGTATCATTGTTTGGAAAAAATTTTAGAATATGCATAATTTTACCAATACGATTGCTTGAAAATTTTGTAGAATTAGGGCGCATAAACATATCAGTTCAGTATAAGAATTCATATTCAATAAATGGAAGAAAGAGAGGGAGATTACAACCATGATAAAGAGGCAAAAGGGTACAATATCAGTGTTGGTAATTAAAAGACATAATCAAATGGGCACAAGAGTAGAGGGGAGAAAGAAACCTTATTAGAGACTGTGAGAAGCCTGAAAATAGATGTGCAGAGTTACAAAGAAGAAAATGAGAGGTTGATGAGAGAAAAAAATCAGATAATTGATCAAGTAATGCAAATATTAAGTCAATTGCAGAGGAAAACAAATAATGGATCAAACTCAAGAAGGGAGGAAGAGGGAAGATATCATGAAAAAGAGATAATTACAGTAGAGCTAGTTATTCAAGAAGTTCTAATAGAACTTGTAGACATCGCTCACATCACTTGGCAAGGAAATTTTATGCATCGGAATATTCTATAAGAAGTTCATAAGTGTCTCATGTTAGGCACCAAAGAATAAGACATGAATTGGACCGTTTTCAAGGAGATGTGAGGAATCTTAAGCCACCATCCTTTGATGGTGAAAGATAAATGGAAGATGATGTTGAAGCATGGTTTCTTGGACTTAGGACATATTTTCAATTGCATAACCACTCAACAAACCTAGAAGACATAATTTCCACATACAATTTACATGGGAAAGATGATATGTGGTGGGATCAACTAAAGCAAGTTGATCACATTAATGAGAATAGGATTACTTGGAAGCAATTCAAGAAATATATTATGAAGGAGTACCTTTCTGAGCACTTCTATGACAAGAAAATGCAGGAGTTCTTTGAAATCGGGCTGGGAAGCATGACCATGGAAGAGTATGGAAATAATTTCTTGGGATTGCTAAAGTATGTGGGGTTTATAAAATATGAGAAAGTTAAAATACATAGGTTTTTAAGTGGACTGCCATCCTTTTATAAAGAGAAGATTCAATATGATGAACCCAGGACTTTGATTGAGACCATTAGGAAGGATAAGTACCTGAATGATCAAGGAAAGGGAAGATAGTATTTGTAGAAATATTGGAAGGATAATAAGAAGGAGAAGTTTGACCAGATAAAGAAAATATTCAAACCTCCTTTCAATAGAAATAGCCCAAATAAAAATCAACTAGACCAGCCTACTAAGGATGAATCCAAGAGAGAAGACTCCTTGGGAAAAGGGGGAAGAAAACCAATCCAATGTTGGGGATGCAAATAATATCACTTGCACAAGTATTTCCCTCACAGAAAAGACAAAGTTAATACCATGCACAACATCCAAGAGGCTACAATAGTAGAAGACATGGGGAAATATATGAATCCTTAGATGATCGACAAGCAGAGTAGAAATCCAATATGATCGAGGTAGAAGGTAAGATCATTAATCATCATGTTGTTATTTTAATTGATTCAGGATCAATTCATTGTTACATTGATCCTAAAATAGTGTATAGATTATAGTTGGAGAAAAGTAAGCTTGAAAAATCAAGTTTTGTTCAGCTAGCGAGTGGAACAAAAAGAAGGATCAATGAGATGGTAAGAGGTTGTTCCATAAGTCTGAAAGAAGTGAATACTAATGTTGATATAAATATTATACCATTGGGGTCATATGATATTATAATTGGAATGGATTGGTTGGACAAGAATCATGTTGTCCTAGATTTTCATAACAAGAAATTTACATGTCTTAATGAAGAAGGAAAGAAGAGCACCGTGAAAGGAGTTCCAAGACCCATTTTTACAAGGGATATTGCATCCTTACAACCGAAAAGATTTTTCAGAAAAGGATTTCAATTGTATGTATCCCATGTGGAGGAGCCAAAAAATAAAAATCGGACAAGCCTTAAAGAATTTTCGATACTACAAGAATTTGAAGATGTATTCCAAGAAATACCAAGATTTCCACCAAAGAGGGAGATAGATTTATCTATTGATTTAGTTCCAAGAGTTTCCTTGGTATCAAAAACACCTTACAGAATGAGTACAAAGAATTAAAAGAATTACAATTGCATTTGTAATAATTTTTGAAGAAAGGGTACATACATCTAAGTGTTTCACCTTGGGGAGCACCAATACTCTTTGTCCAAAATAAGGATGGAACATTGAGGTTGTGTATTGACTTTCAACAACTAAATAAATCCACTGTGAAGAACAAATATCCTCTACCCAAAATTGATGACCTCTTTGATCAGCTAAGAGGGGAAAATATATTTTCTAATATAGACTTGATATCAGGATACCATTAGGTAAGAATCAAGGAAGAAGACATCCATTAGAATCAGGTATGGGAATTATGAATTTTTAGTGGTGCCATTTGGACTGTCCAATGCACCATTTGTCTTTATGTGCTTAATGAATGGCATATACATAAATTATTTGGATAAGTTATTCATATTATTCCTAGGCAACATGCTTATCTATTCTAAGTCAGAGGAAGAGCATGAACATCACCTAAGATTGGTATTGAAAGTGTTCAGGTAACATCAATTTTATGCCAAGTTTAGTAAGTGTTCCTTTTACTGATAACACATCCATTACTTGGGACAAATTATTTCAGAACAAGGTATAGCAGTCGATCCGGAGAAGATTGAAGCCAATAGAGGATGGACAACACATAGAAATATTATAGAAGTTATATATTTTATGGGATTAATTGGTTACTACATAAGGTTTATAGCATGGTTCTCTAATATTTCTCATCCCATCACTTCTTTACAAAAGAAGGGAATTAAATTTGAATGGACAGTTGAGTGTGAAGAGAACTTTAATTTGTTGAAAGAATTACTTACTAGTGCACTTCTTTTAAAGATTGTTGACCCAAATGAAAATTTTGTGGTATGTACAGATGCATGCAAGGAAGGAATTGGTGGATTCCTCACTCAAAATGGGCATGTCATTGGTTATGATTCCAGAAATATTAAGGAACATGAGAGGAACTATGCCACGCATGAATTGGAACTTTCTACCATTGTTCATGGATTGAATATGTGGAGGCATTATCTCATGGGGAAGAGATTTGAATTAAGAGCATACCATAGTGGTCTGAAATATCTTTTTGAACATCCAACTTTGAATGCCAGGAAAATGAGATGGCTGGAATTTTTAAGTGAATACGATTTTGACATCAAGCATATCAAAGGAAATGAAAATAAATTTGTTGATGCACTTAGTAGAAGAGTACATATCTTGCATGCTACAACCATTAGTATGCATCAATCAGATTTAAAGAGAATAATTTTAGATGTTGTTGTTACAAATCAACATTACATACATGTAAAAGAAAGCTTACTGTAAGAAAATGTACAATAGAAAATTAAAGAATATGAGATGAAGGAGGATGGATTACTTATGCATAAAAATAGAATTTATGTTTCTAGTTCCAGAGAACTTAGAAATTTGGTATTAAAAGAAATGCATAATGTTCCATATGGAAGACATCCCATTTACCAAAAAACAATTGCATCGTAAGAAGTCAATTATTTTGGCCAGGAATGAAAAAAGATGTTTCTTATTACATTGCTATATGTACGGAATGTCATAGAGTGAAGTTTGAGCATAGGCCCCCAGTAGGTTTGCTACAACCATCACCAATTCCAGAGAAGAAATGGGAAGTGGTAACCATTGATTTTATAACTAAATTACCCAGGAAAACAAGACAACATGATTCAATCATGGTGGTGGTTGATAAATTGACAGAGGCTACTCATTTTGTTCCTATAAAAATGAATCATACAACAACTAATATTGCAGAAATTTACATGAGGGAGATTGTTAGGTTGCATGGGATACCTAAGGAAATTGTTTCAGATAGAGATACAAACTTTAATTCAAATTTATGGAGGGGATTTATCAAAGGATTTGGTACAAATCTGAACTTTATCACAGCATACCATCCATAGTCAAATGGGAAGACATAAAGAGTCAACCAAGTAATTGAATACATGTTGAGGATGTATGTGATGAATAAGCCTCTAAGTGGAAGGATTACTTAAACTTGGTTGATTTTTCCTATAATAATGGGTATCAAGATTCATTTAAAATGATCCCATTTGAAGCTTTGTATGGTAGGAAATGCAATACTCTAGTGAGTTGGGAAAACCCAATAGATAGAATGGTACTTGGGCCAGAATTGCTCAAGGACATGGAACACTACATGGTTAGAATTAAGTTGAATTTAAAGGCAGCTCAATATAGACATAAAATTTATGCAAATAAGAATAGGATAGGTAGAGAATTTAAAGTGGGGGAGGATGTGATTTTAAAAGTGAATCCCAATAAGAGCTCTCTGAATTTGGGTAGTTGTACAAAGCTAACAGCAAGATTCTATTGTTCATTTGAGATATTGGAAAGAATAGGGCCAGTTCCATACATTCGCATTTCCTGCTTCCATGAATGTGCATAATGTATTTCATGTATCTTTGCTAAAAAAATGTGTACATGATCCTAACCATGTTATTTATTGGCATCTGATTCATGTAGAGATAGAGGGAGACCTTCAGGTCCAGCAAATGGGAATATTGGACAGAAAGGTAAAAATGCTCTAGAATCGATTTATAGAGATGGTAAAAGTCCAGTGGACGTGCTATGGTCCTGAAGATGCTACTTGGGAGAATGAAGATGCCATGTGGGCAGAGTACCCACAAGTTTTTGAACAAATTTTGAAATTTGGATTTATGTTTTGTATATGCACTGAGGACAATGCCAAAATAAGGGGGAGGGGAATGCAATACATGGGTTTTGAGCCCCATATTAAATAATGTGGATGCGATCAACGAACAATACTATCCTATTGATAAATATGA
>JASDQU010102823.1:16793-36773 GCA_032191745.1 Picea mariana
ACCATACAATTAAAAGAGGCCAGTGTTCCTAGGAAATGTAATGTTTTGATCATTATTAATAATAAATACATCACTGGCTACTAGATGGACAAGGAAAAGAGTTATAGGGGGCGATGATTCCACAAGAAAGGGGGTTTGAGGGGCTAAGTATTTATTTTATATTTTATTAACCATTTTTTTTTAATGGAGATATCAGTTACATCAAATTCTTGGGGGAAGGCCACATGGTTGTCTAATTCAAAGAAATATATAAACCCATATTTGGTCTGTTTGAGGGTTCACTCACTCACTAATTGTTCATTTTTCATTGTTCACATTATTCACTTTGTTCTCTCTCCATTTTTTATTTCACCCACTCTTCATTCCTCATTCATTTTGATATTGTCTTGGGAAAGAAAAACGAATTGTGGATAGGATCCATGGTTTGGTTGTCAATAATGATTGTTGGTGCATTACAGCCATGAATTAATGCCTGTTTGTCTGAGATACATTAGGATGTGTTAATTTTTTCCCACAACAGCAAATCCTGAGAGTCCTAGCATGGATATTCTTGACCAGATGCATTGGAGTCCTAGAAGGACGTGGATATCCTAAGGGACTACATGGTAGAGAATGGGTTCCATTCTCTTGGGTTGCGCAGGCTGGGTAGAAGAGAGTTGGTGTACTTTGGATTGTTGTGTGTGTTGAGAAGCCTGTGAGATCTTGAGTGCTGACTAGTTTGGGAATCTGAGTGACACGCTGGAATCGTACTTGTGGATTCATATCCATGTCTTGGGGGTGACATTGTTGTTGAGACTTAGAACATCATTGTCTATGGTTGGGTGGAATGCCCTTGGTCTATAGCTAGTTGGTGATTCATTTCATTAAATATAAGTGCTCTCTATCATGCGTTTCTCTTCTTATACATTTATTTCCGTTGTGTATTGATTAATATCTCTGAGATGTGCATTTTTATGTACCTGATTGTTGGTTATTTATATGCATGGAATGTTTAAAAATTCTTTATACTGTAGCATGAATATTGATCTCTATATGTTAATATTCCATGCCTCTTAGTTAATTAAAAAATTATCATAATTCGAAATTAGATCAAAAACGAGCTTGACATAGCATGCCTAGCCTGTGGGTGGTTGGGTATGTTACATTCACCCCCCTAGGATACATCCACAAATATATGGAATTATGTTCTTCTTTATTCATATTCATCAAGTCATTGTGTTGTGTGCATTACATCAGTGGTGCATCTCAAATGCAAAACTATAGGTGAGACTAACTGGTGTCTCACTAAGCTCCACATCTTGTGACCTGACCCTCAGTTACAAATAAAAAATAGACTCATCTCCAAAACTGACTCAATAATAGCTCAACATATCTCAGCCAAAAACTCTCTATCCAAAAACTTGATACCAAAAATATGTCTCTAATCATGTTTCTCTAATCATAATCTCCTTAGATCTTACAATACATATTTATACTAAAAAGGAGTGTTAAAACCCATTACATCAATGACCAAAACCATAACCCTAAGTGGATTAGGTTTGTCCACATTCCAACTTCATGCGCACAGTTGATCCACGTCCTTCTTCTTTTCCTTTGACTTTCTGCTTCCTCTTGCTACTTTTCCTTATTCTTCAGTACGCACTCCTTTTCTAGTCACTTCCTCAACTGCTTCCTTAATTGCTTCATTATTCCCCAAAATATCATGCACCAATAGCTCCCCAAAACTTACTTGTGGCTTGTCCCAAGCCACTCTGGAGATGTTTGCATCTTTTATTGGCTTTTCAAGCTCCTGGAATCTTCCTGAAATTTCTTTAGCTTGATTTTTTTCCTACGTTGTATTTTTAGATACAAAATCCACAGTCTATGCAATGATGTGCTACTTTATCAATTATTCAATATCCAATATAATTTTCCCAATCTCCCCCTTGGTTGTATCAATATCAGTCAACATTTTCTCTACTCTCTGTTATAGTGACTCCAGTTGAACCTGTCTCGACTGCTTCTATGCCTCTATGCTCTTCAGCTCCGCCTGTAGGTTCTTCAATTCCTACACACTTCTCAACGAATCTTGTATGGTCATCATCTTATTTTTTTTCTTCAAGTACTGCATTGTAGTGTTTACACCTTATTATTTCTTATCTAAGTCTTGCAATCTATCATCCTCCTGTAAATGCATCCATAATTGTGCGCTTATGTCATATAACTCTATGATTTCCTAGAAGCTTTGCACAATTTTATCCTTATGATCTATCACCTTCTGTACCATTTTTGATCTCACCTCTGGTGGAGTGCTTGGTTGTAGTAGTTCCATCAACTTTGTGATGTGGCTCTTATAAGCTTCCATAGTTTTCGCTATATTCTCAATCTTACCATATGTGGGTACGTTCCCTTCCTGCGCATTGTTTGGAATAGTTTTAAACACTTCGTCTACCCACTTATGTATATTATCCACACGTTGTTTTATGTCTTACTCATAAACATGCACCTGGTTGAGTGTTATCTTCAGTATCTAACTTCTTTTATTAACCAATTTTAAATTTGTTGCGTCTATGTGAGCCCTGGACTAAAACTCCTACGTGATACTGACTTGTATTTTATAAATCGCCTTCATGGTTACCTTGGGTAGTTCCAAGTCCAAGTGATCTATATCCTTCAACTTCTTCTGCATTGTTTCCTCATCAATCTGTAACATGTCTTGAGTAATAGGAAAATTTTCATTCCTTGACGCTATGATCTGGACTATCTATGGGGCTGGAACTGTCTTTTATTGAGAAGTCAGCTATTGCTACACCTTTTCCTTATGGTGCATTGTAGTTATTTGTAGTTTTTCCAGTGTCTCTTTAACTTCTGTCAACTTCTTCACTATCTCTTTCCTTTTCTTCTCAACATCGTCCCACGACTATGCTGCACGGTCTTGCACCTTCTCGATGACCATCTCTACATCTTGCTCCATCAATGTATGTTCAAGGATGCTCTTATGTGCCTTCATATTCTTTTGAATCCCTCCTATATGAAATATTGTTCTCTTCATGGGGAGTGTCTTTGTCTTCTCTAATTCACCATGGATGTCCATGTCTGGTAGACTCCCTCCTCCTAGTTCCTCTTGCATAGGAACATTCACATCCTTCTGCACTTCTCCATTATTGTCCTTTTATGCTCCTCCATTTCTTACTTATGCATGATCCTTATCCTGCATTGAAGGTTTTGGAATGGGGTTCTTCTGTGTTGGTTTCCTAATTGTTGTTCTCCCCCCTGTTTCCTTTGCGCACTCTGATGCCTTTCATGTATTCGTTGTTGGACTATTTGTCTTTTGCGATGAACCGCCTTCTGCTTGTTGCTTACCTTTTTCTCCCTTATTGGAAACTATTGTTACACTCCATTCTTCATGATAGTCTTTCATGGCTCATTGTACCTCTTCTAGTGTCACACAGTATCTTAGTTGTAATCATTCCTTTGTGGCGTCCCTTATTTCCTTGATCCAGATATTGTGTCTAGAAGATTTGAAATATGCTATGCCTTGATGCTCTTCTACCACTTCTAGTGGTATTGTCCATGTGTTGGCTATATTTTCTTGCATCTTGTCATAATACATGGAAAATATACTATAAGTTTCCTTTGTTTTGCATCTGAGTGTTTCCATAAAGGCGTATACATTGATGTGCGACACTTTCCTGGCCTTGGGTAAAATCCATTGTATTTGGGTTCTCCCCAACCCAGCAAAACTATCAGTATTAGCAACCATGCATAATGGAACTCTGGTCCAAGATATTGTGTCAGGATTCGATCCTAACTCATCTGCATGGGTCATGAGTTAGTAGGATATGTTTTCTATTTAATAAAGGCTGACATTAGTTAATAAGGCCTAATAAATAAATAAGAATAAGTCAATGTAAGAAGACCTAATAGAAGCTTTTGCTTCTAGAAATATCTTCCTATAGAAGTTTCCTTAGAAGGTAGAATTAATATAAATAAGAGTAGGAGGAATTGGATATATTCTCTTGGAGATTATTGTAATAGAGCTCTTCTTTGCTAGAGGTTTCCCCCTCGAAGAGGCAAGTGAACATTTCTATCATAATGAATTTTCTCTTCTTGGTGATTATTCTTGTGTTATTCTAGTGTTCTTCTATTATTTTTCTGGATATATCATTATTATTCTATCATTTCCTGCTAGATATTTTATGTTTTGCATAATATATTGTATCAGGAATAATACAAGTGGTATCATAATTGTTTCTAGGGAAAGACTTGTGGGATAAACATTTTCAGGGTAGAGACGTATTCTGATAGCTTTAAGCTACATAGATTTGTCATTACACTCATAAACCCATGCTCGGGGAGTCATACACGCAAGAAATAAAAGTGGTTATTAAGCGCACATATGTTGTCAACCCGTGTAACCCCTTGTTGGTACCCCTTCGAGTGGTAGCACATTAGACATCACCTATATACGGATCATCCTAGGAATCTTGAATACCATCATAGATAAATCGATCAACCACCTGACTGCTATAGTGTCATGGAGAACAACACTCGGGAAGTGATTCTCTAGTAGATGGGTAGTTGGGTAGTACATATAAGGGTATGTCTATCCTCCTTAGTTGGTGCCTTAAGTTATTGGGTCGAGTACTACTATTGGACCCCGCACATATATAAGACAACTATAGCATAGGGAAAACCCTTGGCTATAGATTCCTTGCAAACCCTAACCCTTGGGAACATAACAGAGAAAGGAAAGACAAGATATATTGTAGCACGACCTTGTCGTCTGCATTGGGGTTGTGAAATTACTACATCTTTTGTCTTGTTAAGAATTTGGGCATTTTGAGGGCTTATATGATGAATTCTTCCTTGAATGTTTCATCCATAGTCTAAAAGAAGCTATCAAGGCTCATGTGAACATGTATCATCCTACTACCTGGTTGCAGGCATGTCAATTAGCCAAGGAAGTCGAGAACATTCTCAAGGCACCATCCATGAAGGCTCTATTTACCAACCGTCCTCGTCTAGGGGCTACACTTGCTCCAAACCAAAATTTTAAGGTCCAAAAGGTCTCTCCCACAGAAATGGAAGAATGTCTCAAGAGAGGCCTTTTCTACTAATGTGATGAAAAGTATGCACCAAGGCATTAATGTAGAGAACAAAAGTTATTCCAGATGGATGCCTCGGCTTCCTCTTTCTATGAAGACATCCCATCAGATGAAGTTTTAGGCCAAGAGGCATCTCAACCAGGGGATCTTGTCGAAGATCTAGTTGTCACACTGATGGGATCTGTGGACCTAGTCATCTCGCTTCATTCACTCTCAAGTATTTTGGTCCCATAGATGTTGAATATCAAGGGCTACATTAAACATAAGTCATTTATGGTGTTGATTGATAGTGGTAGCACCAATAATTGTATTCATCACAGGCTCACTAATGGGATCCATTTCTTCGTCCTCCCTATTTATAATTTTTAAATCCTCATCATGAATGGTGGTACTATGAAGTGTCGGGGGCACTGTGAGGATGTCAAACTCCAAATGGGTAATTACCATCTGAAAACCCACATGTTCTATATTTCCATGGGTGGTTGTGATATTGTATTAGGCATGGAATGGCTTCGCACCATGGCTTCAATCATAATGGATTATGAAGAATTATATATGATCTTCACCCAAGAAGCTCACCCCTATACTCTCAGGGGTCTCCAATTGGGATCTCCTGAAATCATCAGCTCTCACAGGATGGAAAAACTCTTGAAGAAAGGATACCATGGTGTTATTTCTCAATTTAATACCATCCAGGTCACTGAATAGGCCTCTCAGGTAGTTCCTCCTATCCTGCAACTCATCTTGGAAAAATACACCAAGATATTTGAGATTCCTACAACCTTACCTCCTTATAGGGGTGAGCATGATCATATCATCCATCTCCTTCTGAGAATTCAACCCCCCAATGTATGTCCCTACAGTTATCCCTTTTCTTAGAAAAATGAAATAGAAAAGATGGTACAAAAATTACTGGAGGCAGGAGTAATTCTCCCTAGTACTAGCCCATATTCTTCCCCAGTGGTCATGGTTTTAAAGAAAGAAGGTACTTGGCACATGTGCCCTGATTTTCATGCCCTTAAAACATTGACCATCAAAGATAAATTTCCCATTATTTTCATTGATGATTTGTTGGATGAAATCCAAGGTGCCTGTGTAATCACCAAATTAGACCCTTGCTCCAATTATCACCAAAACTGGATGAAGGAGGAACATATTCCGAAGACTTCTTTCAGAAATCATAAGGGACATTATGAATTCTTGGTCATGCCTTTTGGCCTTTGCAATGCTCCATCCACCTTCGAAAGTCTCATGAATATGCTATTGAAACCTTGCCTTCATAATTTTTTCTTGGTTTTCTCTTATGACATCATCATTTATAGTCGCACCTAAGATAGCCATCTTCTTCATGGGGACAAATACCTTCACTTGCTGCAGGAAAACCATTTTCTTTTCAAAAAGATCAAATGTTCATTTGGTGCCAACAAACTAGAATAATTGGGGCACATTGTCAGAAGAGATGGGGTAAAATTGGACCCAAAAAACATACAAGCTCTGAAATAATGGCCACGCCCAACGACCTTAAAGCACCTAAGGGTATTTCTTTGTCTCATCAGCTATTATAGTAAATTTTTCAACCATTATGGAAAAATTTCTAAGCCCTTGACCGACCTCCTTAAGATGAATGCATTTCATTGGAAACCTATTGTTGAGAAATCCTTCACATAGTTAAATAGGGCCATGTGTACCACCCATGTCCTAGTAGCTCCTGACTTCAAAAACACCTTTGTGGTGGAATTAGATGCTTCAGGAATAGGTATAGGTGAATTTCTCACCCAAGATGATCGACCCTTGCCATTTACTATCTAATAATTGATTTATCGCAATCTAGGTTGATCTACGTATGAAAAATAAATGATGGCCATTCTCCATGTGGTGCACACCTAGCGACCATATCTCTTGGGACGTCATTTTTAGATTAAAAAAGATCACCATAGTTTGAAATATTTTTTGGAGCATCGATTATCTATAAGTTTTAAACCTGTGAAGTAAAAAAATGCATATAGATTCTTAAGAAAAACATAAATTAATCAATGGCTCATACACATAGTACACAGAGATTTACATTGGAAACCCTTAACCAGGAGAAAACCAGTCTTCCTTGGTGCTGCACCTTTCAACTCTTCATTGTATTAATTTCACCATTCATCATACAATATATACAATGTTTTAGGTATTCTGTAGCTACCAAAACCATAATCCCTTAGTCCGGGATTAATTTAGAAAACCACTAAAAATAGAAAAAACCACCCAAAAACAAATTTTGGGGCATTGCCCCGAAGCCGAACATTGCACGTAAATAGGGGGGGGCATACCTGCCTGCCCCCCCTCCCCCTGAGACCCCCCTAGGAAAGCGCCCGGTGCAAATGACACAAAGAGCGAAGGAAGTTGGAATCGTCAGACACAGTTGTCAAATCTGACGTGCCCACACACACACATGCAAAGAATATAACACATACCCAACATTATCATCCCTAGAACAAAATAAGTGGCTAACAAGAATGTTGGGTTATGATTATGAAATCATCTACAAAAAGGGAAAATATAACATAGTAGCAGATGCATTGTCTAGACAACATGAGGAGGATGGATCCATCTTTTCTTTATCCTTGTAGGTCCCTAATTGGATTGAAGAAGTGTGCAAAGAGTGGCTAACTCACCAAACTACCTCCATATTAATTCAATGTCTTCATGAGGACCCTAATCCTCCCACTAGCTACACTTGGTAGGACAATATTCTCTTATATAAGTCTCCTGGTTCTCTCACCCTCCTCAGCATTCAATCCCAGACTCTTAAATGAGTTGCAATCCTAAGTTATAACCGATCATGTGGGCTTCCAAAAGACATATGCTCGTGCTCATCGTTCATTTTTTTGGGAAGGAATGAAGAAGGAATACTTCAATTTGTCACAGATGTGAGGTGTGCCAACGTAATAAAGGTGAAGCAGTCAAGTGTCCAGGCATCCTACAACCCTTACCCATTCTAGCTTCTCTATGGACAAAAATATCCATGGATTTTATAGTGGGCCTTCCTAAAGCCAGGAACAAGTCTGTCGGCGTGGTAGTGGTTGATCGCCTCTCCAAGTATGCTTATTTTTGTCCCTTACCTCACCCTTTCACACCGACACTTGTAGCACAAGTATTCTTTGATAATATTTTCAAACTACATAGCATGCCAACATCTATTGTCTTTGATCATGACCCAAATTTCACTAGAACATTTTGGCAAGAGTTGTTTAAATTGCAGGGCACTCAACTAAACACTTATCACCCCCACTTTGACAGCCAAAAAGAAGTAGTTAAAATATGTTTGGAAACCTACTTGCGTTGTTTTTCTTTATACAAACAACACTAGTGGGTGCAGTGGCTTCCTTTGGAATAATGGTGGTACAGTACTTCATATCATATGACCACTAAAATGACCCCATATGAAGCGATGTATGGCCAAAGGTCACCGAAATTAATTACTTATCTTTCTGGCACATCCAAGGTCCAATCTATTGACACAATTTTGCAAGGTCATACAACCACTCTAGAGGCTTTGAAGGATAACCTCCACATGGCCCAAAATTGCATGAAGCAACATTCATACTAGCATCATTCAGAAAGGGTTTTTCAGGAAGGTGATTAGGTGTTTCTAAGGCTCCAATATTACAAGAAAACATCTCTTGAAGCTCAGCGACATCAAAAATTGGTACCTAGGTTTTATGGACCCTACCATATCATCAAGTGCATTAGTTCCGTGGATTGCAAATTGGCGCTTCCTACTATTTCAAAAATTCATCCAATGTTCCATGTTTTGTGTCTAAAGAAAGTGGTGGGACAGAATTGCACAATCTAAATAATCTTGTCGAAATTAGATGAAGAAGGTTCCATGTGGCTCCAACCAAAAGAATTCCTCAATAACCATGAACATTGGTTGCGTGGCCACACTATCAAAGACGTTTTGATCAAGTGGAAGGAAACATCACCAGAGGAGGTGACCTGGGAACCCACGACTATACTTCAGCAATTTTCGCACCTACATCCTTGAGGACAAGGCTAATTTTGAAGGGGGAGGGCATGTTGGGATCTAATCCTAACAGCTCTCCATGGGCCATTAGTTAGTAGGATATGTTTTCTATTTAATAAAGGATGACATTAGTTAATAAGGCCTAATAAATAAAGAATAATAAGTTAATGTAAGAAGACCTAATATAAGCTTTCGCTTCTAGAAAGATCTTCCTCTAGAAGTTTCCTTAGAAGGTAGAATTAGTATAAATAAGAGTAGGAGGTGTTGGATATCTTGTCTTGGAAATTATTGTAATAGAGATTTTCTCTGATGGAGGTTTCCCCCTTGAAAAGGCAAGTGAACATTTCTATCATAATAAAGTTTCTCTTCCTGGTGATTATTATGGTGTTATTATGGTGCTCTTCCATTATTTTTCTAGATATATCATTATTATTCTATCATTTCCTGCTAGATATTTTATGTTCTACATAATATATTGTATTAGGAATATTGAATCTTGTGTATCCTTACAAAAATAAGTTAAGTATGGGATCCAACTGATTAGAGTCCCCTTCCCGCACTGTGCAACTGCTATTATCACTCCTATAGGTGCTTCTTCCTTGCGAAATTTCCTTAGAATTTTGAAATCTATTAACTTCGTTGTTAATCTCATCACAGGTTCACTAATTCTATTAATTATAATTCCCCAGGACCCTCTCTCATTACCATATGTACTCTTCATTTCCTCTGCCATGGATTTCTCCTTTGTATTGTCACCTAAATATTTCATTGTATTTTCTCCATCTATTGGCATACATATAATTTCTACAATTAGAGCTACATATATCGATATTGGTATGTTCATCCTTATAATTTCTCCATGAACCAATGTCAGTAATTGTTTGACGCAGTTGTTTACATAATTATCCCATCTAAAATGAGGGTTTTATAACAAGTTCATTATCCTTTTGTTATACAACCTTGCTATCGAGTACTTTGGTTCCAAAATTGGAACTCCTGATGAACTTGTTAATTTTCTCTCCATATAAACTTGTGGCATAAACTCAGGGAAATTTTCTCTATCTATTACATCATGGTCTGAATACCTCAGTTTTTCAACACATCCTAATATATCAGGAAGGATCATGACTCCTTCAGATATGCACAGTAGTGTTAGTGTTGTTTCGTTCTTTTTGTATAGCGATCTCTATATTGTTTGGTTTCCCCTTTTATTTCATATCATTGTTGATGGACCTACGTCTTAGTGTGTATCATCTTCTTCCTCTGGGTTATAATTTTCCTTATCAGTGACATATTATACTTGAACCTATTCTTCCTTTTACTATGTTGGTTCTGTGACATGTTGTTGTGCTTCTCTAGCCTGTCCTCTAGGATCATATTATTATGTTCTTACATTGTACTCCCCACTTATTTGTTGCAGTGCTCTTAGTCCAAGCTCTTGTGTATTTTTCTACTCTATGGTAGGATTTTGTTCTTCAACGCTCGGATCCACATCCATTTTCTGAGTCACTGGTTCCTTCTCTTTGACAATGGTTGGACTAACTAGTTCAATGGAAAGTGATAGGATCACATCCATCGACAACTCCTTCTCATTGAATAGGGTTTTCTTCTTCGACTGTTACTTTCTCCTGTGACGATATCATGGAACTGCATGTTTTTCTTGCATTTATGTTGGGTGCTTTGACCATCAGTGGCACCATTCTTCTAAATCCTCCAAAATTTTCTATGAATCCTCATTGAATACTTCTCGACATCATCTTGGCAACACTTGTTTGCACTAAGGTTTTACTCCTTTTCTCTCATTTTCTCACATTCACAATGAGTATTTCCTTGCAAGTTTTCTTCTTTTATAAGTCCCATCATAAATTCTCTATCTCTAACACACTTGTACCTTTTTTACCACTTTTTTTTTCTTTTCTCGACCGATTTCTATCTTGTCGTAGTGTGTTTTATCTCTTGTCACCTTTTTCTAGAATACAGTGTCATCCTGTTCTGTCGCACCACTTAGTGTATGTTGTGCATGGAATCATCCAACTTCATGTCTACCACTTATCTATCTACTTCATTTTTGTATTTTTCTTCTTTTTCCAGTTTTTTCTTCCTTTTTCTTCATTTACTCATTTTTCTTTTCTTTTTCTTCTTTTGGTCATTTTTTCTTCTTTTTCTACTTTTTTCCATTTTTTTTCTTCTTTTAACTCCTATTATGTACAACTCTAATTTTCTGCATTGCAACTACTGAGGGTTACTGGGTTGACTATCCCTATACAGTTTCCTTTGACTACCATTCACCAATCCTTGAATCTCGTTTCTTGTTAAATCCTATATTTTCACAACACTTCCATCTATGAAAGAATTTATCTCATATGGTCTTAGCCAATGCATCCTGATCTTCTCTGGGTGCTGCAAATATTTACTTTTATAAAGGAGAACTAGATCTCCTTCCTTAAATTTTTTCTTCTTGATATGTCTATCATGCCAAGATTTGTCCTTTG
Organism: Picea mariana; assembly: GCA_032191745.1. Taxonomy (NCBI): domain Eukaryota; kingdom Viridiplantae; phylum Streptophyta; class Pinopsida; order Pinales; family Pinaceae; genus Picea; species Picea mariana. The sequence goes on from JASDQU010102823.1 coordinate 28,385, forward strand.
CTTTTTGTATTTCGTGATGGAAACCAACCATAATCTTGTCTTCTTCAAGTTCCATAAGTTGAGCCAATATTTTTTGAGATGTTCCTCTTTTTGTCATGTTTGTAATTGTTGCAATGTGCATATTAGGTATCAAATACTCCAAAGGGACTATTTCTTGATGTCCATACACTAATCTGAAAGGTGTATGCCCTGAAAGTGATGGTTTTGGAGCCTTATTATCTTCCTAATTCATAGATTGTTTTTTTCAACCGTTTTTATACCCCATGAAGATTGTAACCCCAGAATATTGTACACCTCTCCAAACGAGGGGGTTGCATAGCGGGATCCCCCCCCCCCCCACGGGGACCAGAGGAAAGAAGGCCCCTGGCAGGAGTTCGAGGGACAACGTTCCTCGATGGGGGTTTGAGGGAAAATCCCCTATTATGAGGGAAAAAATCTCTATGGTTAGGGTAAACCACAATAGATAGATATGACTGTAGAAATCAACTCTATCCCAAAAACATGCTATATAAACCAATATGCAAGAGAGATAAGAAAGAGGCCTACCTCGTCCAGATGTTCGATGATGTCCACCATTGAGCACTTTGACCCAAATCTATATACAACAACAAGTTCTCAACAAGCAACAAAATCGAGCATATGGTGATGATATAAAAGGTTAGCATATTAGATAGCATAATCCATTAATATACATAACAAATACACTTATGGATAATAACTCATATATTTGCAAGATATAAATTGGATGGGAAAGGAATATTTCTATTAATAAATGATTAGCAGAAGTGAAAACATTATAGAATTTTGTGTCGGCATGGTTTGGAACCGAGAAACTAAGTTCCTTCCAGCTAGGCCTCCACCACTTCAATCCTCCACCAAAGGCAAGCTCATAGAATGGAGACAATGGGGTTCTCCATCAATAAGGGAAGAGCTTGGGGACTGAACATTGTGTTCAGACTTAAAGGAAAAAGGGATGCAGACTCAATATGGAGTAATAATTTCTCCAGAGTAACTTTGGTCTCAAAGTTGAATTCTTTCCTCCTCTTTTCCATAACTCGGAATTGGCCCATTTATAGCCTTCAAGTGGAACTGAAGGACCGAGTCAGAACATTTCTAGTATATGGAAGGCCAAGGATCGGAGATCTCTTGTCATGACCTGGAAACCTGACCTTTAATTTTCATTTTTTGGTACAAATCCTGATGTGCGTGGGTTGTAGTAGAGCAACCTGCGTATACGCATGTTGTATAGTGGGAAAGGTGTTTACATGTCGAAAAATATGTTTTTTTAGCTCTGGATTTATCAAACAGGGATGATAATTCTACATAGGGAAATGGAAAAAGGCCTTCTATGCAAGATTGCATAGGGTAAGGAAAATCTTGCTATAACAGCCCCCGAAGGAAAAATTGCCTTGTAAATGTATATTGTAATTTCATAGTAAATCTAGACCGTTCATTATAAGGTCGTAGATCTGACGGTAGAGGTTATGATAGGGTTTTTTTCCCTAGAAGGAAACCCTCTTTTATGAGGGAATTTTATTGTGACAATGTATCATTATGCATATTGTATTCTGAGAGAGGAGTCTTTGAGAGAAAAAAGAGGAAGTTACAGTGGGTGTGTTGTAGGTTGTATCCCTTTATTTGTTGGATAATAATAAAGGAAGGACCTAACAATTTCTCTAGTGGATGTAGCCCTCACTAAGTGAACCACATATACCTTTGTCTATATTTATTGTGTATCTTATGTGTTTTGTTTCTTCATTTGTCTTTTTTTATTTCTCCGCGATCCTATTTTTCTAAAACCGGTATCAGAGAAAAAGGTAACTCGTAAGAAAAGAGGGTTCCTGGTTTGAGTGGGAGCAATGGAAGAAGATGAAAAGTTTAGGGTCGATAAATTGAATGGCCAAAACTACCATTTATGGAAGATGCAGATGGAAGATTATTTATATCAGAAGGATCTATTCCTACCATTGGATGGAATAGAAAAGAAGCTGATGATCGTGAAGGATGAAGAATGGACGGTTCAACATAGTTACCGACTTAATGAGAACTGTGACATCAAAACGAGAACTCTGGCCCAAAAAACCCATATTGTTTCATAAAAAACACCAAAATCAATCCCCAAATCAAAAAGTGGTGCTACCAGTAGCACCATTTTTTTAAACGGGGTCAAAATTACAACATTTTTCAAACATGTCCTTCAAAATGCAAACAATAGCTCAGAAAAACCTTAAAATCAGCACCTAAAAAAAAGACGTTTTTGAAAAAAAAAAATCTTTTCAAAACGTTAAAATTTAAGATCATTTGAAATCGTATTTTTATCACTTGGTTCCACTAAAACCAAAACCTCAAAATCATCCATCAAATTGAAAAGTATTTCTACCGGTAGCACCCATTCTAAAATTGGGATATGAAAATAACACATTCTTATAATGTGGTAAAATAACTCATCATTACTATAAACAAAATCATAAAATCAACCCTTAAATGTTTACTTTTTAAATCTTATTATCACGCAAAGAACAAGGTAATACATAATTCCATGAAAATATCACAATATACTTTAAAAATTCAACGCCACTTTTTAATATTTTTTTTACTTATAATAATAAAAAAGCAAATACAAGTTACATTGAATGAAACATAAATAATTTCTTAAAAGTATTGTTATATTGTCCATATTCAAAACATATGAGCTAAGAAATTTTATCATATTATCCATAATAAAAAACATATCATTCATAAAACATAAAAAAATATTCATAACTTCATGTAAGATCATATGTAAGTTCAATGCTCATTTCTAGTTACCATACAAACATCATATGGATAAAAAATGCATAAAATGTTTCATACACTTATTCAGATTGACTCATGGTTTCTAAAATACCATCATAGTCTACATTATCTTCAAATGAATGTTTGGATGAAAATGTAGATGATCCATACTCTTCTTTATTATCAATGAATGCACCATCTGAGTCTACATGGATGCCCAACATTTCATATGACAAATGCCTTTTAGATCTACGACTAGGTTCAACAGATTCCCATCTTGCATTTCTTTATTTTGGCAGCAACATCTAGATAATATAAGTTGTCTTGGAGTGAAAAGTTCCTCTCTTTGTCAAATTTAAGTCATAAACAAGTATGTCAACATCATCGAATTTTAAGAGGTTAGTGTGATGACCAGTTGTATTTTGACCCTTTCTTTTTCTCTTTCTATTGACATGTTTCTCAACCATCATCTATGGCTTGTACACACCATTGAATCGGTGTGTACTTGTTGCATACTAATGCACTTCAATTTCAATAACGTCATCATTTTCTTTCTCAATATTTATAACCTTTCCTATCCAGAATGGATAACCATGTGGATTGATGCAGGAGCGTCGCTAGTAAAGCATGCATGAGAGACAGTTGGGTGCACTAGCATGCATTTTGAAATATTTTGAATTCCAAAGATCAGTGTATTAATGTAATATCTGACAAAGATTTTTTGAGTTATGAACATCTTTAATGATCGGAGGCTGAGCCATCGTGTAAGATCGATGGGGGATGCATTTTTATTTAATGTGAAGGATCGTAGCACAAATTTGGAGCATTCGCTCTTATCTGTCTAACTCGATATTTATTGTAATAAATATTTAGTAGTTGAAAGCTTTTATTTTCCATAGGATATCTTAGAGTAGTTGGAGGGAAGAACTCGAAGAGTCCCTTGGTATAAATATTTGTATTGTTGTCGAGAAGAGGCTACTAAATCTAATGTATAGATTGTCATTGTAGTCAAGAGTTGGGAGCTATAGAGAAATAGTGTATGAATGTATTTAAAGTTTAGTTGAATGAATGTAGCAAAGGAATATTGTTCCAAATGTGTGTTATTATCTTGTCTATCTGAATGAATGAATGTTAGACTTTCTGTTTATTTCAAATTCTTTGTTATTTCTTATTCTTTTATCCATGAATGTGTTACAGGATTGAGTGTACGAATCTATGTGAAGATTGAATAAGTTTCAATTTTTTCTTCTCTACGAGCGAGTGTAAGGAATGCATAGCATCCGCAAGGAGTGCGTTGACAGAGTCTGTTTTGACTCAAAACTTAGAAGAGATAGCGATAACTTGTATGTGCAAGAAGTGCATTGATGTCCACAAGGAGTGCATGACAGAGTTTTCAGACTTGAAAAATCAGGAGAAGTAACTTGATTTTAGTCATAGAAGATAGAAGCGATTGGAGAACAGTCGCAAGGAGTGTGAAATCATCCACAAAGGAGTTGAGTGTGGAAGAGAGCCTGTTGCAAGGTGTACATAGGTCAGGATTTCGACTAAGTGTCAAGGAGAGTGTTCAGAGGAACAAGAGAAAATCAAAGAAGTAAATATCAGGAGGGAGAGTAGTGGAAAATCTTCAAGGACAAGTCCCTAAAGTCTACACTAAAATCAGTGGACAAGATTTGTTCCAGAGGGAGACAAATGATTCCAGTTCCTCATATCGGGGAGAGCTACGTGGAGGATATCCGTAAGGTGTTTCGGCACTTCAGAGTTCAGGAAGTTTGAAGGATTGATGGAAGCAGACTCACGAAGTGTAAAGTCGCGATTTGATCTCAGTCATTGATCGCGAGAAGAGCACGCGGTAGCGAATTAAGGAATCTGGGATTCGGAAGTCCGAAAGTTCATGCAAGACAGACCTAGAGTTTCACGAAGTCATGAAACTTGAACCATAGTGGGACCATAAAATCCGAGGAGATACGTGGTGAAATTCCAGATATACAAAGAAGCACACTTTAGAAGAAGTTTAAGGAAGATCTTGGGATATCCTTGAAGTCTGAATCGTGAAGGGATAGACCCACGGTCATAGTCGTGGTCACTTGGAGGAAAAAGGGGCCTGTGTAATCATAGTGGGTTTGGGTAACCGCAGGGACCCAAAGATTTGCTCCAACTTAGTACTTCGAACGATCCAAGACTGGGAGGTCGAGAAACCCTTTGGAGGGAAGGGGGTTTGCGCCATGGATCTTCAGTCGCTAAAACTGCAATCATGTTACCCTCCTTAATATCTTGTACTGAACGCATGTAAAGGTCTTCCATGGCTTCACGTTGTGCATGTGACCTTCACAAACTAATATACATCTCTTTCCTCTGCTTGTGTAAACTCAATAGCACCTTGAGATTATCGTTGAACTTCAACAATGTTTGTTTCTTCAGATTCATTTGGCATATTTTGTGGCCAATGAAATTGAGTCCTCAACATTGTATCTTCATTTATTGATCTTGAAATTATATGACTTTGAGTATTCAAAAAATACTCCCACCAAACAGAATCAACAACATCAAAGTACGCATATGTATCCTTAATGGAATTTTTTATTTCTTACAGGCATTCAGAATAATCTACATCTTTATTACGCCTACATGCATTATGGATTTCAACAACTGGTTGTAAAAATAATAAATTTGATGCAAAAATTGGACGATCTGAAATGAACTTCAAAAACGATAAACTTGATGAATGCCCCCATTCTGTAGTATTTGAATACTGCTTTCCCCATATAAGTGTTTTCCCATCAATTGTTTTGAACAAAATTGATGTTGGAAGCTAATGTCATTAAGCTTCTCAATACATTTTTCTTCATGATGCGATCCCTGAATAAATCTTCTCATGTCAACAGTTTATTCTAATACATGACAAACATGCTCTGGAATGTATTCTTTCTTACTACATTCAGTCAATGATGGTAGACTTCCAACATTTTTTCTCTTCAATGTTACTGAAAAACGACTGAACATTTGATCAATATGATCATGAGTGTGTCCAAAAAGAAGGAAACCAACTTTCACCTTTTGAAATATTCACATTTCAACAAGCATGCTTAGATATCCAAACACAATTTGTATTTTATTTTCACGACTAGTGTTGTCCAATTGTTATCCAATTGTATATAGAGAAATTGAGGAAAATTTACAGAACAATGAGTGAGCACATGATGAATTATGGTGATGGTCATATTTGCATCATTATGAATATTTGGAGCTGTGAATTAAACCCTTGGACACATTTTTCCATTGAAAACCATACAACCAACCAAGTGAAACTGAATGGAATTCTCTTCCTATAAATTTTGGGGTGTACGGACAAAATGTGGTAGAAGTGTTTTCTTCTGGTCCATGCCATCAATTATCATACCTAAATATTTGTTTGGAGCATCATAACACTTCTTCCGATGTTTGTACAACTTTTTTCTTTCACTTAATTTTTTATTTCGATGTTCTTGAAGTGCTTTGACTATGGAATCTGCACATCACATAAAATGAAAATATTGATCATATGTTTTCATAGTTGATAACTATTCAATTAAAAAACAAAATAGTAAATACATACCTCTTTCTACCCCTTCAGATTTATCTCTTCTTGATTTAAGAGTAGCACATATACTACAAATCCCCATCCTTGACTTATTAGGAATATAGACATCGTTGAATTGTTTCTTTCATATTCTTGTAAAATATGCATATGTAATAAAATTACCATTTCCTTCAACACCTTCAAGATATCCTTAGTACAAGTTGTATATTTCCCTCCTTGAAAAATTATCTGGAATATGTATTGTGTCTCTATCTAACATACACTCTCCATGTTTGAAAAAGAAATCATGCATCCATGACAATGTAATGTTTGTGAATGTCCCACTCTCTCGTCCATGATGTACTTTTGAATAAAATGATGGATATTTTTCCAAAAATTTTCTATATTCTTGATAGACGAAGATTACCTATTGAGTGAAATTTTTTGAAATCCTTTCTGCAAAGTAAAATATTCCCAATGTGATAATCATATCCTGTATTGGTTGATATCATGCACCCCATCAAATATGAATTTTTCATGCTCTTATTCATTGACAAATATGTCTTCGTTTTATTCAAGGAATACATGTAGTCCATGCTTTTCAAACAATTCTTTTGACAACATTCACTTGAAATCAATTCACTTATGGAAATTGATTTAGTGAGAAATTATATCCTAGACCTTGTATAACTAGAATGATTTGGATTGGTATAAAAATGTCTAATCATAGTCCTAGTCAAAATGTTTCTTTGCAATGTCTCCACTATTTCATCATCCTCACTAGAAGGATTTTCCTTATCACCACAAGGAGTATCAAGCAAAACATTGTCAGGAGACTGAGCTAGAGAATGTCGATCACCTTGATTTGTTGCAATTGAATGATTGAGAACATCATCATCAACATAATCATTTGGAGGAAAATCATCATCAACATTTTGTCCACCATTGACATAATCATCTTCATTGATTTAAAAATCTCCACTTGAGTGAAAATTTTCACCATCTTTCTTAATGCCTTGAAAACCTTCATCAGTATCTTGAAAATCCTCACTTGGAGGAAAATCAACATCAACATTGTTTATTTTTATTTTATCACTCGGGAAAGAGTCACCAACAATGGCATAATCATCTTCACTACTTTGAAAATTGACACTTGAGATTTATTCTTCATCATCCTCATTCTTGAAAATCTTCACTTGGAGGAAAATATTCATTGTCCTCATCGGTACCATGAAAATCCTCACTTGGAGGGAAATCATCAAAACCAACATTTCTTCTTTTAAATTCCTCATTCGAGAAGGATTGTCCATCATTTCCATAATCGTCATAATTACTTTTAAAATCCCCACTTGGGGGGGATTCTTATTCATCCTCATTTGTGCCTTGGAAATCCTCACTTGGAGGAAACTCTTCATCAGTACCTTCAAAATCCTCACTTTGAGGAAATTCATAATCACCAACATTGATGTCTTTAAATTCCCCACTCGAGAAAAAATGTCCACCATTTTCATAATCATCTTCACTTCTTTTAAAATTTCCAGTTGAGGGAATTTCTCCATCATTTTCATTGGTGCCTTGAAAATATTCATTGATACCTTGAAACTCCTCACTTGGAGGAAAATTTCCATGCCAATCATTTAAACGTTGATCATAGTCTCCACTTTGACCTACATTTTGATTATTTTCATTATTATTAAACTGCTTACTATATGTATCACCATCATATTCCTCCTCTTCATCATCGGTGACTTCAAAATTATCTAATTTAGGAATTTCATGAGGAACATGTTGAATAAAATTGCTTGCACTATGATCAAAATTATGACTAGCTGGAAAATACGACGCCTCATTTACATTACAAACATTGCTATGGCATTTCCTAGTCCCAAATGAAGAGGTATGTGAACAATTTGTTGGTGTCTCATAAATCAAATCTTCTTTATCTGACGAAGTCATCCCTTCTCTCTCAGAACATAGAATGATACAAATGCTCACCCTCCCTATGACATTATTATAACGTGCATAATGATATTTTCCCTCTAAATGCCCCCCCCCCCC
>JASDQU010102823.1:44638-60077 GCA_032191745.1 Picea mariana
AAATGTAGAGAGCCTGGAGAGGGCCAGGGGCTGTGAGCACCATGAATGTCCACTCTAATCCAGGCCAGAGCAGCGAAGGGATGTGGGAGTCAGTCCTCGAGCAAGGATGAGAAGCAATTGTAGACGGAAAAGCCATAGAGAATTTTATAATGAGGGTCGGGCGCACCAGAGTTAATGGTGCTGCAGCGACATGAAGTCGAATTAATGCAGGGTCGAGGTGGCGGTCATTGGCACGAGCTCATCACATGGCTCCCTGCCTTGTTGGCCTAACCGCACTCCCTGTTTGCGCCATTTGGATCGCACTAACACCCCATCCAGGGGGTCTGTTGAGTTATTTTTATTTATGTTAGGAAAATAAAATTAATTTTTTCCATTTAACATATCGGTTTAACATTATTTTTGTTTTATTTAGTCACAAGGTGTATATAAATATACAAGAGGAAATGGTCATGATGTTGAATGAAGAAAGTTGGGATGATGTTAAACTCAATTATCCAGATTCAAGCTCTTCAGTAGTATTGAAACAATTTTTTGTTGCATTAAAAAATGTATGTTGATTTATTACATTCATATTATTCATTTTTAAGTTAATTTATTTATATTTTAATAGTTATAGATATATAACTATATTTTTGGTTTTTTCATTAAATATGCCAAAGAAGAATGCATATGGAGTACCTGAAACTTTCAAAAAAATTATTCAAAAAGCCAAGTTTGAAGGAGAAAGAAGGAGACATGTTCAAAATGTTCAACTTGATGACACACTTTATCACTACACTTGGAATGGGATCGACACTGTTCAATATAAAGTGATATTACGTGATTGTGAAAAACTTGCAAATATTGTTCCTAAAAAAGAATACTACCTAGTTATTGGAGATATCCATCATGGTTATAATATCCAAAACCTTGGATATGATATTGATCCTTATACTTACCAAGCTTTCAATAAAGTGGTTATGGGATTTACAGAAATTACAACATCACCATTTTGGAGATTTCTAGTATTTCATTCAAACACACAACAAGGATTAGTACAATCAAGCTTCAAGGGGAAAGAAAAGACAAGGATGCAGTTTATTTGATAAGATATTGAAAGTGTATGTTTAGCAATTAAGATTAGAAAACAATTTTATTAATTCACAAGTTAATTGAATTTGCACTTATTTATGTTACAGGCACAAGCCTAATATTCAAAGCTCCAAGAAAGAATCATTTAAACATGATTTTGAGAGTATACATCTTGCAACCTGGACAAAAGATGATTCTTATAATTCTATTCTTGCCATTGCAAATGATGGAGAGACTCCTAATAGTATATTGGTATACAATGTTGTGGTTACAAAGCTAACAAATTAAGAAAAATATTTGAAAGGAGAGATGGTTAACATTTATCAAAAACCACAAGCATTAATTAATTATCTTATAGATAATTTTTCAAATGAAGGAGATTTGGTTTTGGATTTGTTCTCGGGTTCAAGTAAGAATTATGATCTGATATTTATGAAACCATACTTCAATCTTATATTATTTTTAATATATGTCTTTTTACAGTATCTAACTTCATTATTTATTTTGTATTTGGTGATTACGTACAACATTAGTGTGTTGCCTACAGAAAGGAAGGAATTGCATAGCCATTGAAAGTGACCCAAAGTAGTGCAGTTGTATTCAACAAAGAATTAATGTTACTCCATCTCTCCCAGATGAAATCCAAGAAGTTGGCTTGAGGAAAGGAGATTTTAGTGAATCAAAGGAGGAAAAATTTCAAAGGAACCTCAAGTACCATTAGGAGGAATGATTGGAAAGGATCACTTTGGAGAACTTGCAGATATCAAAGAACCAATGGAATAACAAAATGACACAATGGAAGCACAAAATGACGTCGAAGAAGATGATAATGTGTTTGTTGAGAATGATGAATTTGGGATATATGATATGTTTGATTAGTTTAAAGATGTCTTTGAAGACGATGCTCAATTTTGCAAATTTTTTATGAGTTATAACTGTAATGATTTGACTTTCATATTTTAAAATAAGAATAAAGATGTATCTATTGTTGTTTTGTGATGAATCTTTTTATTGTTTTTTTTCTTCATTTTATTTGTATGTGAATCACTATACATTGGAAAAGTGTATTAAATGTTGTCATTTTTTACTTCAAATGTATACAAATATGAAAAAAAACGATATTGTTTTATAAAATTTAGACCTTTTTTGTTCAATTATGTCAATATAAATGTTGTATTTGACATGTTATTTTAAGGAATATGTACCAACATGTGTAGGTTTTTAATTATATATGGCTATAAAATGTGTATTTTTTTGCTAAATATTCAAAAATAGTGTTATTTAACTACAATTTTTTTTGATTTATTGATGTAAAGGTAAAAAATGTGTTAAAAATGATGTTTTTCACTATATTTAAAAAGTATGGAACAATAAATGAATGAAGGAGACAAAATTATATGAAAAATCTAAACTTCAAAAAAGTAAATGGTAAAAAATATTTTTAAGATTGAAAGAAGCATGAAAAAATGACTAAAAATATCGTTGAATATATATATATATATATATATATATATATATATAGAAAAAATTGAAATAGATAAAAAAATATGCATTTAAAAAAATAATGTGGGAACATTGTGGATCAAAAAATTTAAAATATCAAAAACCACCTAAAAACGGAGGGTGGGGGGGGGTTGTTATCGGTAGCACCATTTTTAAAAACGGGGTAAAAAATGGACCCCCCAAAAAGTGAGAACTTTGTAGAGTTATCGTTAAGTTGGTGACTATGTTTTTCTTGATAGAAAGGCACTAGGAACAATACAGATGATCTTGGCAACGTCGGTGGCTTTCAATATTTCAAAATAAAAGACAACAAAGGAGCTAATGGACGCATTGACTAAACTGTATGAAAAAACATCAGCGTCCAATAAGGTATTTCTAATGAAGTGATTATTTAATATGAAAATGTCAGAAGGTGGGTCTGTTGCAGATCATTTAAATGAATTTAATATGGTTACTAATCAACTACGTTCTATAAAAGTGGACTTTGATGATGAGGTCAGGGATCTTGTAATATTGTTCTCATTGTCAGAAAGCTAGAATGGTTTGGTCATGGTTGTAAGTAACTCTGTCTCTGGTTCAAACACTCTAAAATTTGATGATGTTGTTGGTTTTATCCTTAGCGAGTAAATGTGACAGAAAAGCACAGGTGAGACATTAGGTAATGCATTAAACATGGAGAAGAGGGGAAGAAGAAAGGATAGAGGAAAGGGCTCGGGGAACGATGGGAATTCTAGGAGGGAAAATCCAAATACAGACTGGCAAAGATAGAGTGTTGGAATTGTGGAAAGAAAGGACATATGAAGAAATATTGTAGAGCTCCAAAGAAACAAAAAGATGGACAACAGGAGAAAAATCAGGAAGAAAATGTAACAGGTGATGTGTTACAAGATGCTTTGATTCTTTACATAGATAATGTTTTTGAGACTTGGGTAGTAAATTCATGGGCTTCATTTCATGCCACACCCCATAGGAAACATTTTCTAGATTATTTTCAAGGTGATTTTGGACAGGATCATTTCGGTGATGATGCACCATGCAAAATTGGTGGAATGGGAAAGGTAAAATAAAGCAAAGGAATGGAAACCAGTAGTTTTCTAAAGAGGTAAGACATGTTCCATATCTAAGGAAAAATCTGATTTCAACGGGGTAGTTGGAAAGTGAAGTTTGTATCTCCATATTTACATATAAGGTGTGGAAGGTCACCAAAGGATCATTGGTGATAGAAAAAGGAGAGAAGGTAGGTACATTGTATTTATGTACTGGTAATACTGACTCTTATATCTCTTTATCTTCTACATGAGTGGATACAACATTGTGGCATCATAGGCTTGGAAAGGTGAGTGATAAGGAGATGAAAATACTTCAAAAAAGAATTTTTTTGCCAGATATTAAACAAATTGATTTGGATTTCTGTGAGCATTGTGTTTATGGAAAACAAAAGAGAGTCAAATTTCTCAAAGTCAAAAAAGAAAAAAAGAGTGAAGGTTTAGATCTTGTGCATACAGATGTATGGGGACCAACTCAGGTATCATCTCTTGGTGCCTCTCGTTATTATGTTAATTTTATTGATGATGCAGCTAGAAAAACTTTTATTGCATTCGACAAAAATCTGATGTTTTTGATACTTTTAAGAAATAGAAATATTTGGTTTAGAATGAGACAAGAAAAGGGTTGAAGTGTCTCAGATCAGATAATGGAGGTGAATATTACAGCAAGTATTTTGATGATTACTGTTCATAGCATGGAATTCATAGAGAGAAGATAGTTCTAGGAACACCACAAGAAAATGGTGTGTCTGAAAGGATGAATAGGACAATCATGGAGCATGAAAGGAGTATGAGATTTCATGTTGGTTTACCCTTATAGTTCTAAGTAGATGTTGTAGATATCATTATTTACTGAATAAAAAGAGGACCTTCAAGATCTTTGGATCGTTGAATTGCAGAGGAGGAATGGAAAGGTAAAAAGGTAAACTATTTTTTTTTTAAGACTTTCAATTGTGAAGCATTTTTCCATATTGATAAAGAAAATAGAACAAAGCTTGAGGAAAAATCAAAGAAGTGTACCTTTATTGGATATGGTGTTAATGATTTTGGTTAACGCTTATGGGATTATGAAAATCACAAAATCATTAGGAGTAGAGATGTCATATTCAATGAGAAGGTCATGTACAAAGATCAGTTGCAGGGAAAGAAACAGGAAAAAGAAAAAAGAAAATACATAGTGCTTGATGAGATCACTGAAAAAAGAAATTCCAAAGGTACCAGAAAATCAAAATGTACAACAACACGAGAAATGGGTACCTCAAACTCATGCAAGTGTTGTTAGAATATATACCAGGTTAAGTGGACCCCCTAAATGATACTCTCCTTCATTGTATTATTTATTTTTGACTAATTATGGTGAACCAAAATGTTATGAAGAGGCAATGTAGGAAGACACTAAAAAGAAGTGGGAGCAAGGAATGAAAAAGGAAATGGATTCCATGGTAAATAACCATACTTGGGATTTGGCACAGTTTCCTGCAGGGAAAAGGGCATTGTAGAATAAATGGGTTTACAAGTTGAAGGAAGAAGATGGAGGCAAAAAGCAGTACAAGGCTAGACTTGTTGTAAAGGGGTTTTCACAAAACAAAGGTATATATTTTGATGAAATATTTTCTCTTGTTGTTAAAATGACTTCAATTACGACTATTTTAAGTCTTGTGGTAGTAGAATATTTACATCTTGGAAAGTTAGATGTAAAAACAATTTTTCTCCATGGGGATTTGGAGGAAGAGATTTATATGCAGCAACCACAGGGGTATGAGGTCAAAGGGAAGGAAAATTTGGTATGCATGTTGAATAAGAGCTTGTATGGCCTAAATCAAGCTCCAAGGTAGTAGTATTTGAAGTTTGACAGGCTTATGACAGAACAAGGTTATAGTAGATGTCATTCTGATCACCATGTTTATTTTAAGAGGATAGAAAATGGAAGCTATATTATCTTGTTATTGTATGTATATGGCATGCTTGTTGCAATTGCTAATATAAAAGATATAAATGTGTTCAATAAAAAATTAGCTAATTTATTTTCGATGAAGGATTTGGGTGCTACAAATAAAATCCTTGGTATGAGAATAACAAGAGACAAGAAAAATCGCAAATTGACATTGTCAAAGGGTGAGTACATAGAGAAGGTGATGGATAGGTTTAGAATGAAGAATGAAAAACCATTTAGTACACCTTTGGCTAGCCATTTCAAATTAACTAAGGAAATGTGTCCCAAGACACAGGAGGAGATAAAATACATGTCCATGGTCCCTTATTCATCGACAGTTGGCAGCTTGATGTATGCGAAGGTTTGCACAAGAACAAATATTGCACATGCAGTGGGAGTTGTGAGTAGGTATATGAAGAATCCAAGTAAAAAACATTTGGAGGTAGTAAAATGGATTCTCAGGTATTTGAGAGGTGCTGCTACTAATGCATTATGTTTTGGAGGTTCAAACATTGTTCTATAGGGATGTGTTGATTTATATATGGAAGGTGATAAAGATACCAAGAGGAGCACCACAAGGTATGTTTTTACTCTAGGTGGAACAACAATAAGTTGGATTTCGAAACTGCAAAAGGTTTTTTCACTTTGAACAATAGAAGCAAAGTATGTTGTTGCTACGAAGGATAGTAAACAAATGATTTGGTTACAATTTTTTATGGAGGAATTGGGAAAGAAGTAGGATAATAGCAAGTTGTACTATGATAGTGAGACTACCATTCATCTTGCAAAGAAATTATCCTTCCATTCAAATACTAAGCATATACAACTCAGGTATCATTTCATACGATCTTTCTTGGAAGATGGACATTTGAAGTTGTAAAAGATAAATACTAGCCAGAATCATGCAGACATGTTAACAAAGGGAGTAACTAGGGAGAAATGAATTTCCTTCTCAGTTTCATTTGGTATTCAAGCATGAAGGTGAAGATGAGAAATTCTCCAGGTCCAAGAAGGATCATAGTCCAACAGATACAGCAGTGGTGGAGTTGTTGATATCAATGTCCAAGTGTGAGATTGTTGGTTGTGGAGCCTGATTATCTTCCTAATTCATATTTATTTGTTTTCAGCCGTGTTTATACACCATCAAGACTATACACATAGGAATTTTGTACAACCCTTCACGTGGGGGGGTTGTAGGGGGGGCTTGCCATAAATCTGGATTGTTCAATATAAGGTCGCAGATATCATAGTAGAAGTTATCTTAGGGTTTTTTCCCTAGAAGGAAACCCTCTTTTATGAGGGAATTGTGTTGCGGCTATATATCATTGTGAATATTGTATTATGAGAGGGGAGACTGTGAGAGAAAGAAGAGGAAGTTACAGCGGGTGTGATGTAGGTTGTATCCCTTCATTTGTTGGATAATAATAAAGGAAGGAACAGGAAATTTATCTGGTGGATGTAGCCCACACTAGGTGAAGCACGTATATCTGTGTCTCTATTGTATTGTGTATTTTTTGTGTTTTATCTACGCATTTGTCTTATTTTATTGCTTTGCGATCCTTTTTTTCTAACAGTAAGCTTCTTACATGTAGTTTTGTAAGACCATAATATTGCTAGCATATTCAAATCCTAATCATCCATGTTCACATTAAAAATATTGGTTAAGGAATTCTCCAATATCTTATTAAATGCTTCCACTGTTCCATTACCTTGAGGATCGTATGGAGTTCTCTTCTGATGATGTATCTCAAATTATTCATTCATTTCCTAGATGGTACTATTGATAAAATGATTTCCCTAATCACTCATTACAATCCTAGGGAATCTAAATCTTGTAATTGCATTTTCAAATAGGATGTTTGTTGTAGTCTCTATGCTGCAATATTTCATAGTTGTTGCTTCATCCCCTCTAGTTAAATATTATGTCATTGTAATAATGTAAATGACTCCTAATATTCTAGTTGGTGTATTAATTGGAACTACAAAATATATGGCCCACTTAACAAACACTTTAAGAGTTACATTTGGTCTTAATGGCATCTCATCCCTCCTAAATGGATTTCCAACCCTTTGACAGACATCGCAATTCTGACAATACTCCTTTACATCTTTTGAAAATGTTGGCCACCATAATCTTGTGCACAATATCTTCTACACAGTAGCCTTCCATGCATAATGTCCTCCAACTATTCCTTCATGTGCTTCTTCTAGGATGATATGACGTTCATGCTCCATAACACATTTCCTTAAAATATTTTATGCACCTAGTTTATACAAATTTCCTACAATAAGTTGGTAATATATGACTTTGACCACCAAATTCTTCTTTTGCGCAGTATTATATTCCTTTGGGGAAAATCTTATTCTCAAAAATTCAATAATATCAGAAAAATGTTCATCAACAATCTGCACTAAAAAGAATTATGCATCAGGAAAATTTTCCTCCAAGATGCTTGGTTCCTCTCCATTATTGATCCCAGATAGATGATCTGGCCCTAGATTCAACCTTCTAGGCTTCCCAACTACTTCAAAATCAAACTCTTCAAATAACAAAAACCACCTACTTATTTCCCCCCAACACTGGCTTGTTGACCAAATATCTAAGAGCAGAGTGATATATAAAAATCTTGAAATGTTGGCCTAATAAATAATGTCTCAACTTCTGCAATGCATACACCATAGCCAACCCATCTCTTTATGTTTTATTTTAATTATGTTATGAATCTGAAAGTTTCCTACTTGCAAATGCTATTGGGTGATCTATATCACCTTCTTCCAGCTATGTCAATACTACTCCAAGTGCTATAAAAGAGGAATCCAATGAACATGAAACTCTTTTGACCAATCTAGAAACACCAAAATTGGTGTTGTCACCATTTTTTCCCTCAAGATGTCTAAACTCTGTTGGCACTCATCATTACACTGATACTTGATATCCTTCTTCAACAATTTCTCCATGGGCATAGTAATCTGTGCATATCCCCTTATGAACTTCCTATAGTAGCATGTATGACCAATTGTAGATTTTAACTAGCGCACTGACTTCGGTGGTGGTAAATTAATAATGACAACAATCTTTGCAGGATCAACCGGTAGACCATGTTTACACACCACATGAACCAACACAATCCCAAAAGGTGTGTTGAAAATACACTTCTTAATATTCAAGGAAAATTGACAATGTCTACACCTATATAACACCAATCTTAAAACTTCAACATTATCCTTCAATAAGCTAAACAATGTCCAATCATCCAAATAAACCTCCAAAAATTTATGTATAAAATCCTTAAATGCAGCTACCACTACTATGGAAAAAATAGCAGGGGCATTCTTCAACCCAAAAGGCATCACTGTGTACTGATATGACCCCCATTCTATGGAAATATAATGATCCTTTGGTGCTATCATGATCTGTTGATACCCTGAAAATCCATCAGTAAATGAATATGCTTCTTGTCCTCCTACATTCTCCAATACTTCGTCTATAAATGGAGTAGGGAAGGGAGAATGCAGACATGAATCATTCAACTTCCTTAATTCTACACAGATATGTATTCCTCCTTGCTTCTTCTCTTGCACTACCATAGGGATAATCCACTCAGATTCTTCAACAGGTTCTATTTCAACAGCCTCCAACATTTTATCAATCTCTTCCTTCACTTTCTTCTTATACATTGGATTCAACCTATAGGGTCTCTATCTTATTAGTCTAGAATTTGGATTCAAATGGATCTTCATTTCACCAAGTTCTCCTACTACCCCTTTCATCTCTGAAAATGTTGTTGGAAATAGGTCATTGTACTCGCACAGTAACTTTGTTATTCTTTCTATTGTTTGGTTATCCCAATAGTCCCCAATATTTGTAATATTCGGATTCTCTTTTGTTACAATATTTACCTTATTTATCTTTAGTGGTGCAGCAAAATACTCTCACTCTTACTTTGGACCTTCTACTTCTCTATCCTTTTCAACTTTTGTAATCTGAATATCACACGGGTTTTCTTCTAATGGGTCATCTTCTGCAACATGATACAAATGTAGCAACTGTTTGACTATTTGTCTCTTCTAGTTCTAATAAGTTGTTATAATTTCAACTTCTGGTTCTTCAAAGATTTTATCTCTTACCAACTTTAGTGTTGTATTTATAACTAGATTATCATGCTCAAATGTAAAGGTGATCACAAAATTCTGTTGCAACTCTTCCCAATTTATAGTTTCTCTGTGCAGTTCAAATTCTCTATACCAATTTCTTGGGATTCCTTACAATGTATGAATAAAGTGATGTGGATACTCCTCTAGTGGTACCAATCTCCATTAGGTTATGCATATGTCTATCTTTTCTTTGGGTTGTCCAATTCCATCATTCTTCTCCACATATATAGTCTCTCATTCTGCACCAAATCAACTTCCCAGACTAACTGTCTTGGATTATGTTTGATTTCTATCATCTCATTCATAAACTGATCCTTTGAACTTGGTCGCTGAAATTCATTGATTAATGTCTTCTTCAGATATGTGACGGTTGTAGGTGCTCCTTGTGGACTGTTTACTGCGAGACCCATATACCAGTCCAATACATGATTTTTTAATGTGATCGTCAGCTATACTACTTTTTTATCCTCGTCTATGATCTTCTTAGCTTTCCAAATATTCTCACAGCTAAAAAATGCTTCTTTGTTTCCTCCAACCCTTCTCCATGGAACTCTGGTAACCGAATAGTTGGATCTTCTCCTTCCGTTGTGAATTTTTTTGTACAACCACCTCCGCGCGATGTAGATAACTAACGACTACTAGTTGAATTTGTACTTCCACTTGAACTTCCACTAGACCCACATCCTACTAAAATCCTTCTACCACTAATTTTTGGTTGTCTAAATGGTTCTTCTTCTTCATATGTCTTAGTTGCACATGGGGTTGTGGGTTCCAACCTAATTTGGATATGGAATGGAGAGTCTTCTTCTGCATTAGACCCTTGACCTCTGGTTTTCCTCTCATATGTGGCGTGTAGGATTTCCTCAATCTACCCCATCGCATGGAGATCCTCTACCTCCTCCTCATCATTTTCCAAGCCCTATCATATATCTACTGCCATCTTTTTCTTGTTGATATTATACTGGTAGGTTTTTTCATTGTGCATCATTCTCGCTCTTTCCATTATTTACTTGGTTTGTTCCTCATCCATCATGATGGGGTCCAATGCTTCCTTCTTCTAGGAACTTTTGAGAGCCCTCTCCATATCTCAAATCGTCCTTAATGCTTCCCCTAGTTCCCCCATGCATGCAAAGTGATTTAGTTGTCTGACTCCATTGTCATCATGCCTTTATCATGCAATAAAATATTGATCAATGTGTAGAGTGATCAAATGTACCTTCCTCTTGATCCCTTCAAAAACTCCTGCTCTACAACAATGTAAGACTTCGCAGTGTTGACAACAAACTCGGTAATAAATCTTACAATAATATTGTCTAACCAGAAATCCACTATGCACATGAATTTATTATTAATCGTTTATAGACTCACAATATTCTCAATAGTACACCCTACTAGTATGATCCAAATAGTAGGGTGATTATCCTTCAACCTCAATATCCACTCTTGCAACAACCCTAGAAAATAACAGAAAAATGCCTCATGAAGATCAGTAAACACATACATCTCCAAATAATGGCACGGTATATACTTGGAACTTCTATTTTCTTTCTGCGCAAACTCGAGTTGTTTATTTCCAGCCATCTTTCAATCTCATGTTTAGTTGGATTTGATGGATGGCGCAGCACCCCTACCTCAGCAGGTTCTACGTGACCTCTTGGTCTAAGGATCGTTCTAAATCTCCCTGGAACCGAAATGGTTCCTTGATTCCCATCTTGGAATATTCAACATGTATAACCACTGGTCCTTCTAGGGTTACGCCTGTGCAAACAAGCACAAGGAGCGAACCTCAACTCCACGTGACCAACTGACGTGATCATGACCTTTACCCGAAAAGATATTTCACGATTTTGGGAGTTGTGAGTTCACGATGCAACTCTCGCCCTTTCTCCCGAAGTCCTAAATCGTGACTTCTTCTCCTGAGATTGAAAACCCTAAGCTCTCCATGATCTAACGGCTCAGATTATATCAGAGCTTCGTGTATCAAAATTTCGCAACTCTTGACTCTGATTCAATGACTTTCTCCACTACTCTGATTCTCGAAATGTCGAAACTCAAAACCACAATATCAATGGCTCCCGTTGATCCAAATCTGACGGCGACTACTCCTCCTAAGCCTATGAGTGTTGGTAGACATTCAACCTTAACTTCTCCACTGATCCACTAGATCCAACGATCCATGATGAATCGATAGTTCCCCTCCTAAGAATTGCAACCGTCCTTTTGAGTTCTCAATTCTCCTAGACAAATAACTCGATGTCTTCCCCTGAACTTGATTTTTGTGAGGTGACTTCAACCCTCGTCTTCCTTCGAACTCTTCTAAGTATTTATCTCTCCTGAGCTTGGTTTTGGTTTCAAACTCAAGGTCTTCAAGGGATTCTACCCACACTCCTTGCGGCTTCATGATAATCTCTAATTATTTGGATTTCGCAATTCTGTGCACTCCTTGCAACAGAAATCCTTCAACCGCTCACTCGGTTGGAAAAGTATAAGACCTCAACTCATCTGTGCACACATTGCATGACTCTATGCTATCCTTGCACTTCTACTAGTATAAGAACAACAATATCTCTCTTGAGCTTGTCTGAGGTAAAAATCAGAAACTTTTCAACGCACGCCTTGCATACTTTCACTGCACTCCTTGAAAGAATTCTTAGGATGAGAAACAATTGAAACTCATACTTTCCCTCTCACAGAATTTATACATTCAACATCAAATCATACATACACACACAACCTTAATCAACATCTCTTTCTCTACAGCTCCTACAACTTCTACTCACAATGAGAATAATTTTACAATACAATACATACAAGGGATCTTTCTAGAGTTTTCCCTCCTACAACTCTAAGCTATGTAATTGAAAATAAAGAATACAACTACTTTACATTTATTACAATAAATTCCTCCAACAAATAGATGAGAGCAACCGCTCATGATCTGCGTTATAATCTTCAAAACATTTAAGGGCAATTACATCCCCCAGCTAATACATTATTGTTTCATTCTTTCAAATTCAAAACATCCTCAAAATACGCATTGGTGTATTTCCAGTTGTCCTCCTCTTTTGCGCTTTCTTTGGGCTTGCTTACGATTCTCCTACATCATACTCCTCTGGCTAAAAAATTCATGAACTCCTATTCATGAGCTCATGCACTGTCTATCCATGTTTATGGATCTCCACTTTGCCTTCCCAATTGGCATCTTCAATCAGTTTTCCCTTCCACTTTACCAAGTATTCAAAATACGTATTTCTCTGGGTCTTCTTGTTAACTCTTTGATGAATGATCTTCTCCATCTGTGAATTTTCAGCTACAGGCAACTGTTTGACTGAATGAAATTCCTTCTAAGTCTCTTCTCCATTTTCTTCATCTACTTTGTAAGGATACATATCTGCTACATTGAATATGCGTGAAATGCCCACACCATCTGGTAATTCTATCTCCTAAGCATTTGCCTCAAATTTCCGTAAAATCTTGCACGGCCTTATATTCTTCATTTTTAGCTTATTATATGTTCCCCTTGGGAATATTTCTTTCCTTAGATGCACTAACACCAACTCTCTCACTTCAAAATGAAACTCTCTTCGGTGTTGAACTCCTCTCTGCTTGTATTCCTGGTTAGAATATTGCAACTGCTCTTTGATCTTACTGTGGAGCTCCTGCATCTCTACTGCAAAATCTTTGGCTCCAACACTTCTGAACTCATTCTGTTCCAATTCCCTCAACTCAGATACGCCTCTTGGCTGCATTCCATACATTATCTTGAATGGGCTCTGTGTTGTGCTCCGGTTAGGTGAGTCATTATATGAAAATTTTGCTTGCGGTAGAATATCATCCCACTGACTATGATGTTCAGCTACTCAGCTCCTCAACAAGTCTCCCAAGATTCGATTTACTACCTCAGTCTGTCCATCCGTCTAAGGGTGATATGCTGAACTAAAAGATAAATTAGTCCCCATCNAATATCATCCCACTGACTATGATGTTCAGCTACTCAGCTCCTCAACAAGTCTCCCAAGATTCGATTTACTACCTCAGTCTGTCCATCCGTCTAAGGGTGATATGCTTAACTAAAAGATAAATTAGTCCCCATCTTCTTCCATACTGTCCTCCATAAATGAAGAACAAATTTGGTATCTCGATCTTAATCAATACTCTTGGGTAAACCATGAAGTCAAACAACTTCTTTGAAAAACAGGTTTGCAATGTGTGTCGCATCCCTGGTTTTCTGACATGGAATGAAATGTGCCATTTTCGAAAATCTCTCGACTACCACGAATATGGAATCGCAGCCCCTCTGTGTCCTTGGCAATCCTAACATAGAACACATGCTTATCGCGTCCCATGGCCTCTCTAGTACTGGCAACGGTTGATACAATCTTGTATTTTGTCTTTTCCCCTTTGTGTGCTAGCAAATTCTACATTTGTTGACAAACTTGTTAACATATGTCCTCATCCCTGGCCAATAATATAAATTGTTTAGTTGCACGAACGTTTTGTCATGGCCGAAATGTCCAACTAATCCCCTACTATGTTTTTCCTTCAGAAGATTCTCTCTCGTGGAACTCTTTGGGATACACAATTGATTTCCTTTGAATAATAATCCATCATGGATTAAATATTCAACCCATTGGCTTCTATATCTTAGAACATGATTCTCACATGCTTCATAAGCATCCCTAAAATCTGAATCATCTCTGTGTATATCCTTAAGGATATCAAAACCTAAGGTCTTCACACGAAATTCCTGCAAAATCAAACATTTCCTGCTCAATGCATCGGCAACCTTGTTAGTAGTTCCATAAATGTGCTTTATAAAAAAAGTAAAGTTTTGCATAAACTCAACCCATTTTGCATGTTTCTGGTTAAATTTCTCATGTTTGGTTACGAATTATAAAGCATGGTTGTTTCTATACAAAACAAACTCTTTCGGAGCCAAGTGGTGCCTCCATTTCTTCAACGCCTATATGATTGCATAAAAATCTTTATCATATGTGGAATATTTCATCTTGGCATCGTTCAGTTTCTCACTGAAGTATGCAACTAGTCTATTGTCTTGACTCAACACTGCTCCAATTGAAAATCCATTTGCATCACATCTCACTTGAAATGTCTTACTAAAATATGGCAGAACCAGAACTAGTTGTCGAGTTATCTTCTCTTTCAATATGTTGAAACTTTTCTCTGCTTCCTCTGTCCAATGAAAAGATTTATGTCTTTTCTTGACTGTGTCCATCATTGGTGCAGAAATTCCACTAAAATTTCTGATGAACTTCATGTAAAAACTAGCTAGTCCATGGAAGCTTCTGACTTCAAAGATATTCCTTGGCGACGACCATTCTTTTATTTCTTTTACCTTCTTAGGATCCTTCTTCAACTCATTCAAAGAGATCACAAACCCCAAATAAATGAGTTCTTTCTTCATGAAAGACAACTTCTTCAAATTTACATCAATTTCTCTTGCTGCAACCTCCTCATCAATAGAGTTAGGTGTCTCAAATGTTCTTCCTTGGTCTTACTGAAGATCAGTATATCATCAAGATACACAATCACAAACTTTCCAATGAAATCCTTCAATACTTCGTTCATCAATCTCATGAAATTACTTGGCGCATTCGTCAAACCAAATAGCATGACAAGCCATTCATATAATCCTTCATTTGTCTTGAATGTTGTCTTCCATTCATCACGTTCCCTCATTCTAATCTGATGATATCCGCTTTTCAAATCA
>JASDQU010102823.1:60127-76919 GCA_032191745.1 Picea mariana
TACACAATCACAAGCTTTCCAATGAAATCCTTCAATACTTCGTTCATCAATCTCATGAAATTACTTGGCGCATTCGTCAAACCAAATAGCATGACAAGCCATTCATATAATCCTTCATTTGTCTTGAATGTTGTCTTCCATTCATCACGTTCCCTCATTCTAATCTGATGATATCTGCTTTTCAAATCAATTTTTGAAAAACACTTTGCTCCACTCAAGAAATACATCAAGTCGTCCATCTTCGGTAAAGGAAATCTATACCTAATGGTGATTTTGTTTATAACCCTCGAGTTTGTACACATTCTCCATCCACCATCCTTATTTGGGCTTAACATTTTTGGCACAGTGCATGGACTCAAGCTTTCTCTTATCAACCCTTTGTCCATCAAATCCTGGACTTGCTACTTAACCTCTTCATTCTCCTGCAACGTCAGTCTATATGTTGCTTTGTTTGGTAAACTAGCTTCTAGTATAAGGTCAATTTCATGGCTTATACTTATGATGGGTGGCAACGAACAAGGTAAATTTTCCACCACTATATCAGTGAAATTCTCCAGCATTTCCTGAATTTCCTCCAATAGATCATCTATAGAAATACTCGTCAAGATGACTCTAGGTTTTCTCACCACAACAAATTGTATTTCTTCTTCTTTCTTGACTTCATCCAAAAGTTCCTTCCCACTCATGAGAAGTATAGCGTCGCTTGCTTCTTCTTTCACCTTTTTGTCTTCAATTGGTAGCAACATATGTGTCCTACCATTCTTCTCCAAGGTGTATGTGTTCTTTATCCCATGATGAACAACATTTTTGTCATATTACCATGGTCTCCCTAACAAAAGATGAAAGACATCCATGGGAATAACATCACATAAAATCTCATCTCTATATCCCCCTATCTTAAATTCAACTAAACATTGTTTAGTGACTATTACCTGATGTCCTTTTTGCAACCACGAAACCTTGTATGGGCTCGGATGTGTAATTGTCTCCAATTCTAGCTTCTCCACCATTTTTGTGGATACTAGATTATTTGTACTTCCACTATCCACAAATACCTTGCATACCCTATCCTTTGTCTTGCATGTAGTTCTAAACAAATTGTTCCTCTAAACTGGATTCTCTATCTCATTCTCTGGTTTCAAGAGAATTTTCCGCATAATTAAGAAACTTTCGCCTTCTACATCTTCTACCTCAGCATTTCACCTTTGCGCTTATGAAATGTGAGCTTCACCTCCTCCATCTCTCGTTCTATTAGGACATTCAAAAGATTTGTGTCTGATCTTTCCACAGACAAAACATTTTATTTCACCACCTCTACCTCTTCCTCTTCCTCTTACGCGAGGAAAAGTGTTCATGTCGGCATATTGTCTTCCCTGTGAACTTCCTCCTCTTTTTGGGTGGTTATGAGGTTTCTTTTCTTCATCCTTGGGCTTATGTACTCTATCCTGGGCAATTGTTTTGCCTCTGCTTGGACTTCTACCTCTTCCCCTTGGACCTTGCTTTTGGACCAATTTTACTTCTTCCTTAGAAGCAATTTGATAAGCATCTTCCACATTTTTTATTGTCACCATGCTCATCTCATCTTGAATTTCATATCTCAAGCCATTCATGTATCTGGTGAATTTTTCATCATCACTCTCATGACGACTTGCTCTAATGTTGACTCTGTAAAACTCCTCAGTGTATTCCTTCACTGTCATCCTCTTCTGTCTCAAATTTTTCATTCCTCGAAACAGATTGATTTGGTAATCTCTGGGTATAAACTTGGCTTTCATATTTGTGACCATCCTATCCCAGCTTTTGATTCTTTGTTTGCCTTTGCAACGCCGGTTGGCCTACAGTTCATCCCACCATAGTGTTGCATTCCCTTTCAGTCTAGTGACAACATGTTTTACTTTCTTACCTTCTTCGATATCCTTATAGTCGAAGTATTTTTCAAGATCTCTAAACCAATCTGGCAACTCCTCAGTGTCTAAGTTTCCTTCATACATTGGGATGTCCATTTTTTCTCTAGCCCCTATTCTTGCAACATCTTTGAATAAATGTTCTTCTGCAACATCTTTGGCTACAACTTCTTCGGCATAAGACTCATTTTCACTTTCAGCCTCACTGATATCTCTAGTATCACTTGTTTGTCTTTGTGTTGTCTCCATAGCATCCAATCGAGCACAAAGTTCTCTAATTTCCCTTTCCACAGCCAGATCGGGCATGGGTCTATCTTGACGTCTTCTTGGTGGCATTATTTAAATATGTTTCATGCATAATTTAAATCACAACTTGCCTTTTGTCTTCTCTTGCTTACAGAAAACAATGATTGTAAGCTCTAATACCACCTGGCACAACACCCCTACCTCAGTAAGTTTTGTGTGACCTCCCAGTCTAAGGATCGTTCTAAATCTCCCTAGAACCAAAATGGTTCCTTGATTCCCAGCTTGGAATCTTCAACACGTATCACCACAGGTCCTTCTAGGGTTACGCCTATGTAAACAAGCACTAGGCGTGAACCTCCACTCCACGTGACCACAACCTTTACCTGAAAAGGTATTTCAGGATTTTCGGACTTGTGAGTTCACGATGCAACTCTAGCCCTTTATTCTAAAGTCCGAACTCGCGACTTCTTCTCCTCAGATCGATGGCCCTAAGCTCTCCATGATATGACGACTCAGATTATATCAGAGCTTCGTGTATCAGAATTTTGCAACTCTTGACTTCGATTCAACGACGTTCTCCATTGCTCCGACTACCGAAATTTCAAAAATCAAAAACATAAGATCAACGACTCTCGTTGACCCATATCTTACGATGACTACTCTTGAGCTTATGAGTGTTGGTAGACACTCAACCTTAACTTCTCTACTGATCCATTGGATCCAATGGTCCACGACGAATCGGTAGTTCCCCTCCTGAGAATTTCAACCGTCCATTCGAGTTCTCAATGCTCTTATCCAAATAACTCAGCGTCTTCCCTTGAACTTGATTTTCGTGAGGTGAATTCATCCCTCGTCTTCCTTCGAACTCTTCTAAGTCTTTATCTCTCCTGAGCTTGGTTTTGGTTTCAAACTCAAGGTCTTCAAGGGATTCTACCCGCACTCCTTGTGACTTCACGATAATCTCTGATTATCTGRATTTCTCAATTCTGTGCACTCCTTGCAACATAAATCCTTCAATCTCTCACTGGGGTGAAAAATTCTAAGACCTCAACTCASCTGTGCACACCTTGCATGGCTCTGTCCAATCCTTGCACTTCTACTAGTAAGAGAACAACGATATCTCTCCTGAGCTTGTCTGAGGTAAAACTCAAAATCTTGTCAACGCACTCCTTGCGGAGTTTCGCTGCACTCCTTGCAGAAATTCTCAGGACGAGAAACAATTGAAACTCATACTTTCCTTCTCACAGACTTCATACATTCAACATGAAATCATACATACACACACAGCATTGAAACAAATGCATAAAAAAGACTGAAATTAACTGTAAACATACCATTCAACAAATGTAAACAGTATTCATCACAATGCCATGAAATTGAGTCAAAGCATTCTTATATTAACTCAAGTGCATCTATACATGGGTTCTATAGCATCAACTATCCGCTTACACAACTTCTACAGTCTCTGTTCTTTTCTCCTATTCTCTTGCTCTACATCTCCTACAACTTCTACTCACAATGAGAATAATCTTACAATACAATACATACGAGAGAGCTTTCTAGAGTTTTCCCTCCTACAGCTCTAAGCTATCTAATCGAAAATAAAGACTACAACTACTTTACATTTATTACAATAAATGCCTCCAACAAACATATGAGAGCAACCGCTCATGATCTGCATTAAAATCTTCAAAACATTTAAGGGGAATTACATCCCCGAGCTAATACATTATTGTTTCATTCTTTCAAATTCAAAACATCCTCAAAATACGCGCTGGTGCATTTCCAGTTGTCCTCTGCTTTTGTGCTTGATTTGTTGGCTTGCTTACAATGCTCCTGCATCAATGGCCTAAACATCCCCTTCTACCACTTCATTATCTTCATTTTTCTTCTCATCCCTCCCCTTCCAATCCGATATTTTGAGTTGCAACCAAAAACAAAACCATTTGTTGGATATATGGGTTGACGTGGGTTCTACCTTAGGCTTCCAATAAAACCCTGCAAATCATCGACCCTTTTGGAGACTAGAATGAAACACTGCGCACAGAGTGCACAATGAAGTCTCACCGGAGATGGCTTATGCGTGATTGGAGGACACGGATGTCTGCAATCATGGAAGGAATGTTGCTCATGGGGATTTCATACATAGTTTCTCTCTACTTCAACATGCATAAGATCTACCATTCTAGCATCATATTCATTCATTAGCATTCATTATGTAGGAACTATCATCATTATTTTAGTGCACGCTGCATATTACTACTTAACGGATGCATTTATTCATTCATCATAAACCATTGCAAGTAATAAAATAAGCATTCCACACAATGACACAATGTTTTACCGTGTTTCACCCCTAGCATTATTTGCTTCTCTATTCATCTTCATCAAGTCATTGTGTTGTGTGCAGTACATCATCTGTGCATCTGAAATGCACAAGTATAGGTGAGGTTGACTAGTGTCACACTAAGCTCCATAGCTTGCAACCTAACTCTCAGTTATAACTAAAAAACAAACTCATTTCCAAACTGACTCAATAATAGCTCCACAACTTAACCAAAAACTCTCTATCCAAAAACTTGATACCAAAAATATGTCTCTAATAATGTTTCTCTAATCATAATCTCCTTAGATCTTACAATATATATTTATACTACAAAAGAGGGTTAAAACCCATTACATCAATGACCAAAACCCTAACCCTAAGTGGATTAGGTTTGTCCCCATTCCAACTTCCTGCATGCGGTTGATCTGCGTCCTTCTTCTTTTCCTTTGATTTTCTGCCTCCTCGCACTGCTTTTCATTATTCTTCGACGTGCACTCCTTTTCTTGTCCCTTTCTCAACTACTTCCTTAATTGTTACATTATTCCCCAAAATAGCTTGCACCAACACTCCTCAAATCCTCCACTTCCTAATTCCCCACACCTCTTCACGATGCCCCTCTTCATGGTGGGATCCCCTTGTATCTTAATTGATAGTCCACAACTTGACTACCATTCATAAACCTTCGTCACTAGTGTTGTCCCTAACGACCTCCACTTCTAACGATCACACTTGTTGTAAGAAACTTCTCTTATGTCTCAACACAACCACAATTTTATACCAAAACAAATCTGAACATGGACAAACTAACATGAGCAAAGATTGCTCTAACACCATTTGGTGCAAGGCTAGGTAATGTAGACTCAATCAACAACCATTATAAACCATGATTGTAGTCTCAAAATGCCACAACCACACAAATTGCACATGTACGTGGGGGTTAATGCACACTACAAAGCAAATAGCAACAAAATTCACTCAAACAATTGGTAGGCAAACTGAAAACAAGAGAAGAGGAAAACTAATGAAACGGTGGGGCCAAAATTACCATGTTCATCTTGGTATAAAGGTCCTAGTTTCTCTTAGACATGTACCATGCCAGCCATCAATTGTTAGGCTACAAATCAGTCTCTAATTTAATTACTTATGGTCAAACTAAGCATGAATCGCACTGCTCATCTCTCTTCAATCTCAGGAGTTGAGCCGGCTTTCTGACAAGATTCAAATTATGGATAAATTCCCACATGTCCTTTTGTTTTCCTACTAGAATGTTCGGCGCATTTTCTCAACGATTCCCCTTTACAATGACGCCCCTTCAGATTCCCTTGTCCCCTTCGGATGGGAAAATTTAGGTTGTTTCTAACTTTCCCCTCTCTCGACTCCACGACATTGTCTTGGGACTTTGTAGCCAAGGAAAAAATGATTCTACCCGATCCATAGCCCAAGGTTCTGCAACAACTTAACCTAAGATCTCCTTATTTGAACCTGCCAAACTAACTTGGACATTAAAATAAAGGAAAAACAAAATCTTTTCGAATTATATTATACCCACTAATGCAAACCAAAAACGCCCTACATTTGAAATTAATTAATATATAGATGTACTAGCACAGCCACACGTCACTCGTGGTTGGTGAACTTTGAAATAATCGAATCTTGGGCATTAAATAACCTCATAACCGACCTGGTAAGAGCTCCAGGAAAATCCCGCCTAGTAAATAATAGTTGGAATAAAAATCGTGGAACGTTAGTCACTGAGCTAGCCATCATAGTAAATTTTAAATATGATTAAGTAAAAGTAAAAAAATAAACATGTAAACGGAGGTCTTTATAACAGTGAGGAAGTTAGTGGTTGAAATCACAACCATTGATTTATTGGGACGACTAAGAATATTCCAACAATATTTAATCTTGTCCATACAAAACTGATTAAGTACTAAAAACATATTAAATGTGCTCATTATCAATAGGTGTACACCTTTCGACCTAAAGATTTTAAGAATAATACATTCTAAACATTTTTAATTTTTAGTTTTTAATTAGTTTTGACTAAAATTTGGTGAGAAATTTATAAAGATAGTTTGAATTGTAGATTTCAATGATTAAAATTATATATTTTTGATACTTGTTTTTAGAAGTTGAATTGATTTATGTATTTAAAAATACAATTTGAAAAATGTAATTCGTTGCCAAATTTCAATAACCATTACTCAAAAAAATAAAAAAATGTAAAACTTGTATGCTACATAATTAAAAATAATGATATTTAGAAAAATGCAAGACATTAAGAAATTTAGCATTGGTTAAACTTCGACATCTCATTGTAATCGTACACCAAAAGATCCAACATTGAAAAGAGTGTGAAGATGGATTATAGCTATTATTCTCTTGATCCGTTAACAATCAATCAATCAATAAAATTGCAACAATAACAAAGACCAATTTTTAACCCCGTCTACTATTCATTCTAAACACACGTTTGTTGTTTTCTGTACCTGAGCTCTAATCATCAGTGTGAACTGAAAATTGAAGTTAGGTTTCGTAAAATCTCACTTTTTATCATCAGCTTTAACCGGTTATAAAATAGCGTCTGAGAAAAGCAAGAGGATTCTTAGGGCCATAATTTATGCTGAAAGACATTTCAAACTTATGTTAGTCTGCCAATATTAATTTTGCCTTCTATCTGTGTATGGACAAAATCCGTGGTGATGTCGCCTTTCACATCGAAGCCTTACTCAAGCACATGACGCGTCCAATTCTGAGAACAATCAAATTTATCCGGGAAACGGGATGTCAAGCACGTTGCGACGTTGTCATACACTTACTGGATGGAAAATTCCAGAAGGTAGCGAAAGCAAGGCTTCTGGAAGGCATTTCAAAAGCGGCCGGTCACATTTGGCATTGATGGGATGGTCAGCCTGACTGGCCGCTCGGCAGCCGGAGATATCGCCAGCGTTCCTTTCGGACCACGAATGGTAGCGGTTTTTGTTTTCCAATGGTTGTTTTAATGATATAACAACATCCCTGAAATCTTCGTATCGGCAATTTCGCGCAAATGCGGCGTCCTTGCACATGTCTTTGATTTTGAATCGGAACTATGACGTATGCTCACACGCCATCTTTTACGGACCTTCGAGAACCGAGAATACGAGGAGGAGTCTCCAATAATAAAATCGCACATTCCACGGGAATAGCTCGCTGGATATCTGAGGAAAAACGGACAGAGTTCTTGGTCTACACGGCAGCTCCAGATCTGACTGACCTAATTAAGACGGTCAGTGAAGACGCCCGGAGCAAATTCGATACTTATTTGGCCTGCAAGACACGGGATGAGTTCCTTCAAAGTGAATGAGTTATAGTTCTTCTCCGCCCCATACGACGCGGGAATCGGTAATAAATTCAGGTGGTTTCTTCTTGAATACGATCGATCTTTGATACGCTGTTCCTGAAGAATTGGTTCGTAACAGAGGCGCCACAACGGGTAAATCTATGGAGGCTGAAAATATGCGANCCTTCAAAGTGAATGAGTTATAGTTCTTCTCCGAACCATACGACGCGGGAATCGGTAATAAATTCAGGTGGTTTCTTCTTGAATACAATCGATCTTTGATACGCTGTTCCTGAAGAATTGGTTCGTAACAGAGGCGCCACAACGGGTAAATCTATGGAGGCTGAAAATATGCGAAATAGTAGCTTTTACAAAAGCCATTACACCGAGGAAATGGCCGCGGCTATCAAGGCAGGAGAGATATCTGTGGCCAGCACAGCCTTGCCCCAGAGTTTAAGCACCGCGTCTTCCTTGCCAGGTACGATCGGACGTCTGTCTCCAGAGGGGGCAACGGGAAAGATAAGTAAGAAACGATCGAGAGCATCCAGACGGGCACATACAACGGTGCTCAACACTGACAAAGCCAATTTCAAGACCATGGTGCAGCACTTTACTGGAATAACGTCTGCCAACATTGCTGCAAATACTTTGTCCCCTAATTCCGAGAGCTTCGAAGATTATCTTCTGTCGAAATCTATGCCAGCAGATCATCAACAATATTCATCTGCGCGCCCTAAATCTCTCGATGTTAATAATCCCCCTTTTGCCTTCTATGCTTCTCACCCTCAGTCTGTATATCTTCCGAACTTCCCATTTGCTGAGAAGGGTTCTACGGGGATGATACCGAATTTCTTTAATACCAAACCGCATATGGCTAATAATTCTCAACGGCAGGGAATGGCTGATTTGAGCTCTGCAAGTTTATGGGAAGAAGTACTAGGAATGGACCTTCCCGCTTCAGGGCTATATAGAAATATGTAATACTGATGGAAGTTTACTAGGGTTTCCCTTGTTCTTTCCATTATGGTTGCACAGGGCTCTGGAACGACCAGAAATATTGTTATAATGAAGCAGGTGACTACTGGATTACAAATCATTTTGTTATTTAAATTTGGATTGGTTGGTGAAAAGAGCAGTATAGAACAGCCATGATGTGGGCTGGAGAGATAGGCGCATCCTTCATACACATATCTGGTTTGTAGCCCCTGGTCTTAATGTCATAAGAGCGAGTGGATTGGTATTTATATATCCCAAGCTTCCGTTTTGTAACCTACACCTATGAATTGCAAAATATGTTAATTACCATACGGGGAAGCTCCATCGGGTCTGGTTATGTCAGCCGAAGATAATCTCTTTTCTCTTTCTTTACATTTTTTATTTTCTGTTCTTTGAGTCTGTCAATTTAGGCTAAAATTCCATCACGTAATGCTGAAAACATTTAAATGGAAAGAATAAATCCAGACGAGTGTCTATTAAGCTAGAGAAATTGATAATAAGGTTCCTGTGATCCTTCCTGACAACTACTGGGACAGAGGTACTCTAATCGATAAAACGTGAAGATTTCAGTTTTTACATAACTTGTTGATATTGCATAGTAAGAACGTCAAAACATACATATTTCACAGCTTTGTTACCAAATACGGGGTATTAGTCATTTCAGTACGAAAATTCGATTCTAATTTGATATGGCAATGTTATGGTAAAAGATCGATTCGATCCGTCAAATCTTGACTCTCAGATTTCCATTTATGCAAATCCTATTCTGGGTGTCCATCGATGTCCAAGCTATTATATTCGGACAAGGGTATTATATTCCTCCATTTCTGCAATTCGATTCTGGATGTTTCTTTCTAATTCTATTTATTATATGCTGCTACCTCGCTGAAGTGATTAACTCCGTGCTTGCTTAAGTGGTTTTTGCACGTATATAACGGGTTGATAAATGGAGAATATATCATTTTTGATAAATGGAGCATATATCATTACTGTGACATAATTTTTTTTTTTTTTTTAATTAATATTAAATTTTTTTAATATCCTCTGCCACTTATTTTTTTTTTTAAGTATCATCTGGTATTCGAATATAGGATTTGCTTTAGTGATAAGCTGTTAAGCCACTCTTGTAATCAAATCACAGAGTAACTTTCTTTTTCTGCAAAAACATGTTGTCAATGGGCAGTGATAATAATCATCTGGAGTAAGAATAGTCATCATTGTTTGTTAATTGTTTGTTAATAGTGAGAATAGTCATCATTGTTTGTTATCTGTTAATTTGTAAGCTAACTCATCAGTTCTTATCTATTAATGTAGGTTGATTCATCAGTTGTTATCTGTTACAATTGGTAGTGAGAATAGTTATCATTGTTTGTTAATAGTGAGAATAGTCATCATTGTTTGTTATCTGTTAATTTGTAAGCTAACTCATCAGTTCTTATCTATTAATGTAGGTTGACTCATCAGTTGTTATCTGTTACAATTGGTAGTGAGAATAGTCATCATTGTTTGTTAATAGTGAGAATAGTCATCATTGTTTGTTATCTGTTAATTTGTAAGCTAACTCATCAGTTCTTATTTATTAATGTAGGTTGACTCATCAGTTGTTATATGTTACAATTGGTAGTGAGAATAGTCATCATTGTTTGTTAATAGTGAGAATAGTCATCATTGTTTGTTATCTGTTAATTTGTAAGCTAACTCATCAGTTCTTATCTATTAATGTAGGTTGACTCATCAGTTGTTATCTGTTACAATTGGTAGTGAGAATAGTTATCATTGTTTGTTAATAGTGAGAATAGTCATCATTGTTTGTTATCTGTTAATTTGTAAGCTAACTCATCAGTTCTTATCTATTAATGTAGGTTGACTCATCACTTGTTATATGTTACAATTGGTAGTGAGAATAGTCATCATTGTTTGTTATCTGTTAATTTGTAAGCTAACTCATCAGTTCTTATCTATTAATGTAGGTTGACTCATCAGTTGTTATCTGTGTAGGTTTACTATCATGGTTACTCAAGGAAAATTAAATCTCATGAAATGAATTGCTGGTAGTTTGTAAGGGGTATATATATTCTCTTTCTAGAGATTTTTGGGTTTTGTAATGTTACCCTGTTTACTTAAATCCTATGAAGATGAGTTGTTAGCCAATCAAAAATAGTTTTAAGTATTACTCTAGAATCAAAAAATTATTTCAATTTAAATAACATGTACTATAAAACCAGTTTTGTAGTTAAAGCTAAGCTATCTCTAATAAGATCATATGCTTTCTAGCATCTAACTTTAAAACCAATATCATTATGTTCTTGGCTAAATTATCTAAAATAAAACAGTACGGTTTCTAATAGAATTCAATAAATAAATAAAGTGACTTGACACTATATAAAACATAAGTTTGGAAGAAATTTTTATAAAAATAGATATTTCTAATTATATAAATAAATAAGAAAATTAGTAATAAAAAAAAATAAATTAAAATAATAATTATATGTATTTCAAAGAAAAAAATTAAAATAATTATAAAACAGTTGAAACTTGTAATAATGTCAATAGGTTTTTTTAAGAACAAAGTATGAAAGTATGGAAAAAAAGAGATATAATTTCTTTCAGTCTCAATTGACACATATTCCTTTTATATATAGAAAGAAAAAAAAATATGAAACTTAAACAATCTTATTTGCTAGCTCTACTATCTGAAATGTAAGGAAGACTTGCATAAAATTATAAGTGATATACCATTTGTAAAGCATTATAAGTATGAACACTTAAGTTTTGAAATTATAATATTGTAATTGTTTTTCTTCATTGTCAAATCCATAATCTGTTTTTTTTACCTTGGATGTCTTCAACACGGCCAAAAATTTCAAAGTGTTTTCATGTTTAGTCTTTTGTTTTAAATCTTATAAGCAAGGCATTTATCCACATGCAAGAAAGATGCTACATGTTCAATTTTCATTGGAAATGTTAAACACAAGCGAAAGTATTTTGTATCAATCTATGAGAACATCGATTATCTAAGATCAAATCGAAAATGGACAGTGTCTTTTTTCTCTGGAACCGTGTCTCATCCTTTGCACACAATATTGAAATATTTGTTTCACTACTTTAACCAATCTCATCACTAATAGGAGAGTAAATTCCACCAGTTGTTGCACCTTCAAATAAGTCGGCCTTGATCAGGCACTTTTTAAAACCGTGCTTGAATGGGTTTGGATGTGGCAAAACAATTCACAAACTCATATCTGTTACTTTTATAAATATAAGGAAACACAGTTTTTATTCTTCGTGGTTTTGGACCAACAACTTCCTTTTGTGGTGTTTGTTTATAATTATATATTAAATTTTGTGTTGTTTGGGTTGTGATCAGTTGGTGGGACTTTACCATGAGAATTATCAAACCTACAATTATATAAATTGGAATATTTCGACATCAAATTAGAGACACAAGTATTTTTGGCATTTGTTTTCTATTGTTTTTGGAATTGACATCAGTAATACTTTGTAACTATTTTGGAATTACACCATACATGTTTTTATAATATTGGTTTTGTTCGATACAAGAATATAAATTGAAAATTATTGAAAATTTAACAACATTATTCTTACTATTAATAAGGAGACAGATAATAATAATATTGAAGATGTAAGAAGTCAACAATGACAATGGGTTAGAAGAAAGGTATTGAATTAAATGCAACAATTCATTAAAATTGAAAGAGAAGAGATGAGGATACAAAAAAAAAAAAAGTGACACAAATTGCGACAACAACAAATGATTGAGGATCAAAGGGAAGAAGAACGAAGAAAGGATTGTGAAAGAAAAATAATGCAACTGCAAAGAATGAATGAGGATCAAAGAGAAGGAGAATGAAAAAAAGATTGCAATTGCAGAGAATGAATGAGGATGGTAGGAAAGAATGTAGAAGTCAAAATAGAGATCAGGTAAGAGCACATTGACAAAGACAATGGAGAGGTGTCGACAAAGTAATGATAGAAATTGAATCTATTTCTCTAACAGGTACCAATCATTAAAACCATCAACCAATAGTGCTAGATGATGATGAACTTCGAAAAAATCCAATAGACCTGTGGTTTCATATGAAGATGAAGTTATTGCACTAAATTTTTTTGTGAAAAAATTGATAAATTGGACCATATTCAAATGTGTAATGTGTATGAGAAGTCATATCCTAGGATTCAAGTGGTGACTACTAATATAGGTCCAATGTGAATGAAATGTAAAAGAGAAGCCAGTCATATATTTCCATCTCAAATCCATATGAGTCGAGGGTTGCAACCTTTGGTCCTTGCAAGTATTACACAAGTTGAAGAGATATTGATAGCATGAGCTAGTCCATTTTTGTAGGTAATGCATTCAATAGGTGGGAAATACAAATATAGGGTACACATCATCAATTTTCCTCAATAGGTTAAATATGTTGTCAAGAAATCACCTTGACATATTAAAGATGTGGATTTAATGATCTACAAAAAAATCTCATTGAGGATCAATCTGTGATTTCACTATTAGAAAGAGAAAAGTGATGGATGCATTATTGTATACTATTAAAAATGATCTTATTATCATGGTGTTGAAATTGATAACCATTTCCTTGATCAGTTACTAGAAAATGCAATAAATGTTTCACATATGATTAATTCTATTGTATTACCATATATGGGCAATGACAGGGGTTTTGTAATGTTGGAAGGGATTTCAAGTTGTGAATATATCTTAGAATATTGTGAGACAATTTCTTTTGTTGCAAGGCCTCCAAATGCACCTAAGGAAATTGAACTTATTCAAGTTTCGGTAGATAATCCTAATAGAGCAGCAAGCCACCTATACGGTGAATCTATAGATGTGATTAATTGGCCTACATTCCATTCATCTCCTATAAATGTTATAACACTAAAGGTTTATTTGATATGGCATTTCCGACATTGGTCCCTAAAGGTGAAGGTGATTGGTTACAACCACAGATGAGAAATGAGCGTCTTAATGAGTATGGAAAACATCTTCTTAGATATCCTGATAACAATTTTGGGAGGTACAGTCGGTTTAGATAACTTCTACTTAATATCATCATGAAACATCATGCTCAATATTCCTCTGCAACTTTTATTAAAAAATATGATAGAACTACCTACAGTAGTTGATGAGTTATGAGAACATTTACAAAATATTCCCATTTCTCGACTTGCAAATAGTTTAATGAGATTCGATAGTGTACTAAGAGGAACATGTGCATATTGGACCAAGTGTCATGCATGATTATGTGACTTGTTTCAACAAACTGGTTGTCCCACAATATTATTCACACTAAGTGCAGTAGATATGCAGAAGACAAATTTGCATAAATTGATGCCAAGTTATTTCTCTGCAAATCTAGGGTAAGAAAATAAATGGACATGTCAAACTGTGATCCTCATATCATAGAAATTTATGTGCATTTGAGACAAACATTGTTTCAAGATGATATTTTTTCAAAATTTCATTAGGCTACACATTTTTGGTGTTGTTATGAATGGAAACATCATAGATTTCCACATGTGCATGGGTTTCTATGGCTAAAAGATTCTCCCAATATGGACACATTAAATTGGGATGACCTTGTTCAACTTAGATTTGCAAAA
Source organism: Picea mariana (assembly GCA_032191745.1). Classification (NCBI taxonomy): domain Eukaryota; kingdom Viridiplantae; phylum Streptophyta; class Pinopsida; order Pinales; family Pinaceae; genus Picea; species Picea mariana. Next base: position 74,562 of record JASDQU010102823.1, read on the forward strand.
TAATATTTTGATAGGTTTGCGCATGCTATCAATCCATGGAATCAATATCAAATAAATATGATGATGATCATCCCTACTTAAAGGAAACTCAACAAATATTTCAATCTAATCCAATGATGTACTATGAAGAACTTTTTAATTGTGTTGAGTTCCACATAACATGAAATGAGAAATCATGCCTTTGAAGGAAGGGTGGAAAATTGGTCTGTTGATATAAAGCACCATGGGAACTATGTAAGATGTCAAAACTTTATGTTAATGAAACTAGAGAAAAAAGGTATGAATCTACATGAAATGATGATAGTAAATATGAATAATCATGGAACAATGATGATGTGGTAGGAAAATATAGACTAGAAACATGTTCTTTCTAACGGTGTGGTCATTAATTACATAGAAAAATTTGCAGCAAAAGGATAAAAAGGATCAAACAACTTCTATGATATGTTGGCATGTATATCTTCTATTCAAAATCCAAATGAACTAGAAGCACATGGATATAGGAATTTTTTTTTCACAACCATCATTGATAGGGACACAAGAGCACAAGAAACATGCCATTTTATTTTGGAACTTCCTCGTTGCAAATGTAGTCACCAATTTTCAGTTATAAATGTTGGGGTGAATTTTTTCAAGCAAGTGAAAGTTGATACAGATAATGGCCATAATGAGAAGTATTTTATTAATGCATATACTAAGAGACATATGAATATGGTGGACCTTTCATTGATAAATGTTGCTAGATCTCGGTTATATGAAAAATGTCAACATGATGATAAATGGTTACCATGAAAAAACGCATCCATTGTATTGGTGTTTCCTAAGTTTAGTCCATCTCCCCCTTGTGAAAATGATAATTTTTTGGAGTTTTTTTGGTATGAGTTGGTATTGCACAAGCCATTCCATGATTTTCATATAGATATAGGTACTACAACTAATGAAATCATAGAAAATTATGAAAAATTTCATTACAGCCATTGGCATGCTGATCATAATCCAAGACCTCCAAAGGATCCACCTCAATATGGAGATGATTATGAAGATTTTTTGAATGTGCAGATAGATTCTAGATAACATGAGTGGGAGATTGTTTAAGGTTTGTATAAGAATAAGTTTATAATTCCAATGAATTTGACATGATTGGATTTAGGGACTGTGATTTTATGGAAAACTTAATATCTAACTCTATGAATGAAGACACATCAAATCGTGTAGTGAAATTCATATCCTAGAAGTGAAAAGTGAATGAAATTGTTATTACTAAAAATTTAAATAATTATTCAGTTGAAATTTTAGGGGGAAAGCATAAATTGGCATATAATAAAATTCTTGAACATTATAGAGGAGGAGATTGTAGGAAACCCTTACATATGATTATCCAATGGATAGTAGGTACCGGAAAAGTATTACCTCATTGGAATTATTAAACATGCCTGGGAAAGTGAATACCTTCCTCATAAGATGCCTTTTTTTTTCTTTTGGCCCCTATCAAGGTTACAATTTTCAACATATATGCATCGACTATACACTATGCACTTTATATACTAGTAAGGGACATGACCAATTTACAAGGGTGATATTTGATTACCTTACAATAGGAGATGAGACATTTCAAATACATCCTTATAAATAAAATGATTTATATAGGGAAAAATTTGTTAACACAAATTAATGTTGGACTTCATCAATATTATCCTAAAAATTATATTGTTCCTTTTGGAGGTAGATCAATTATATTGGTAGGGGATTTGGTACAACTAGCTCATGTTATGGATAGACCTACATATTCATGTGAAGGTCATGCTAAATAATTATGGAATTTATTCACAATTTTTGTAAATCTTAATACAATGTTCAACGAACATGGACTAAGTAACGATCAAAAACATTTTTAGCATCTTCTAATGAATGTTAGAGATGAAATTCCAATTGTATAAGATTGGAAATTACTAATGACATGTATAGATACCAATATGAATGGTTCCTTGGTGAGTGCACAAAGTTGGTGGACGAAAAAGTGGAAATGGGGTGATGAGGAATGCAGATGTGTTTCTAGGAATGCACATGCATTCTTGATGTGATATGTTTAGAAAACCCCGAACCTCCACTCGGTGAGAGAGGGGGAAAGAGTGGTAGGGGTGGAGAGAGAGAGATATGGAGGTAATGTGATCAGAATCTGGACCAGGGGTCTAAAATTTGCTCAATTTTCAAAGTGCTCGGAATGCAACAAAAATGGTGCCATTACGTCCGTCTTGTTCTCCTGATTCCGGTGGTATATTTACTTTCGCAAACTGAGTCTGTATGGAGAAGTTATCGCGATCTGTTCGCCGGGCCAAACAGGCAAAAATTTGATGCTGA
>JASDQU010102823.1:120994-132753 GCA_032191745.1 Picea mariana
ATAGCTAGACCATGAACTAGACCTATACCATGACCATGACCTATACCTAGACCTAGACCTATATCATGACCATTACCATGACCGTGACCTAGACCTAGAACATGGCCTAGACCTCCCTAGATCCATCTAATCCTAGGAATAACCTATACTCAATCCTTAACCCCCTCCACAGTAAAACCCTAAGTGAACTATGCCTATACCTCTTGTTAAAGGACCCACAATACTTGCACCCACATCTTGGTGCTCTAGCCATTTGTCTATGCTTCAAAACACTTTCAATCCTAAGCCCTTAGGTCGTAGTTGTCCCCAAAACCCTATAGATATTTATTCATGAATTTGTTTGGTATAAAATAAATGCTATATCCATTGCATTAAGAGTGTGCACGTGCTCTTGTGACTTGAAACCCTTGAGTTTGAGTGTGGTTGGTGGTCATCCCTACCTAGTAGGAACACACACACATTCATGTTGGGAAGTTTTATGTGCCAAGCACACTCCTCAACCTCACCTGTCTCAAAAAATGAACAAGCTTGACATCTACATGCAAAAATATCAAGAACATATAGGTTTTTGTTCTTTTTGTCTTTTTGTTTAATTCATAGACAATTTTGTTCTATTGGAAGACAATTGTGAGAAGAATTGGAAGACAAATTTATCCAATTGAAATTGGAATTGTTAGTTGTGTCTTCTTGCGTAATACCAAGACAAATTTGTCCAATTGGAATTGTAATTGTTAGTTGTGTCTTCTTGTGTAATACCAAGACAAATTTTTCCAATTGGAATTGAAATTGTTAGTTGTGTATTATTGTGTAATACCAAGACAAATTTGTGCAATTGGAATTGAAATTGTTAGTTGTATCTTGTTGTGTAATATCAAGACAAATTTGTGTAATTGGAATTGGAATTGTTAGTCGTGTATTCTTGTGTAATACCCAAACAAATTTGTTGTGGTGTGCTTGGAAGCCAATTTTTCTCTTTAAACATAGGGAACCTACATAATTGAGGTAGAAATTCCTTGAGGAAAGAAATACCCATTGAAAAGGTAAATGAAGAAAGAGAAAAGGCAAGGTTACACATGTCAAAATGTAGGCTTTCATAAGAAGAAAATCCAATTTCTAGAAGAATAGATGTCCTTTTTTTTTGTCCTCCATCATGACAAGAAAAGAGTTGGAGTTCAATAGAGACCAATCCAATTCAAAATTCTATTGTACCTCCAATCAATATCTCATCAAGACAAGTTGTTGTGGATGACCAAATGATGGAGGATTTGCTTGGAGTTGATTATACAATGGATGGAATTAGAGAGACAATTGGTGTACAACATTATGGTGAAGAAGGTCCTATGGTGAAACCTCTTGTTGGACATTCAAACATTCCATAAAATAGTCATGGGCATATCCACTCTCCTCCCAAAATTGATTCGCCAGTGATTGAAGGGGAAAAAACTAGAACATTGTTAACTCCACAGTAGGGAGGTCAAGAGTGCTAGAATATGAATTCATCATCCCTACCTTCATTGAGAAGTGTGTAGCGAAGAACTCCTAGACACATTCAGGTGGATGAAAGTGGTCTAACATCACTTGAAGTTAAGTTACCTAACTAGAATATTCGTTATCATTCTTATAAAATCATCAAAGAACATTTTTAACCAAAATCTAATGCCACTAAATGTCAATTATTTTTGGCTTCGTTAAAATCTAGAAGTTTGACTATTGTTAGGAGAATTTTAGGCATTAAAACAGTCAAATATTTAGAAACAAGTCATCATATTGTTAGAAACCTTGTGGATTATTTTCAAAAAATTGGGAAGAAATATCATTCTAAAGACCATAATGCAGCCCGACGTATCTTGTCATAATAAATGTTTAGAAAGATCGCAATAAAACATCGTTTGCTCCAAAAACCGTCTCATATCATGAAATGCAATATAAAAACCCTTAGAAAGTATTCTAATAGAGGAGATACCCTTGACACGGGTGGCCCAAGATATTTGTGGGCCTTCACTCGTAGGATACCTCGTTTTGTCATGAAGTTAATTGGAGCAATTAAGGGACTAGTACATGCTTTCTGGCATGTGAACAATAGGCCTTCTTCCAACCAAAAATATATACTAAAATTGAGAAGGGGATCTAGGGATCATGAACCCCATATTAAACACTTTATTGAAATTACACAAACATAATTTTATGAGAGATTTAGGATAGCACATAGTGCACTTAACTTAGGAAAAACATATTTCCATAAATTAAAGCCTTGGTATGCTTGAATAAACACAATTTGTAACACATGTTGTTGTAGATATCACATTGAGTATGGTTATTATTATGACACACAGATGCACAAATATGTTTTTCATGTATTGCATAACACCCTTGTGCAGGATTTATTAGTTATATTACTGATGTCATAATCTAAAGACTTTATTCACAACATATTGTGTACAAGGACAGATGGTTGTACATTTTATTAAAAATATTGCTTAGATGGTACATGCCACATGTGCAATGGAATTTCGTTATTAAGCAAGTGCATCCATGCAAGAGATGAGTATAAATTGGGGAGGAAGGAGGTTTCCTTGCAAGGCTTTAAATACTTCGCATATGATATTGACATAGGGAAGGAAAGAAAAAAGATACAATTGGTGACTTATCAGGTAAAAGTATGTGACTTCATCAAGTACTTTGTCGAAAATACATGACAATATGTTCAACATTTCCATGTGGCTCGATGGAAGGACGAGCATTTTAGAATATGCAGAGATACATTTCCCATTGGAACTATCTCATTAGTGATTGATTTTGATGAAAACTACACCCTTCAACCACAAAATGAGATTCAAATCCAATATTTTCACTTAGACAAGGCCAGTATAATGTTCTATATCACATACAATCATGGGCCGGATATTAATGAAGAAAACAAAGTTATATTGGAGTATCACTTCTACATAAGAGATGATCAATGCCATGACTTAGCCTACGTACAAAATTACTTTCAGTTGTTTTACAATCATTTTAAGGAGAAAAACATATAGATGGATCAAAATTGGATTTGGTCAAATGGTTGCACATGTCAGTTGAAAAATGCTCGTTTATTTCAATTGTTGTGTATGTTGCACAAAAAACTCAAGGTACCACATATTTGAAACTATTTTGAGTATAGGAATGGGAAAGGGGAGAATGATGGAGCATGCACATGCATCAAAAGAGAATTACAAAAGAAATTAATGAAATTCACAATTACTTCCCTCATTTGAGATTCAAAATACATTTTTGAATGATTTTTTTTAGTAATGGGAGAGGGAACAAGAACCCGTGAAGACCAATCACCCAGAAAAGGACATGTACATATATATTTTTGGTAGGTGGTCAATGTAGATTGATCACATTGGTATGATGCAAAACAATCCAGGGCACTCATGGATTCCATTTAGTTTGAACATCAGACAATATTCTAGTTGGAATATGGGTGATAAAACTCTCTTGCTTATGTGGCCCATGTAGTAGTAATGCATGGGATGATCGTGAATCCACAGAATGAGTTGATATATGGGATCATGTATCACTCTCCATTGGTCAACGTATAACTATGGAATTGTCCCAGTTGGAGGAGGACCAACAAAATATTTCAATAGATTATGTTCACGTATTAGATCTCGTATTGATAGGTTCGGTGAAACCTTCTATTAATTTTTTATTAAATAGCATCAATGTTTTATGCTTTGGTCATTTAGTGGAATCACATGTTGGCACTCCATTTTTTGTATGGAAAATACACACAGTTGTTTCTATAAGAGGTAATTAATGGGGCATTGAATATTGGTTGGCATGTTGATTAGAGGGAAAGCAAAACCTCGTGTGATTAGTAACAGTCTCCGAATGCATTTAATTTTTGATTGGGTTGATGGTTATTAWAGGATAATATGACATAAGATCAAATAACAGATAAGAAAGGTGGTTATGCATTTCAATATTATAGACCGAGYGAAGCTATATACCACTTTACAAACTTGGTTGTTAGTACAAACCTCCAACTAAAAACAATGACAAGTAAGAATTCATTAAAGGTACAATAATTCTTGCCTTACTTTAAGCATGAGAAGTTAATGGACACCATCAATATGAGAAGTGATCCCTATGGTATAATTGAATGACCATAGGTATGTAAAATGAATAATTGAAAAAATATTTCAGATTTATGAATAATTGAAATTTTGGCTTCATTGAATGGTTGTTACAATATTCTTGTATTTTGTGGTTCTTTTTCATTGTTAGGGAACCATGCATATCCTTCCCTTTCCTTTCCTTTCCTTTCTTTCCTATCCTTGCCTTTCCTTTTCTTTCCTTTCTTGCCTATCCTTTCCTTTCCTTAACTTGGCTTGGCTTTCCTTTCCTTACCTTGCCTTGCCTTGCTTACCTAGCCTTGCCTTGCCTTGCCTTGCCTTGCCTTTCCCTACCTTGTCTTGTCTTAGCTTGGCTTACCTTGGCTTGCCTTTCCTTTACCTACCTTACCTTGCCTTGTCATGTATTACCTTGCCTTTCATTGACTTACCTTTCCTTTCCTTGTCATTTCTTGCCTTACCTTACCTTGCCTTGCCTTTCCTTTCTATGTCCTACCTTGCCTTTCCTTGCCTTTGCTTTCCTTTCTTTCCTAGCCTTGCCTTGGATTTCCATACCTTATCTTGGCTTGGATTTCCTTACCTTTCCTGCCTTGCCATGTATTACCTTGCCTTTCCATGTATTACCTTGCCTTTCCTTTCCTACATTGACTTGCCTTACCTTCCCTTAACTTTCCATGCATTAACTTTCCTTGCCTTACATTGCCTTGCCTTGCCTTACCTTGAATTACCTTGTCTCTCCTTTCCTTTCCTCACCTTGCCTTTCCATGAATTACCTTTCCTTTCCTTGCCTTGACTTATTTTAACTTGCCTTGATAATTGGATTTATTATGTGGTAGGATAACATAATAACAATATAAATAAGAGGGTTGATGCTAGCGAGAAAATCCCCCCTTTAACTATACCAGGGTTTAAGATATAGACAGAGAAAATGACCGTATAAAAGTCAGTCTTGTTTCTACTCTACCCAAAACATACCAAAACAAATTAAAAGAAAGAAATACGAGAAAATATTGGTAATTGTACCTTTTTTCCCATGTCTGGTGATGATCTCCTCAAGCTTTGTAGTTCCAAAGGCTGCAAGTCTTCTCCCAAGGCTGACCTGCATCCAAAACTAGGCAAACAAGGACTGCAAGCATGATTTTTATATTCATGAGTTAGGGTTAGATATCAAATTCTAAGTATAAATAAAATAAAATACACAAAACATCATCATTTCTGACAAGGAAAAGAGATTATTTTATTCATCAAACAAAGACTGAAACTTACAATACGTGTCAACCACCATTCCGCGAACCTAGTCCAGGATCCTCTTTACAATTCTCCAAATGCACCTTCAATAGGCCTCTTCTCTCAATATTCTGATCACCTCAAAGGAAGGGAATGTATTGAATGGAAGAAGAAGGGGTTGAAGAGAGAATGTTGAGGCAATATCTCACAAAAGGTAGAAAATGCTTGGGCAACGAAGGGGAGTGAACTTGGGCAGAGTTTCACAATTCTTATGCTTGGATATGAAATGAGACCCAAACACCTCCTTTTATAAGACAAAATGATGGTTATTTGGTTGGGTGATGGGATATAACAGGTGAATTGGTTGGGAAACCTTCAATAGCTCGTGAATTTCAACGAATTCCTTACAAAATTTTATTTTTTGCAACTTTTGCAAGCATACGCAGGTTGTTTAGTGTGCATCAAGCATATGTATGTGGGTTTTCTAGCATGTAGAAAACATATGTATGTGGGATGTGGTGGTGCAGGGCATGTATATGCTCTAAAAAATGGTTTTTTAAGAATATCTTCTCATCAATGATTTGGAAAATTATGCAAGTAAGAGGGCCAATGTTATGTATGCATGAATAGAGAATTTTAGCACTATAACAGATGCCCCCTAGTGTGTGAGGTTAGAATAGGAACTTATGATTGAAATACATTATGAAATATTCACCAAATTCACAAAATTGAGTGAGCCCGGGACCAAAGTTGGGGAGGTGCCATCTGCAAAATAAAATTTGTCTCTCTAAGGTGGGCATACCCATGCTCGGTATGAACTGAATCATGGATGCCAATCAAATACACTACAAATCCATGTCATATAACTATATAAAGTGTAGCCGTGATCAATACACAATGGATCTACATCTCAAAATCAATCGAAGATATTCAAGTATAGTATTAATATTCAAGAAGCTAGTGATGCCTATGGATTGATCTGAAAATAGGGGGATGACTTGTTTTTCTATGCAATCACCCTCTACTCCAATAAAATAAAAATTTTAGGACCTTGCTTAATGTCTTATTTATGCAAGATAAATTATGTGCCAAGTTTATGCATCTTCTCGGTGTTTATGTGTGAGTAATTTTTAATGGTTAAATATGATGTTTAAATAAAATACAATAGAAACATAAGTGCAACAAATATAACCAACAAACTCACAACAATAACAAGATGATAAATGAATTTACCCCCAACTGGGCTACATCTCCTTGAGCCTCCATCAATGGACTAGGCTCTTTACGATTAGTTTATCTAAAATTATTTTACAAGTTGATGCTCAACTCCAATGGATTTACTGACTGTACCATTGGGTTCAAAATACATAAAAACCCCCAAAATGACTAATAGAACTCTGAAAAATGGATCATGGCTCATCCGGGCATGACCTCTTCTACATGTGGCCTTGAGCTTCCCTGAGCTTCCTTGTGGAAAAAACAGCTGTAAAATTCCTTAAATTCCTTTGAAACCTATCCCAATGTGTTCAGAGCATAACAATTAGTCAAAAATGACTATTCAGTCACATAAAATAGACTTCGGTCTCATCTGAGCATGACCTCCATCAATGGTGGCCCTAAGCTCCCTGGAGCTCCTGAAACTTCAAGGTAGAAAAACCTACAAAAGAAGTCTCCAAATGGCTTTGAAAATAGTGCCAATGGATTCAGAACATCCAAAAATCCCTAGCCAAGCTTTTTTGGTACCTCATTTGGCCAAAAGATGAAGAAGTTAGGCCTCCTGCCATTTTCCTCCTTTAAGCTTGTTGTCTTTGGTTCACCAAATTGCACCTCCTATGTGAGAAACCTGGATTCTGGGTGTTTCTCATGCCTAAACCCATCACACACACATCCCTCCACAAAATGTGCCAAAATGTAGAATGGTTAGGGAACCTAGCCCCCCAAAAGCGGAGGTGTTGGGTGCATGGGGGCCATACGGCCATGTCCCAACACATAAAAGGGAACTGTTTTCAAGGCTTAATGTAAGTGTGAAAAGTGTCCAGGTGCATGGGTGGGGGACCACTTAAACTCCCGCACCAATGCACCATGGTCGTGGTCGTATGGGCACGAGCATGTGACTGAGCGTGCATATAAACAGGCTAAACATTTTTTTGAAAACACGTTTGAATCTGCGCGCATATATATGGAAATGGTCTTATGGTAGGGGTTATGCGACTAGAGGCTGGGGCTAAGCCCCAGCCCGGACCCCACGCCAAATTGTAATACATTACAATTTAAATATAATCGAANCTCCACAAAATGTGCCAAAATGTAGAATGGTTAGGGAACCTAGCCCCCCAAAAGCAGAGGTGTTGGGTGCATGGGGGCCATACGGCCATGTCCCAACACATAAAAGGGCACCATTTTCAAGGCTTAATGTAAGTGTGAAAAGTGTCCAGGTGCATGGGTGGGGGACCACTTAAACTCCCGCACCAATGCACCATGGTCGTGGTCGTATGGGCACGAGCATGTGACTGAGCGTGCATATAAACAGGCTAAACATTTTTTTGAAAACACGTTTGAATCTGCACGCATATATATGGAAATGGTCTTATGGTAGGGGTTATGCGACTAGAGGCTGGGGCTAAGCCCCAGCCCGGACCCCACGCCAAATTGTAATACATTACAATTTAAATATAATCGAAAACATAATATGGTAAGAACCATATGGTAGGCGCGCCTTTTGGGCGGCCTTTTCCAAAGGTTTTCCATGGTGGGGGAGGTCTGGGGTTCGATCCCCACGGATTCCATAACATTTTGATATACCATAACTAGGGTGCCACGTGGCACCAAACCATTTCACAAAAAGATGCCACGTGTCAAAATTCCATTCGCCCACGTGTCTTCTAATTAATGTTTTCCACGTCATCTTACCAACTCAACATATTTCCATGTCACCACTTGCCATGTCACCATATGACATGTCATCGTACGGTCATTCCATGTCATCACCTGTACGAACTATACAGACTATACAGTCAACAACTTTTTTTGCCTGTTTGGCAAATCAAACATATCACGATATCTCACTCATTTGATGTTTGTTTGAGCCCATTCGAAGTGCATTGGGTTCACGACGATGAGGGCTACGTACCTATTTGTTTTGAAGTGATTATGAACACTTTAATTTTTGGGCTAAATTTTGACCCTTGGTCCAGATTTTGATCACACCTTCCCACTGAAAGGCTTTTGGACCCACAAAAGCTGATGATTATCTATCTGAGCTTCAATACTCTTCGGCTTCCAAGTTCTATCAACTGATTCTACTTGAAAAGTCTTTTTGGCAATTACCTGGGTACCTTGACATGCCTTGCACTGCAACTGGCTATGTCCCTCAACCACTGTTCTCTAGCTGCTGCTGACCCACTATTCTCTTTGTGCTTGGAAGACTGACAACCTTCCCACTGAGAGTCAAGTCCCTCTTGTGAACTCTTTGGCGTCAACACAATTCGCTCTACAATGGCTGCAAAAACTTCCTTGCGACATCTTGTCACAAACCAAGAAACCCATCAATCTTGAAAACAAATTTAATACAAGACTGAAAATGATGGCAACAAAGTCTTTTTTCTCTTCAAGCAAAACATAGTCGCATCTTGTACTTCATCAAAGTACATGGCATTTTCCTACATCTTGGTGTAATCAAAATCGGATTTCAAGCCAACAAACACCATCGACTAAACATAAGTCGAAAAACATGATCGACACAACATAGTCATCAAGACAACATCGAAACAAGTCGAGACTCATTTGAAAAACATCAACATTCCAAAATGACAAGTTGACATTCATGACACATAACCATGTCACAATCATGAGTCACTCATAATGAACTGTCACCAAGTTCACTATTTACACACATACAAAAACACATGCATGTGCATAGCTCTTCAAATCTCCTTCAAGTACAAACATAAGTTCATAAACCCAAATACATGTGGGTACATAAGAGCTGAAAATGAAAAAGATAAATGGCTGCAACAAGTGAGTATCATACCCATATTTTACATCCTCCTAGTGAAGTTGTGCAACAACAAGAACGCCTTCAAAATAATCGCATTCACATGCAAACTTGCATCACACAAGTTATGATAAATTGCTGAAACTTGTCAAACTTTCAATAGAAATGCATACATAAGGCTGAAAAGTGCATCTACAAACAGAAAAATGCAAGCCTTATTTGTTCAAGAAATCTAACCATTTCTTACCAAGCCAATTCAATGGTGACTTTTTCTGCTGAAAATTGTCTTCTTGTGAATCATCTTGACTCACATCAATGATGGAATCTCCTCTTCCATTCTTGCCAGTATCTTTATCCATGTGCCTCTTTTTGATGTGAATGAGTGGTTGGATGCAATGTCCAACATTGGTCAATGAGATGACCCCTCTTCTGGTAGTGAGTGCAAATCTTTTGCATCCTCTTTTCAAGTTGCCTTTGCTTGGAAAGTTTCTTGAATGTGGTCAATCTTTTCCAACATCTTGAAACATGATGGTTATCTAAACCACAATATGTACATGGACTTTTTCTACCATTTTTACATGCAAATTTACCATGCTTAACATAATCAAAAGCAACTGAATGATAGGCAGAAATATGCCTTGAACATTCACCTTTATTGCCTTCTTGAGGAGGTGAATTTGAAGAGTTACTAGCTCTCTTTTGAAGACCAACAACAGTGTTCTTGTCCTCATGGATGTCACAACTCTTTTGTTTCATACATTTGCATTCATCTTGAACACAAACTTTGCATGCTCGAGGGATTGAACTTGCAACAAAAGTTCTTGAACATTCACCTTTATTGCCTTCTTGAGGAGGTGAATTTGAAGAGTTACCAACTCTCCTTTGAAGACCAACAAAAATTTTCTTGTCCTCATGGCTGTCGCAACTCTCTTGTTTCATACATTTACATTCATCTTGAACACAAACTTTGCATGCTTGAGGGATTGAACTTGCAACAAAAGTTCTTGGAACTGTTTCCCTTGTCTCCTCAACTTTGGAATTTGCTCCATCTTTCTGTTCATATCCAAGACCCCTATACTTGGGCCTCTCCTCAATAGCAATAGGCTCAACAATGCCTTATGCATTCTTTCCTAACCTTTTACCTTCATAGCCCATTTTTAACAATAACTTGGACCCTATTCCTCTTGTGTGATTTTCAAAAACACCAAAGCATTCATCTTGAGAGGAATTTGAAGAAAAACTAGCATTACATACCTCATGTTCATGCATGTACCTGGTAAGGGTTTCCTTTGCCTCATGGAGTTGAGTCTCCATCTCATGCAACTTTTCAAGAAGTTGGTGCTTCTCCTCCTTCATGGCCATCAACTGCTCTTGAAGGACAATGCTCTCCTTTCTATCTTCCCACATCTCTTGCACCACATCTCTCATGGTTAGAAACTCTTCCAACATATCTTTGTCAAAGAACTTGGCTAATGAATATGTATGATAATTCTTACTGTTTGAAGATTCCTCCATCTTTGCAAGATATTAAACTTCAACACAAAACTTACACAATAATACCAACAGCTAAAACTCTAGTTATCAATGGCAATCACATGAGCAAAACTATGCTCTGATATCACCTGATCTGAAAATAGGGGGTTGAATTTTTTTTCTATGCAAGCACCCTCTAGTCCAATAAAATAAACTTTTCAGGACCTTGCTCAATGTATTAGTTATGCAAGATAAATTATGTGCCAAGTTTATGCATCTTCTTGGTGTTTATTTGTGAGGAATTTTTAATGGTTAAATATGTTGTTTAAATAAAATACAACATAAACATAAGTGAAACAAATATAACCAACAAAATAACAACAATAGCAAGATGATAAAGGAGTTCACCCCCAACTGGGCTACATCTCCTTGAGCCTCCATCAATGGACTAAGCTCTCTGGGATTAGTTTGTCTAAAATTATTTTACAAGCTTGTGCTCAAATCCAATGGATTTATTGACTGTACCATTGGGTTCATAATACATAAAAACCCCAAAAACAACTAATAGAACTCTGAAAACAGATCATGGCTCATCCAGGGATGACCTCTTCTACATGTGGCCTTGAGCTTCCCTGAGCTTCCTTGTGGAAAAAACACCTGTAAAATTCCTCAAATGCCTCTAAAATCTATCCCAATGTGTTCATAGCATAACAATTAGTCAAAAATGACTATTTGGTCACACAAAATAGACTTGCGCTCATCTGAGCATGGCCGTGGCCCTAAGCTCCCTGGAGCTCCTGAAACTTCAAGGTAGAAAAACTTGCAAAATAAGTCTCCAAATGACTTTGAAAATAGTGCCAATGGATTCAGAACATCCAAAAACCCCTAGCTGGCCTTTTTTGGCACCTCATTTGGCCAAAAGATGAAGAAGTTAGGCCTCCTACCAT
>JASDQU010102823.1:168789-179200 GCA_032191745.1 Picea mariana
GAATGAAAAGTGAAGAGTCCCTCCATTGTGTGCTTTGCCTAAACTAAATTTAGATCCATTATGCCCACTCCTTTTTCTAAAGAGTTTGCTACTTAGTTTAATTCTCTATAGATATGCATGAAAAAAAATGTTATAAAAACATGAACTTTTCTCCTTGGTAGCTCTAAGTCTTGTTTGATGCATAATACCTATATTTTGTGAGGACCCTTGTAGCCATCCTATAATGAATTTTGAGTTTCCATAGATCCAAAATATTCTTATTATAGCATCCCAGCCCAAATCTTGGAGAGTGTTGGCTGCAATAAGTTATGTCTGATTGTTTTTGGCCCAACCTATTTCAAGCTTGAAAGAAAATTTGTTTATGTTGGGAAGAATAAACTAGATTACAACCTGGGTTTTCTTAATATGCACCATCAAAGTATCCCCTAACATGTGTGGGGTCATAATCTAGGCGAAGAATGAGCCTAGGGGGTTTGGAGGGCTTTGGAGCCTTGTGTTGCTTTATATTGGCTTTTAATTTGTAGAAGACCTTGTAGGGGTTTGATGCCTTATTTTGAAGAATGCATTCCTTGCAACCAATTCAAGTTGACCAAATAACCTCCAAATATAAACCATTGTATACTTTTAATGAGCTGTTAATATAGTGATGTAGGTCTCAATTGATGTTGTCACCTGTCTAAAGTTGAGGTTGGAGGATTAACTTGTGGGAGACAACCCAAATTTCCTTAATGAAATGGAATACAAAGAAGTGGGAAATATATTCTTCATGTTCCTCATAGATTGGGAACCTATTTGGCCCCTTCCATCCTCTCCTTTTTATCATGTCCTAGGTGGGGATAACACCTTTTATGGATAGCCAAGCAAAAAAATAGTTTTTGGTGGGGATTTGACTTTCCAAATATTGGTCCACCACCACTAGTAGGTGTTTGGGGTGACATGGAGTGAATTGAGTTTTATATCCAATTTTAACACTATACCTACACAAGGATGAATTTTGTCCCCACATGAATGAGCCTCTTCCTCTCTAAGTTGTATACATGATTTGATCAATTGGTTTGTGTACTCATTGCATTTTTATTGTTATGTTCACATTAGACCAAAATCATGTGTTGAGTGCCAACTCTAAGGGGGTGATTCAATGTTGGGGGTATTTTAACATATGATGGAGATTTGTTTGTTCCCTAATGTAATCTACTAGTTGTGGAGGAATGATGTATATTGGGACTAGTATTTCCCATCTGTCAAGGCTCGTTTTAATTGGTGATCATTATCCTATATTCCAATAGAGATGATATGTGATTATATTCCTTACTTGAGTGATGGATTTCCAGAAGAATGAAACTTGGTGTTGTTTGTTGGCATATTTGATACATTCTTCCATAGATGCAAGAGCTATATATTTACAATATAATACCTCTTGTCCTACTCTCATGTTTCTTATTAGATTCCAGTTTCCTTTTATGGCCAACATTCTAGAAAATATACCAAAGTGTTTTATTCTCCAACCCACTATATACTTTGGGAGTGTGTAACATCCCGCTCTTGTGCACACTGAGCAAACTTATTCTTTGAGGACACTTGAGTGCAAGTGATCCGGGTCATTATACTATTGGTTGATTTGATTATGATTACGAGACATTGTGGATTTGATGATATATTATTTTGTTGTGTTTATATCGACAGGTGCTATTGACTGGGTTCTCTTGAGTGTGCAAGACTCTAGACGTTGAGGATGTTGAGGCATCGAAGAAACTCCTGGGAATCCGAATCGATTCAGGGAGTGGACTGTTAGGGTTTGAATGTTATTGATGTGACATATGTACATATGGTTATATATTATGATATTGATTGTTATTGCTGACATGATTCGTTGATGGATGCAGGCTAACGATAGCTTGCCGACCAGACCCACATTGGAGTAAAGGGGTCACGCATGAAAACTAGATACATTGAGGGAGAGGTGTGGCAACAACCCTGCCACAACCTACTAGCACTCTCATTGTGGCTCAAACTGTAGGTTAACGATTACCTAGTTTGAGAAGACCCACGATGCCATGAGGGTAGATTGTGAAAGTCACTCACGATGATTCTAAGGGGTGCACAATAAGGAAGGGTCTTTATTCCTTAGAGGGCCTTAGTCTCCCACAAGATCACCTGACGGAGTATTGACTCCAGGGGTTTGATGTCTACCAAATTCTGTCAAGAGGCGAGTGGCACACTTGGACCACGTAGTGCTTCTTGAAGGGCACGCCGTGCAAAGAAAACATAAAGAGGCGAATGACACCATTGGAGCACATAGTGAAGGGCACATCACAATTTTAACTGGTAAGTTAATAAACCTAGTGCCTAGAAAACTATGCCTCCTTAGGACCTTCTCAGCCTTAAAATGAATGATGTGATAAGTAAAGTTTAATAACTATTTTTTCCCTTAAGAACTGTCGCCAATCCTAGTGAATTGAAAACCTAGGTCTGAGTAGAACCTTAGAAAAA
This sequence comes from Picea mariana, assembly GCA_032191745.1. Taxonomy (NCBI): domain Eukaryota; kingdom Viridiplantae; phylum Streptophyta; class Pinopsida; order Pinales; family Pinaceae; genus Picea; species Picea mariana. Next base: position 171,280 of record JASDQU010102823.1, read on the forward strand.
AACAACTAATTAGACATTTAACCAGAAGGGGGTAAAGAAAATTCAAGCATTAATAATGCAAGTGGAAATTTTATTAAAGGTTTAATTAATAAAAGGGGTATTTGGTTGTTTTTGTCTAAACCTGCTAATTCTTAACTTAGTTATAAAAAGGGAAAACTTAAAGAAAAAGGGAAACTTAAAGAAAAGGGGGAAACCTAAGGAAAAGGGGAAACTTAAAGAAAAGGAGGAAACCTAAGGAAAAGGGGAAACTCAAAGAAAAGGGGAATGTTTAACTTAGTAAGAAATCTAAACTTTGGAACTTCTATTTATGAACTCAACTAGGAATTAAGTAAGGCATAAGTCATTTAAGAATTTTAAGGGAATAATGGGACACCGATGAACGTTTTTAGGAATGCTTTTGAGTGGGTGAGGGAAATAAGAATATTTAATTAATTAATAAATTGATTTTCTGGTGCAACTAGGGGATTAGACAACATGTGTACGGGGGAGGTTTTTCGAAATTAATTAAATGAAAAAGGAATCTAATGAGGATTTTGGGAAACTAATGACTAAGAAAAATCTATAAAAATGATGGCGGAGGAGGAGTATGTATCACATCTGGCTTGCGTAACGTTACACTGCTGAAACTTCATCTCGACTGAAATTTCTCTGGTGGGAGTTGGGATACCCAGATCGGGTAACGAGTGGTAGCTAGACCTTGCGAGGCGAGCTGGGTGCTAGCATTCTCTGGTATCGTGTGCGTAGCCCCTTTGCGGCTCGGGGGGCTCAGGGGGAAGAAGAGTACCCATAGCATTGGTTGGGAGGTACCAATGAGGTCACATCGGTTGGCAAGCGGGAGCTGGATGGAGCGCATGTGGGACAATGACTTCAGAGCATTCACATTTGACTACAGTACACATTTGTATATTTGTATTTAATGGTAGTCAAATTCCTGGTATATACATATCTCTAACATCGAAAGCACGTGTGCATCATTGTGTTAAAAATTTAGTTAATTTTCTGTCCTGGCAATTTACGCTTGTGAAATTGGTTGAAGGGTAGTTAAATTATGTTCATGCGCCTTCAGTTAAGGTATTTCTCTTGTGTTAAAGTTTATGTTTTATTCAGCGTAACACTATCCAAAGATTTCATTTTTATCTTTCAGCAAATTTGTCTTGATGAGCTCAACATTTTATGATCAAAGAATTCAAAGTTATCCCAACCTTATGCTCACTCTATTTTTGATATGATTTCCCATGGCGAATCCAAACTCTGAATGCAATGACTTCTCTGTGTTTTTTATTATTTATTTTGATTTAATACAAAGAAAAAAATTGTGTTTTTATCTTTTGTTCCTTTATTCTTTAAGTTATTAGTTCGTGCATGAGCAGTCGACCAAGAGCCAAATCGACTATCTTTCACTCCGGTGTTAAAAATTTAGATTCAAATTCCCTGCTTTCCTGTGCATGGATAATAACTGTAGGGTCATTTCTCTTCCCAACAAGGAATTATCTCCTGGGTGTTTATTCCCTCCTTAGCTTCTGCAATCCGTGTGATTTATTCTCTGCAACTCATGCTTATACACAATGATTTGGGGACGTGTCTCCAGTTCACCAACGTTTATCTCCTCTAAGACCAACAACTGCATTTTTATTGCTGTGTTTTTCCTTATTCTGCGTTTTTCTCTTCTGGTGTGTTTTTATTAATGTGTGAATTACTGCGTTTCTTTTATTTACTATGAGGGATAAACATTTCTTTTATTCACTGTGTGGGATCAATGTTCAACTTTTAATGGATTTTTTTCTAAGAATCGCAATCAAGGAGTCTCATCTATACACACCCAAATGGAATTAATATTGCAAAGGTAGTAAAAACATTATTCTTATTTCCCAAGGCTTGTAAATTAGCAACGCAATTAAATATTAATGGAAGAGCTATCAAAAATAGTTAAAGGCATTCCTATCATATTTTAAATGAGATAAAAATATAGGGATGGATGGTTTTCCTATTGAATTGTATATAGTATTTTAAGAGATTGATTTAGCATCCTTCTAGGTCGATTGCGACGACACCCCCCTGTTTTTTTTCTTGGAATTTTTCTCAGCAAACTGAGTTCATCCTTGACTGATACAGTCAGGAAAACCTCTCCCTTACCCATCGCGCTCAACATTGAATGGCAGCAGAACCCCGCGCATACCTTTCTTCCGAGTTTACCCTTAGTCAAATATGCGCCGAGGTCTAAATTTAGGGAGAGCCCCCCCCCCTGCAGGATCAACCTCTTCCTCTTTGGGTTCACAGATCCTCACACCCTGACAAACACTTCCTCACGCCCTGATAGACCGCTTGTCCTGTTTCACTTGGCATATTTCTCTGCACGGATTTGGAGGCTGAGGAAACGCAGATGTGTTTTTCTTGAGATTTGCAATCTTAGAAATAGACTTAGGGTCTCTGAGTATCAAGATATTGTTACCTCTGATTATCTTTTTGTACAAATAATTTTTGGTTTAATTACTTAAAAGATTTTTTTTTATATTCCAGTTGATTAAAAATGCTAATTCTGGTCACGGTTGCATCCCAGAAATTTTGTGGATACCTTCGATTTGGCTAGATAAATCCAACTAGTTTTTACCTTTGCATTTACCGTTTGAAATCTCGTTCTCAGTCGCCACTCTTAGCTCTAAATTAAATTAGTTGACTAATTCCAGCTTTAAAAAAAATCTATTTGTTGTCATTACCAAATGAATTTCCAACCCAGGCGCAAGGGCACATCTACATTTGGAAGAAACTCAAAGGAACGTGGTGGTTTAATTGTTCTATGGCATTCCTAAATTCAGAATTTAATTCCAATAGGGATTACATTGAGAACATAATTAAATTACAATTTTTAACTCCTTATTGTTTATGTTTGAAAAAGGGGTTGAGGAACAATTTATATTTGTAGGGGAATGATTATTAAGTTGTCTCCTTTATCCAGTTGAACATGAGAATTATGATTGGTTAAAGAGTTGGTGAAATTCTCTAAGTTAGTGGAACCACAAACACTTTTTTCGAGAATTTAGAATGACTTCTTACCTCCTCTTAGATTGATTGACTGAACTTAGATCTTTTAGAAGTCACACATCTGTTATAGAAAAATTTGTCTCACCATTGTTATCTTTCACAGAGGGCCTTTTTCCATTTCCCTATGCAGACTTATCATCCCTTTTTGACAAATCCAGAACTAAAAATAAACATTTTTCCACATATATCTGCCCTATCAGCTATACAACAAGCGTATACGTAGGTTGCTCCACTACAACCTGCATACATCAGAATTTGTGCCAGAAAATACAAAAATGGAGTTGGGTTTCCATGTCACGACAAGAGATCTCCGATCCTTGGCCTTCCATATACTGGAAACGTTCCGACTCGGCCCTTTAGTTTCATTTTGAACGCTATAAGAGCACAATTTCAAGCTAAGGAAAAGAGGAGAAAGCATTCAACTTTGAGAGAAAAGTTACTCTGGAGAAATTATTTCATATTGAGTCTGCATCCCTTTGTCCCTCAAGTCTGAACACAGTGTTCATCCCCCAAGATCTTTCCTTATTGTTGAGAGAATCTCATTGTCTCTCTCTTTTGAGCTTGCCTTTGGTAGAGGATTGAAGTGGTGGAGACCCAGTTGGAAGGAACTTGGTTCCTTGGTTTTGAACTGTGCCGACACAAAAGTCTGTAATGATGACACTTATGTTGATCAATTATTAATAGAAATACTCCTTTCTTGTCGTATTGGTATCATGCAAATATATTATTATAATCCATGGGCATGTTTGTAATGTTTATTAATGGATTATGCTATCTGAGGTGCTAACCCCTTTACATTATCACTATATAATTGCTTTGCTTGTTTGTTGAGAACTTATTGCAGGTATAAAGATTTGGGTCGAAGTGTTCAATGGTGGAACATCATCAAATGTTGGATCGAGGTAGGCCTCTTTCTTATCTTGCACATTAGTTTATATAGCATACAATGGAATTGAGTTGATTTCTGCAGTCATACCTGTCTGTTGTGGTTTACCCTTGGCTATAAAGTGTTTTTCCCTCGTAACAGAAATGGAGAATCCACTAGGGAGAGATCTTCCTTCTAAGGGTTGAAGTACTCTTTCTTCTTGTATTTCTCTTTTTCCTTTGTGTTTCTTGTCGTATCACTGCTTGGCAAATTCTGTTCACTCTGAGTCTGAGTTTTCAGCCTTTTTTCCCTTGCCTGGCCTTGTTTTAAGGCCTGTATGCTCCTTTTTCCTTGACAGTTGTGTACACATGCGTTATGCCTCTCTGTAAGCTGCGTATATATGCACTATTCTCTTGAACAATCACGTATACCAATTTTCCTTGCTTATTTGCTTGGTTTAGTGACTGCTGGGTGAGTTTTGATGTTTGTTGAGCCTTCTTAGGCCTTTGTAGTGCCTGTTGAGCTTCTTTGGGTTGACAGGAAGCTCGTTGGGAGTTGAATTTATGGGCGTAGTATTTCTCATTGTTTTTCATTTTTTGGTTTGTCCTTGAACCCTAGGTTGTTTGCTTGGTTGCTTGATATTCTGCTTGAGTTATTTCTTTTATACACAATAGAATTTATATATCAGGTTTCTTTTTAGTCCATGCATTTTCTCTTTAATATATTGAAAATAAAAAAAATAGGCGTTTTGCATTGGTTAATATTTTTGTCTTTGAACCTTTATCATTAGCTTAGTACATTTAGCGAAAGATTGCATTTTACTTCTGAATTGCAGAGTTGAGATTGATAATTTCACTGTTTTTATTAGCGTATCATTCATTGAAAAGTTAAAGGTAGACTTTGAATTATATTCATATTTATCTTTTGCAGAGTCATAACATCATGAGTTTCGTTTCCATACCCTTTTGAGTAATCATGGCCAATAAAATTTATGATTTAAACTAAAATTGATTAGTCACGATTTTATTTTTAGGGTACACAAACTAGCCTAGGATTTATTGCTTTGGAATAGGATTTTGTGAGTAAACTTCTCCAAGGAAATTAAATCAACGTATGTGTGTGAGACATGGAGTTGAGAAGTCCATTGTATAATTGGTAATATCAGGAGGCTCCGCTCACACTGGAGTTAATCACGAGGTCACATGAAGTTAGTTGAAGGGATAACCCTCAGATACTCACCTAGCGTCATAGATATTTCTGTGGATTTATTCATATTTGGGGATCTTGCTAGTACCCATACCTCTATGAGAGGCGGTGCTTTCAAGGTTTCGAGCTTTGCTACCCTACCCATATGGTGATCCGGACTTACGACTGATCGCCTGTGCATCAGTTATATAGTGGTTTATTAGTTTCTTGACTTAAGCATATGATAGGTTACTTGCAGGGGTTATTCTGCTTGTATCCTGGGTCAGATAGAGGTCAGACAACACACAACCTTTATGGAGGATTACCTCTTCGGGGGGATTTGACCGACTGGTTTTTAAGCCCACGAGGGCGTCTATAACTGATTCTGTTACCTCCAAACTTTAGCTGGGAGTCTCAGGTCCCTATTGGATGAGACATACCTTCCTTAGTGAGGGAGGCCACTCAGCCACTTTAGCCCATTTTTATGCATATTGGCCGTTTGACTTTTTGGTATGCTCGTTGATTACTGTTATCGCTCAGTTTGTAGTCAAGGTCAAGTAGCTGGAAACTAGGGACCAAACTGGTGTAACAAGAGCTTCCCCACCCACTGTCACCTCGATGGGGGGCTCTTTCTATTCAGGGTGGCTAATCCCAAGGGAGACATCCCTAGGTAATCTGGGGTGTTGAAAGGAAAAATATCAAGGGATTAAGGCTCAAGAGTTTAAAGTAGGTTTTCCCTTCACAGATTACCGCCAAGGAAAATATTCAGAGAGAAGATAAACCACAATAGAAGCACCTGTTTGTGAGACAAGGCAACAATAAAACTAATACATGCAAATAGTGGTTAATGCTTCAATTGTCAATGACTATCAATGTGAAATACACATGAGCATAAATAATGCAGTAATTATTGACGAAGTCAATGATTTCAAAAATTATTATAGCTTATAATATCACTTGTCAATAAACACTGGAGATGATATAACATTCAAAGCATATAATCAATCATTAAATTATCATAAAATATCATCACTTGCTCATTCAATACAAGAGTGCTGCGTCACTATACTAGATGTGACGTCAGCCTAGTTCTAGGTTAGTTTTGCTAGACAATGAGGTGGACGTTTTGCTAATTAATCCAATGAAAATAATCTACACATCAATGTCTATTGCTAGATGACAAAGCCACAACTTTTATACTATCCAAGAGCTCAAAATAGGCATGACGTCATTAGCTAATTAGGGTTAGTAAGTCGCTAGGGTTAGTTAGGGTTTCAAATTTTGGAAGTTTTGAAGGGTTGTTTTAACACAATTAACTCAACGTTGGAAGTTTAGACTAGTGCCTTAGGGTAAATGGAGTCAAGGAATAAGGCTAAAGGCTTGGAAGGATCTAAATTTAAGGACGATAGATTTAGGATTTCTAGTGCTACAATGGCAGGGCCACAAAGTCAAAACCCTAAGGAGAGGAGGCTCATTCCGGTGTTGCTTAAGCAAGGCCTCATGCTCCTCCCTCTTTCCTTAAAATTCCTTGGCAAAAACGACTAGCTTCAAAACATAAATCTAGGGATGAAAAGTGTTGTAGGGCCAAGGATTTTCAAACCCTAAGAGTCAAACCCTAGGTGTAAAATCAATTAGGCCTAGGACGTCTTCTTTCTTTAATTTATGTTTCAAAACTAACTCAGAAAAAGGGGAACTAGTGTAGCAACGACTAGGCTAGGTTCTCCTTAATCAAATGGCTAAAAAAGTTTTCTATCATGGGGGCATGAAGCAAGGACCTACTTGTGTGCTTGCTACCTAGGGTTTCAATGATTAAGCATAATAATAACAATGTAACCATAAATGTAAGATATTTAACCTACAACCATTCAATCAAGAAGTTTTGCATGAAAAATACACTTACAAATCAATCAAGATCTTATCAAACCCAAGTTGTAAACCTTCCAATGATAGAAAACACCATAAACATGCCAAAGAAGATCCTCCACAAGTGTAGCGCCTCAACTCCAAGAGCCAATACCAAGACAAAAGACTAAAAATTATCCTCTCACAAGAGAGTGAGTTTTGTTATCTTTAAAATGAGAGGCAACGTCCTCTCTTTATATCATTCAAATGAACTTTAATTACAAAAATAGGTCATTAAAACAACGAACAAGGCTGACTAACAATATTACACTGTTTTACACATTAAATGCTAAAAATGTCAAAATATGAGCTAAAAGGGAGACGTCAGGCCCCTCTGAGGGAGACGTTGGCCCTTTTTGGGCAAGATCAGCATCCAAGAAGCAAAATGTTGGCCCCCCTGGGGCTCCTTCAACCTACCACACATGCCAAATAATCCCAGCACACTGCCACATGCTCCAGAAAATGTCCAACCTGTCCTGGGTGGCGTCCTGTCCATCAAAAGCCATCATCTCATCTGTAGTGGGTGATCCCCCTAGGCCGGGCTCTGCCAAAGCGTCCTGGGTGAGGACATCCTTCTTCTTCTTCATGTGAGGGCTCTTCACAACGTTTTCATGCTTCTGCCATCCCAACAACCATCTGATGGGCTCTTCAGCCCCATGGAGGTTCGAACTAATCATATCCCCATGTGTACCGGTTCACTGGTACCTGTCCACCGGGTATGGTCCTGCACATCAAAGACTACGCCCTCCATGGGATCATCAGTCCTAGGGATCATAGCAATGTCAATCATATTTCATCATTAAATTTATCAAATACATGCATGAAATTCCTAGCATATCATCTAAGAGCTCAAAGACATTACACAGATCTACTATACAAAGCTGAAGAAGACCAACAGAACAACCTATTGGGATAATACCCACAAGAGAT
>JASDQU010102823.1:196209-215645 GCA_032191745.1 Picea mariana
CTTCGAAGAGAAGCCTTAAAGTATCCATGGTTGTCCATCCAAATCTGTGATCCTATGATGAAAGGAAGAAGTGGAATATCTAGGGCATGGAATCTATAAGAAACTCCATGGACCCAAGAGCTAAAAAAAACATGAAGAAGAACATGAATATTCCAAGAAAGAAAGAGAAACCAGAAAAACCAGTCATTGTATTAAGAATCACAAGATTACCGGCCTGATATGAACTCACCAAAAGCAATCAAGAAGAAGAACTGAAAGTCGTGATAAAGAACAGTGTATGGAATACTTATGAATGAAAGCATTGTGAGATATAGAACTAGAGGTTATCCCAGATGGAGGGAGAAGACTATGATGATTACTTGTTCCAGTAAACTAGACTTATCTCTACATGAGTCATTATATCATCCGCAATATCTATGAGTTGGAGTTATACATTATATGAATGCAAAGAATGTTCTCCAGAGAAATTGAATAAAGAATGTATGAAGAGCAACCTCAAGACTTTGAGGCATACCAGAAAGAGACCCTTTCATGCAGACAGAAGAAGACAACTTGTTGGAGAACCTCTAGTGCACAATAGAAGCGTGGTGAAGATTTTCTATAACATAGATATTGTATCAAGATGATTACTCAGTAGATCAGATCTCATGATGACAAAAGAAGTGCCACATGGATATGTCCAGTTTTCCAACAATGATATACTCTATTGATCAGAGCTACATGAAGAATTCAGAGAAAACCAATGTTCCAGACCAAAGTACATTTGAAATCAAGCATTACATTATCCGTGATGGAGTTCAGAAAGGAAAAAGTGGTTCTCCAATACATATCTCCACAGATGAGCAGATAAGCAGACATTTTGGTAAAGCTTCTATCCAAGATGAAAGAGTTTGTGTACTCAAGCTGGAGCTCGTGGAGATGACTTCCTTATTGAAAAAGGAAGAGATGACTCCTATGTTGGGAGGGAGCATTGAAAATATTATTGAGGACATTCATTTTCAAGATTGAAAAATAGTCCAGCTTGGACAGATTCTTTCCTGTTTGAAAAGTGGATTGGCATTTTTGATGGACAACAATTTCCCATTGTGGTTAACATGGGAAATGGTCCAGATTGCTGATGTATCATAGACAATGACTTCCCATTGTGGTTAACATGGAGAGTGGTCTAGTGCAATCTCTCTTCTTGAGGGTTACTCAATAAGACTGGCCCACCTCGCCGGACAATGATTTATCATTGTGGTTAACATGAGAAATGGTCTGTTTGAAGGTTGATACAGGACAATTTTTGCGCAGTTTTGGAGGAGAGCTGCCGTTGCAGCTGTTGCAGCTAGCAGTTACACTTGGACTATCTCTTGGCAAGGGTTTGGACTATCTGATCATCTCTTTGTGATGCACTATCCTTGAGAGAAAGGTGCGCTAACTTCTGTTTGACTATCTAGACTAGGGTTTGCTTCCAGAGTGATTCTCTGTCAAGGTTAAGGTGCTCGAAGGGTGGCTTCGGCCTATGATTGGGTGACAAGGGTATTGTCAATGGTAAAATGAGCACACATATTTCATATTCTAACATAAGAAACAATCATAAATTGCACATAACAAAGAAATGCACTTTAAAGTTTGCAATTTTATCAAAGTTTGTGGATGAGGTAATGTGTAATGTGGTGCCACTCAATGAATGTGGAATGGTCTTAGGCAACCCTTATTTGTATGATCACAAAACAATATTCTACAGAGAACACAATCAATATCACTTAACTAAAGAAGGCAATGAATATGTTGTACATGCTCATCACTTAAAAAAAAATCGATCTCTACAAACAATGGAACAATTAAGGAATGCAACTTATGCAAACAACACACCTATAATTGTGCCATATCAAGCAATTGATCTTAAGCATGAACACGAGATGGTTGTAGAATGGAAGTTCAATCATACTTTGCTTCAAGATAAGCTAATGTCGTGCAAGTAATACAAACATATTAGCTCATTTGCAGTCATATTTTTGATGTTATCGCTGCTAATTTTTTCAACATGGATGGTAGTGGCTTCAGTAAGATGTGAGAAAGTACAAGTGGCTAACAATATGCTGTCAGTTGTCATGGTTGTTTTGCAATTAATTTTTATGAGACAGGTGTACAGGACAAATTTTAAAGACAAAGAACAAGTGGGGTGGCCTATCCCGCACTTGATGACTGGTTAATAGCCTTTTGGAGGACCAAAAGCTCTTAGTGGGGAGGCATGATCCAAAATGGATCCAGGAAGTCCTAAAAATCAAAGTTCTTGGAATCAGATGAAACTAGTGCCATTGCGTCCTACTCGTCGTGTTGATTCTGACCATATATGTTTTTTTGCAAATAGACACAGTATGCAAAATTAATCGCGTTCTGATCGATTTCTCAAACATGCAAAAAGTCAACTAGTCAAAGGGTGACATGGCACATTCTGGGCATGACATGTGGCACAATCTACAGAGGACAAGTGGCACCTCTTGCAAACGACACATGACATTTCAGATATAGACATTTGGTAGTTTTTGATGTTGACAAGTGGCAAGGGGTGATTGGTCCACATGGTATGATTTTGGCCAAGCATGGACTGACACGTGGCCCAATCACAGGGTGCCACATGTCACCCTAGATGGGGCCTAAAATGGACGAATGAAAAATATTTTAGAAATCCATGGGATTCAAACCCATGACCTATCAGTATAGCAAAGTCCTAGCACAAATGCACTAGCCACAAAGGCAAGAACCAATCTTTAGAAATATATCCACTTTTTAAAAAATTAAACATTAATCCCTTTTCTATGTTTAAGGGGGGCGCACCGAATGGAGGCCAGGTCACATGGGAGATTCCCTTGACCAGGGGCGCGACCTGGGCGTGGGGGCTTAAAGGGTCTAGCGTCAAGCCACATGTCATCCATGCGACCACAAAAAGGGGCGTGCGCCATATTTTTAGGTGCTTAACCAATTATTTGCCAATTTAGTGGTTTTTTACCCCTTTTTAATGGATTTTTGCTGATTTTTGTGGATTTTTGGCCAAAAAGAGTGGATTTGGAGCCTAAAAAGAGGTCAGATCTTGGGGGGAAGTTGGATTTTGATCCCCAACTTAGAATATATATAAAATAGAGGTTTTTGACAGTCCAAACAAGTTCATAACAAGAGAAATGTTGAAGAATTGTGAATCTCAAGCCATTTTTATGTAGGGAAGCTATTGAGGAGGGGAACTTTGTGGGCCAATTCCGGGAGCTACGCTCAACTGTTTTTAGTGCCATCAGTTGTGTTGGATTCTTGAGGTCGAGCATAATACAAACAAACTATTTTGTAATCCATTTGACACTTTTCTGATGTACTTTTGAAGCATTGAAGAGAAATAAGAAATCCTCACCCACTGAGGCAAAGGCTCGGAGTCCTAGGCAATATTTCTGAATTCCGTTAACAACTTTGCTGTTATTTATGATTACATTCTTATATGCATTTATTATTATGGTTTCTATAACATATCATTAATTTCTTCTTCTTTCAATCAATTCCTAAGTGGTAAATGAACTCATGATTAAAACTTAACCAAGTCTTTAAAATATCATTTCGGATCAACCTATGCCTGTCAAAACTCAATAAAAAGGGATCAGATCATCTAGGGTGGTTCTATCACCCTTTATATATATATATACACACACACATATATATACAATCCTAAAGAAAAGTTAATCTAGAAAAGAAAAATTTTGACATTTTTTCAAAAATTTCTAAACTAAGCATGAAATCAATATGCAAGTAGAGTAAAATGAAAATGAAATGCATCTAAAATAATATGAGAAATCAAGATGAAAATGCAGGGGAAAGAAAGATTACCTACCTACTTACTTGGGGCATGTGCCATGAAGAAGTCATGTGACCTAAACATAAGGTTGGAGAAGAGATCAAACCATTGGTAGTGATAATACTTTTATTTATCAGAGTTCTTATTGATGATGTAAAGTTCAAGCCATGAGTTGTTGTCTCATTGGTAATATTTGGGCTTGCCATTTTTCTTGTCCCACATGAGTGCAAGGTTTCCTTCATTAAAATTGATACAAGGTGTATTCTCAACACATGGATGTGAAGGAGGATCTATGCAGACGGTATTTTTGATGTTTTCTTCATGCTTCTCATCTTCTTTCTTCAAAACCTGGATAGACCCTGGCTCCTTCCCATGGTATTTTTCAATTTTTCCTTTGTCTGTTCATGGGAGAAACATTTCTATGGAGTCTTCTTTCATGAAGGGTAGCTCAAACGAATCATACTCAATAATATGTGGGAGCACATCATAGTTGTTTTCACTGACATAATTGGGGCCACTTGGATCCATCACATGTTTATCATTCTTTTCTATGCTGTGTAAGATTTCATGTGTGTTATCTCCCATGGGAATGCATGCATGTGTAAGAATCATTCTAAGAAAACCGTAAAGCGTTGAGGACCAGGTCCTTGATAAGAGCATTCCCCAGGCATCCGGAACATCGATCACCAATATGTCCATGAAGAGGATGATATGTGGGAAATCAATCAGAAAAACCTAAATGTCCTCACACACCCCAAAGACCTTGATCATTCTTGAATCAATACCGCATACATTTCCATAGGGTCTAGTTTTCTTCAGACCAAGTTGTTCCATCACCTTCAAATATATGACATTTGTTGAGGCACCGGATTCAAGTATTCAGTGATTCAAACAGAGGTCATTCATGCCTAATGATAGGTAGAAGGGGGTATTCATGTCCCTTAGCCAATTAAGATACATAGTGTTCAATATGATAGGAGGATATTCCTTCTCGATTGGCGCCTGTAAGACTTTCAAAACTTCCATTTTTACAGAAGGGATCTTACACATCTCTATCATTGGGACCGTCATATTCATTTTTCCAAACATGCTTGCAACGTCTATATTTAACTGAATATCGTTTATAGGAGTTGGCTTAGGAAGAAATTCACGTACTAGAGGTGGAGGTGGTGGAGCCACCTTCTTTGTTGATGGAAGAGGAGCGTTAGAGGATGCGATGGAGGGGATGAAGGTTTATTCCTTTTAGTGTAATTCAAATATTCCCTCCTCTTTAATTCCTTCTTCTGATCATCTGTCAACTGATTCAAGGCCTAAAGTCTCCCCTCTCTTTCTCCTCTTCTTCTAGCTTCATTGATATTCTCTTGAGTGACTTCTTCTTCTTAGAAAAAAAAAATCATATCTATGAATTTCATATTGTCGGGAGAGTCTTCATCTCATCAGGGGAATTCATTTTCTTTGTGAGGTTCTTGGCATGGAAGGCACCAATATTCTATGTCAACTGTCCCAACTGGTTTCAAAGTATCCGGGGCCTACGCCTCTTGTTGAGGCCTTGGTTTCCAATCTGTGGAATCCCTCTGTTGTTTGGTAAACTGAAGTTTGGGAGCATATTGATTGCTCTACTGTAGTCAGGCGACCCATAATATGATTATGGACCTGGGTGAACTAAGTACTCATCTGATCTATTTTTCGAGTCAAGAGGACAATCAGATCATGGGCAATGTTGTTGGAAACCTTAGTCTTTGCTTCTGATTTGATACGGGAGTAATGAAAAGGTTCCACCCTTGAATCAAGGAGATTTTCTTCAATATAAACACTATACTCTTTGGCCTGTGCCAATGATGTGGGCTTCTTGTCTTTTAGAATTAAGCGAAATTTCCCTTCAAAAGTGTTCATATAAAGGAGACGAACTGATGATGTTGTAGGACAAAATTCTGTCGGAATATTATTGTACAACCTACCAAATCTAGTATTGAATTCCCTCATTGTTTCATTCTCCTTTTTCTTTATCTAATTGAATTGAGCTCCAAGCGTCCCACCATCTGTCTTTGTTGACCATTTGTTCCTAAATAAATTGGCAAAAGCTTCATATGACATGAAATCATTGTTAGGGAGGCCTCTGAACCAATTAAAAGTTTTGTCAGTCAATGATGAAGCAAACAACTTCATGGCCACATCTTCATGCTCAATACCTGCATTGTCCATGTCCCAACCCACCACATAAAGATGATCCTTAGGAGTTATTACATTGTTTCCAAAGAACTTTGGCAACCACTTGTTGACCTATTTTGGCATTGTATTAGGGTATCCTTGTATAGTGGACATGTTGAGGGGTTTCTAGAGATCCTTTTCCCAAGGGTCAACCATTGGAGCAATATGAAGGGTACCATTGAAGAGGATTTTGACAATGAGAGACTTGAGAGGAGGCCTTCTATGGTAGACCTTAGAAGGCTTGAATCTCCCAGGGGAAAAGGTTTGGAAGAGGAAAGGTTTTGGGAAGGTGGAGTCGCCAAATGATATTCAAGAAGAGCTCATCAAGAGAAGTGTAAAGGGAATGTCCCTTGGGTGGAGTCACCAGGAAAGCTAAGGAAGGTTTCGAGATAGCTTGCCAAAGTGTCGTTAGGGTTCAGAAGAGTATTCAAAATCCTCCATGACAATGACGCCAAAATGTTATCGCACAATTTGTAGGTTGGGAAAATCCCGACCCAACCACCAAGTGGCAACAAATTGAGGACACTATACCCAATGTCACCTCAATATGAGTCCCGTGCTTCAAGGGTGACTAGGTCACTCTAGGGAGGTGATTCCGGTGACCCTAGGGGGAATGGAGGGGAAAAACATAAATGGAAAGAGTGAAGCCCCTAAAGTTCAAGATTATATATGGAAATGGAAGGTTGATAATGAGTCTTAGCTTGTTTTGAGGTTTTCAAAACCTTGGATGAATTGTCGAGAAGTTGGTACTTGCCCGAGACACAAGGAAAACCACTATGCAGTATAATATGTTAGTTGGATCAACAAGCTAGGCTTGTTGTCCCTGATTTGCAGCAATATATAACAATATATATCAGAAAAGAAACAAGTAATAGAGTTGCTAACAAATTGCTAAAAGTCCAATGAAATATGCTTGAAACAAAGTAGATAATCACCAGAGAGCTTCACGATCTATAGCATGAGACTTTAGCAATGAATTGTGGCTGTCATAAAAGATGTATGCAAAAGTATTTTGCAGTCTCATGGCTGTAGAAAAATTCTTGTTACAACAATGAAATCCACGACTAAAAATTGCAAAGAAACCACTCAAAAATTCTATTAAAGCAAGTAGAATAAATTGGCAAATTCTTAGCAACTTTTGACGGTGAAAGCACAAGTTATGAGTGACTTTAGGTTAGGGTTTTTGCAATGGAATTACTCAATCAAATCATCCCCTAGTTAGCTTAATAAGTGTGCCTAGGTTAGTAGAATGTTAGGGCTGATTTTTAGGCCTAGTCTAGGGTTAGTAAGCTAGGGTTAGAGAAACCCTAATGGCTGTAGGTTATTTTAACTACAAAAGAAAGAAATTGTGGTTGAAATGGGATGCCTCAATGAGGCAAGGTAGCTCAAATCTAGGGGAACAAAACTCAAGTTAGAGAAGACCAAAATTTAAAACTTTCACGTTTCCCAATGCAACAAATTTATATCTCCAATGCAAGATTAGTGCCTTTAGTTATGGGTTAATGGGGTCTTAAAGAAAGAGATACGACTACTAAACCCTTGGGGGTGTAAATCCTCTTACTTCCTAAGGTAAGTAACCTAGCTAGGGTTTGAAATTGAGGGGTGTAAATCCTCTTACTTCCTCAACAAAACCCTTGCAAATAACTCTAAAATATTGAAAATAATGGTGGAAACTAGGTTAGGGGTGTATATCCTTATACTCCCTATCTAGCCTTGGCCAAAACAGCCTTAACTTGAATTACCAATGATAATAAAAAAGTAAAGAACCATACCAATCCAGGAAAATCCTTTAACATGCCAATGTAAACCACTACAATAAGCTAGAAGTGACCTCCAAGAGATAACAAATCATCATCATCATCAATCATAACCAAAAGACATCATTCGATAGCACAAGAAGAAAATTACTGCAAGTGTAGCGAAAATTTTAGTCCAAGTACTTCTCACAAGAGGGAAAGTTATTTTTAAAATGAGATATTATGATCTCTTATTTATAGAAAATGTCACTAAGATAGTTTTTCCACATAATTTAGGGTAAAACACAAGACTAGGGGTCAACAACCCTAATATTTCCCCTTTTTACAAAGTAATATTAAATAATTAACTTTTAATTCACTTTTTGCACAAAGAAAACCCTAGTTTATAAAGATGTCACCCCTTTAGGGGACATTTTGGCACTAGGAGAAAGTCGTTGGTGATGGAGGAGTGTTGGAAGGCTTCCCAAAGACACATGTCAAGCATCCAAGTGACTTGCTTCATGGTCAAATACTCAACCTCCTCAAAACATCCTTTTTCCAATGCATATCAACCTCACCACCAAACCCTAACCCCCCTAGTTGATGTCATGTCTCTAAAGGTGACATTTTTCCTCTCCTAAGAAAAACATTTGGCATGTGGGGGATAGGTTATGTCGTCCAAGTCATATTCTAGGCCTCCAAGGTTTCATCTCTCTCATCCGACATGCGGGCCCTTGGAACCACCTGTGGGCTTCAAGCCCCATGGAAGCCCAAGCTAGGCTTGTTCTTCCAAAACTATCCACCAATTAGGTCCTGCAAAGACAAGTAAGCATGCCCTTCAAGGATATCAAGTCATAACATCATTATAAGTAAATAAAATCAATAAATGAACCACCAAGATATAGAAAATTAAGAATCTAGAGAGAGAGAGAGAGAGAGGTTTAACCAAGTAGTTTCACCTCAACTCCCAAATGGTCAAAACTGATTTTTTGAATGCAAAGTGAAGAGTTCCTCCATTGTGTGCTTTGCCTAAAGTAAATTTAGATCCATGATGCCCACTCCTTTTGCTAAAGAGTTTGCTGCTCAGTTTACTTCTCTATAGATATGCATGAAAAAAAATGTTATAAAAACATGAACTTTTCTCCTTGGTAGCTCTAAGTCTTGTTTGATGCATCATACCTATATTTTGTGAGGACCCGTATAGCCATCCTATAATGAATTTTGAGTTTCCATAGATCCAAAATATTCTTATTATAGCATCCCAGTCCAAATCTTGGAGAGTGTTGGCTGCAATAAGTTATGTCTGATTGTTTTTGGCCCAACCTATTTCAAGCTTGAAAGATAATTTGTTTATGTTAGGAAGAATAAACTAGATTACAACCTGGGTTTTCTTAATATGCACCATCAAAGTATCCCCTAACATGTGTGGGGTCATAATCTAGGTGAAGAATGAGCCTAGGGGGTTTGGAGGGCTTTGGAGCCTTGTGTTGCATTATATTGGATTTTAATTTGTAGAAGACCTTGTAGGGGTTTGATGCCTTATTTTGAAGAATGCATTCATTGCAACCAATTCAAGTTGACCAAATAACCTCCAAATATAAACCATTGTATACTTTTAATGAGCTGTTAATATAGTGATGTAGGTCTCAATTGATGTTGTCACCTGTCTAAAGTTGAGGTTGGAGGATTAACTTGTGGGAGACAACCCAAATTTCCTTAATGAAATGGAATAGGAAGAAGTGGGAAATATATTCTTCATGTTCCTCATAGATTGGGAACCTATTTGGCCCCTTCCATCCTCTCCTTTTTATCATGTCCTAGGTGGGGATAACACCTTTTATGGATAGCCAAGCAAAAAAAATAGTTTTTGGTGGGGATTTGACTTTCCAAATATTGGTCCACCACCACTAGTAGGTGTTTGGGGTGACATGGAGTGAATTGAGTTTTATATCCAATTTTAACACTATACCTACACAAGGATGAATTTTTTCCCCACATGAATGAGCCTCTTCCTCTCTAAGTTGTATACATGATTTGATCAATTGGTTTGTGTACTCATTGCATTTTTATTGTTACGTTCACATTAGACCAATATCATGTGTTGAGTGCCAACTCTAAGGGGGTGATTCAATGTTGGGGGTATTTTAACATATGATGGATATTTGTTTGTTCCCTAATGGAATCTACTAGTTGTGGAGGAATGATGTATATTGGGTCTAGTATTTCCCATCTGTCAAGGCTCGCTTTAATTGGTGATCAATATCCTATATTCCAATAGAGATGATATGTGATTATATGCCTTACTTGAGTGATGGATTTCCAGAAGAATGAAACTTGGTGTTGTTTGTTGGCATATTTGATCCATTCTTCCATAGATGCAAGAGCTATATATTTACAATATAATACCTCTTGTCCTACTCTCATGTTTCTTATTAGCTTCCAGTTTCCTTTTATGGCCAACATTGTAGAAAATATACCAAAGTGTTTTATTCTCCAACCCACTATATACTTTGGGAGTGTGTAACATCCCGCTCTTGTGCACACTGAGCAAACTTATTCTTTGAGGACACTTGAGTGCAAGTGATCCGAGTCATTATACTATTGGTTGATTTGATTATGATTACGAGACATTGTGGGTTTTATGATATATTATTTTGTTGTATTTATATCGACATGTGCTATTGACTAGGTTCTCTTGAGTGTGCAGGACTCTGGACGTTGAGGATGTTGAGGCATCGACAAAACTCCTGGGAATCCGAATCGATTCAGGGAGTGGACTGTTAGGGTTTGAATGTTCTTGATGTGACATATGTACATATGGTTATATAGTATGTTGTTGATTGTTATTGCTGACATGATTCGTTGATGGATGCAAGCTAACGATAACTTGCCGACCAGACCCACATTTGGAGTAAAGGGGTCACGCATGACAACTAGATACATTGAGGGAGAGGTGTGGTAGCAACCCTGCCACAACCTACTAGCACTCTCATCGTGGCTCAAACTATAGGTTAACGATTACCTAATTTGAGAAGACCCACGATGCCGTGAGGGTAGACTGTGAAAGTCACTCACGATGATTCTAAGGGGTGCATAATAAGGAAGGGTCTTTATTCCTTAGAGGGCCTTAGTCTCCTACAAGATCACTTGACGGAGTATTGACTCCAGGGGTTTGAAGTCTACCAAATTCTGTCAAGAGGTGAGTGGCACCCTTGGACCACGTAGTTCTTCTTGAAGGGCACGTCATGCAAAGAAAATAGAAAGAGGCAAGTGACACCATTGGAGCACATAGTGAAGGGCACATCACAATTTTAACTGGTAAGTTAATAAACCTAGTGCCTAGAAAACTATGCCTCCTTAGGACCTTCTCGACCTTAAAATGAATGATGTGATAAGTAAAGTTTAATAACTAATTTTTCCCTTAAGAACTGTCGCCAATCCTAGTGAATTGAAAACCTAGTCCTGAGTAGAACCTTAGAAAAAAACAACTAATTAGACATTTAACCGGAAGGGGGTAAAGAAAATTCAAGCATTAATAATTAAAGTGGAAATTTTATTAAAGGTTTAATTAATAAAAGGGGTATTTGGTTGTTTTTGTCTAAACCTGCTAATTCTTAACTTAGTTATAAAAAGGGAAAACTTAAAGAAAAAGGGAAACTTAAAGAAAAGGGGGAAACCTAAAGAAAATGGGAAACTTAAAGAAAAGGGGAATGTTTAACTTAGTAAGAAATCTAAACTTTGGAACTTCTATTTATGAACTCAACTAGGAATTAAGTAAGGCATAAGTCATTTAAGAATTTTAAGGGAATAATGGGAGACCGATGAGCGTTTTTAGGAACGCTTTTGAGTGGGTGAGGGAAATAAGAATATTTAATTAATTAATAAATTGATTTTCTGGTGCAACTAGGGGATCAGACAACATGTGTACGGGGGAGGTTTTTCGAAATTAATTAAATGAAAAAGGAATCTAATGAGGATTTTGGGAAACTAATGACTAAGAAAAATCTATAAAAATGATGGCGAAGGAGGAGTATGTATCACATCTGGCTTGCGTAACGTTACATTGCTGAAATTTCATCTCGACTGAAATTTCTCTTGTGGGAGTTGGGATACCTAGCTCGAGTAACGAGTGGTAGCTAGACCTTGCGAGGTGAGCTGGGTGCTAGAATTCTCTGGTATCATGTGTGTAGCCCCTTTGCGGCTCAGGGGGCTTAGGGGGAAGAAGAGTACCCATAGAATTGGTTGGGAGGTATCAGTGAGGTCACATCGGTTGGCAAGCGGGAGCTAAATGGAGCGCTCGTGGGACAATGACTTCAGAGCATTCACATTTGACTATAGTATACATTTGTATATTTGTATTTAATGGTAATCAAATTCTCGGTATATACATATCTCTAACATCGAAAGCACGCATGCATCATTGTGTTAAAAATTTTCTGTCTTGGCAATTTACGCTTGTGAAATTGGTTGAAGGGTACTTAAATTATGTTCCTGCGCCTTCAGTTAAGGTAGTTCTCTTGTGTTAAAGTTTATGTTTTATTCAGCGTAACACTATCCAAAGATTTCATTTTTATCTTTCAGCAAATTTGTCTTGATGAGCCCAACATTTTATGGTCAGAGAATTCAAAGTTATCCCAACCTTATGCTCATTGTATTTTTGATATGATTTCCCATGGCGAATCCAAACTCTGAATGCAATGACTTCTCTGTGTTTTTTATTATTTATTTTGATTTAATACAAAGAAAAAAATTGTGTTTTTATTTTCTGTTCCTTTATCCTTTAAGTTATTAGTTCGTGCATGAGCAGTCGACCAGGAGCCGAATCGACCATCTTTCACTCCGGTGTTAAAGATTTAGATTCAAATTCCTTGCTTTTCTGTGCATGGATAATAACTGTAGGGTCATTTCTCTGCCCAACAAGGAATTATCTCCTGGGCGTTTATTCCCTCCTTAGCCTCTGCGATCCTTGCGATTTATTCTCTACAACTCATGCTTATACACAATGATTTGGGGACGTGTCTCCAATTCACCAACGTTTATCTCCTCTGAGACCAGCAAGTGCATTTTTATTGCTGTGTTTTTCCTTATTCCGCGTTTTTCTTTTCTGGTGTGTTTTTATTAATGTGTGAATTACTGTGTTTCTTTTATTTACTATGAGGGATAAACATTTCTTTTATTCACTGTGTGGGATCAACGTTCAACTTTTAATGGAATTTTTTCTAAGAATCACAATCAAGGAGTCTCATATATACACACCCAAATGGAATTAATATTGCAAAGATAGTAAAAACATTATTCTTATTTCCCAAGGCTTGTAAATTAGCAATGCAATTAAATATTAATGGAAGAGCCATAAAAAATAGTTAAAGGCATTCCTATCATATTTTAAATGAGATAAAAATATAGGGATGGGTGGTTTTCCTATTGAATTGTATATAGTATTTTAAGTGATTGATTTAACATCCTTCTAGGCCGATTGCGACGACAACCCCTTGTTTTTTTTCTTGGAATTTTTCTCAGCAAACTGAGTTCGTCCTTGACTGATACAGTCAGGAAAACCTCTCCCTTACCCATCGTGCTCAGCGTTGAATGGCATCAGAACCCTGCGTGTACCTTTCTTCTGAGTTTACCCTTAGTCGAATATGTGCCCAGGTCTAAATTTTGGGAGAGGCCCCCCTTGCAGGATCAACCTCTTCTTCTTTGTGTTCACAGATCCTCATGCCCTGACAGACCCTTCCTCACACCCTGATAGACCACCTGCCTTGTTGCGCTTGGCATATTTCTCTCCTCGGATTTGGAGGCTGAGGAATCGCGGATGCGTTTTTCTTGAGATTTGCAATCTTAGAAATAGACTTAGGGTCTTTGAGTATCAAGATATTGTTACCTCTGATTATCTTTTTGTACAAATAATTTTTGGTTTAATTACTTAAAAGTGATTTTTTTATATTCCAGTTGATTAAAAATGCTAATTCTGGTTACGGTTGCATCCCATAAATTTTGTGGATACCTTTGATTTGGCTAGATAAATCCAACTGGTTTTTACCTATGTCATTTGCCATTTGAAATCTCGTTCTCAGTCGCCACTCTTAGCTCTAAATTAAATTAGTTGACTAATTCCAGCTTTAAAAAAAATCTATTTGTTGTCATTACCAAATGAATTTCCAACCCAGGCGCAAGGGCACATCTACATTTGGAAGAAACTCAGAGGAACATGGCGGTTTAATTGTTCTATGGCATTCCTAAATTCAGAATTTAATTCCAATAGGGATTACATTGAGAACATAATTAAATTACAATTTTTTTTAACTCCTTATTGTTTATGTTTGAAAAAGGGGTTGAGGAACAATTTATATTTGTAGGGGAATGATTATTAAGTTGTCTCCTTTATCCAGTTGAAGATGAGAATTGTGATTGGTTAAAGAGTTGGTGAAATTCTCTAAGTTAGTGGAACCACAAACACTTTTTTCGAGAATTTAGATTGACTTCTTACCTCCTCTTAGATTGATTGACTGAACTTAGATCTTTTAGAAGTTACACATCTGTTATAGCAAGATTTGTCTCACCATTTCTATCTTTCACAGAGGGCCTTTTTCCATTTCCCTATGCAGACTTATCATCCCTTTTTGACAAATCCAGAGCTAAAAATAAACATTTTCCCACATATATGCACCCTATCAACTATACAACAAGTGTATGCACAGGCTACTCCACTACAACCTGCATACATCGAGATTTGTGCCAGAAAATACAAAAATGGAGTTGGGTTTCCATGTCACGACAAGAGATCTCTGATCCTTGGCCTTCCATATACTGGAAACGTTCCAACTCGGCCCTTCAGTTTCATTTTGAAGGCTATAAGAGAACAATTTCAAGCTATGGAAAAGAGGAGAAAGCATTCAACTTTGAGAGAAAAGTTACTCTGGAGAAATTATTTCATATTGAGTCTGCATCCCTTTGTCCCTCAAGTCTGAACACAGTGTTCATCCCCCAAGATCTTTCCTAATTGTTGAGAGAATCTCATTTTCTTTTTCTTTTGAGCTTGCCTTTGGTAGAGGATTGAAGTGGTGGAGACCCAGTTGGAAGGAACTTGGTTCCTTGGTTTCGAACCATGCCGACATAGAAGTCTGTAATGTTGACACTTCTGTTGATCAATTATTAATAGAAATACTCCTTTCTCGTCCTATTGTTATCATGCAAATATATGATTACAATCCATGGGCATGTTTATAATGTTTATTAATGGATTATGCTATCTGATGTGCTAATCCCTTTACATTATCACTATATACTTGCTTTGCTTGTTTGTTGAGAACTTATTGTAGGTATAAAGATTTGGGTCGAAGTGCTCAATGGTGGAACATCATCAAACGTTGGATCAAGGTAGGCCTCTTTCTTATCTTGCACATTAGTTTATATAGCATACAATGGAATTGAGTTGATTTCTGCAGTCATACCTGTCTGTTGTGGTTTACCCTTAGAAATAGAGTGTTTTTCCCTCGTAATAGAATGGAGACTCCACTGAGGAGAGATCTTCCTTCTAAGGGTTGAAGTACTCTTTCTTCTTGCATTTCTCTTTTTCCTTTGTGTTTCTTGTCGTATCACTACTTGGCAAATTCTGTTCACTTTGAGTCTAAGTTTTCAGTCTTTTTTCCCTTGCCTAGCCTTGTTTTAAGGCCTGTACGCTCCTTTTTCCTTAACAGTCGCGTACACATGCGTTATGCCTCTCTGCAAGCTGCGTATATACACACTATTCTCTTGAATAGTCATGTATACCAATTTTCCTTGCTTATTTTCTTGGTTTAGTGACCGCTGGGTGAGTTTTGATGTTTGCTGAGCCTTCTTAGGTCTCTGTAGTGCCTGTTGAGCTTCTCTGGGTTGACAGGAAGCCCGTTGGGAGTTGAATTTATGGGTGTAGTCTTTCTCATTGTTTTTCATTTTTTGGTTTGTCCTTGAACCCTGAGCGGTTTGCTTGGTTGCTTGATATTCTGCTCTAGTTATTTCTTTTATACACAATAGAATTTATATATCAAGTTTCTTTTCAGTCCATGCATTTTCTCTTTAATATATTGAAAATAAAAAAAAAGGCGTTTTGCATTGGTTAATATTTTTGTCTTTGAACATTTATCATTAGCTTAGTACATTTAGTGAAAGATTGCATTTTACTTCTAAATTGCAGAGTTGATATTGAGAATTGCACTGTTTTTATTAGCATATCATTCATTGAAAAGTTAAAGGTAGACTTTGCATTATATTCATATTTATCTTTTGCAGAGTCATAACATCATGAGTTTCATTTCCATACCCTTTTGAGTAATCATGGCCAATAAAATTTATGATTTAAACTAAAATTGATTAGTCACGATTTTGTTTTTAGGGTGCACAAACTAGCCTAGGATTTATTGCTTTGGAATAGGATTTTGTGAGTAAACTTCTCCAAGGAAATTAAATCAACATATGTCTTTGAGACAGGGAGTTGAGAAGTCCATTGTATAATTGGTAATATCAGGAGGCTCCGCTCACACCAGAGTTAATCACGAGGTTGCGCGAAGTTAGTTGAAGGGATAACCCCTGGATACTCACCTAGCGTCATAGATATTTCTGTGGATTTATTCATATTTGGGGATCTTGCTAGTACCCATACCTCTGTGAGAGGCGATGCTTTCAAGGTTTTTAGCTTTGGTACCCTACCCATACGGTGATCCGGACTTACGAATGCTCGCTTGTGCATCAGTTATACAATGGTTTATTAGTTTCTTGACTTAAGCATATGATAGGTTACTTGCAGGGGTTATTCTGCTTGTATCCTGGGTCAGATAGAGGTCAGACAACACACAACCTTTATGGAAGATTACCTCTCCGGGGGGATTTGACCGACTGATTTTTAAGCCCACGAGGGCCTCTATAACTGATTCTGTTACCTCCAAACTTTAGCAGGGAGTCTGAGGTCCCTCTTGGATGAGACATACCTTCCTTAGCGAGGGAGGCCACTCAGCCACTTTAGCTCGTTTTCATGCATATTGGTTGTTTGACTTTTTGGTATGCTTGTTGATTACTAGTTAGCCTTAAGAGTTTATACTAAGTTCTCTTTATCATGGATAGTGGGGTTCCTTTGGCCCCCTCATTTACTACTATAACCCCCCCCCCCNGTCCGCTTTTTATAATGGTATGCTGAATTATTGTACTCAGTCAATGCATTGGGTCTCTGATCATTTTTCTCATGGTATCTCTGATATGTCTTCACACTTTCCATCCCGTGTCTCTCCTCCTTATGCGAATACAAGTTTTGGGTCTGGGGGAATGATGCCTCCTTCTTATCCCTCTCTGTTTGGTGGGAGTCATGTCCTTCAAACACCTCTTATGGTAGGAGGTTGGAATCTTCCTTCCTACGAATCCACTATGCGAGAATTAAGTGCCCAATTAAGCAATCATTCTACTTGTTACACTCCATCCACTTATCCTTCTTCCACTACGTCGGTTCCTACGAATACTTTTCCCATGGTGGACCTTTGTCTGCCCTCTGGTGTTTCATCTAGGGGGAATTATTTGTATAGTATGGGCAACCCCCCTCACGAAGTTCCTTTGCATGGGGGAAACATATATCCTCACATGAGTAACCCTTGTCATGTTTATTTGTCTTCGCAAGCCACTTCCTTAGTGTCAATGACCGTACAACCATTTATCAATCAATATGGAGGAGGATACTATCCTATCAGATAGGGACAGGGTGTAAACCAGGATCCTTCCTGGCCTGAAATTTCTCAGAACCAATCTTTCATTGGACCTTGGTCTAAAATTCTGCAATTCACCACCGCCATAAGTCCAATCACTGTGTGTCATACTGGAATTATATCACCAACCTCTAATAGTCATGTTGGAGATTGGTCGACAACCTCTGCGAGTCATGTTAAAGACCTACAACTAGCCGCTACAAGTCATGTTGGGGGCACAAGTCTAGTCACTTCATGTCATACTGGAAGTATATCACCAACCTTTGCTAGTCATGTTGGAGATTGGTTGACAACCTCTCTGATTCATGTTGAATACCTGCAACCCGCTGCTACAAGTCATGCTGGGGGCACAAGTCCAGTCACTGCGTGTCATACTGGGATTATATCACCAACCTCTACTAGTCATGTTGGAGATTGGTCGACAACCTTTGCGAGTCATGTTGAAGACTTGCAACCAACCACTGCAAGTCATGCTGGGGGCACATGTCTGGTCACTTCCATTCACATTGCACATACATCACCAACCTCTACTAGTCATGTTGGGGATCCATCACCAACCTCCGTGAGTCATGTTGGAGATTTTCTACTAGCCTCTGCAAGTCATGCTGGGAGCATGTCACCAACCACTGCAAGTCATGATGGGGGCATTCATATGATTGAGAGGCCTAGATGTCTCAAACATAAGCCTAAATTCCTTTGTAGGATTTGTGAAGGAATTCAACTTACTCGTTTGTGTCCTGTTACTGCTAGGATACCAGAAGCGTGGGGCTCACCTAAGGGCCCTTTGGGTTATGAGGCATCTATTGTTTCACAACACTCTGTTCTTTCTTTGGTTGATACAACAGTCATGCTGATGTAATCTTTGGCTGACACCCCTTTTCCTTTAAAGGTTGATGTGTCCTTGGACCTTGTTGTCTCACATCCTGTTCAACCTATGGTCGTGTCGATGCAATCTTCAACCGACACCTCTCCTATGTTCGAAGGTGATGTGTCTCTTAACCTTGTTGTCTCACATATTGTTCAACCAACGGTCGTGTCGATGCAATCTTCAATGGACAAGACTCTTGTTTTTTGGGGTGATGCATCTGTTGACCTTATTGTCTTGCATCTGATTCAACCAATGGTTGAGAAAGTGGTTGTATCGATGCAATATTTGATCGACCCCTCTCTTTTCTCAGAGAGTGACAAGTCTAAGGAAGAGGTCGTGGCAATGCAATTTTTGGTCGATCCCACTCTTCTGGTTCTAGTTCTATACCTTCTATGCCATGTCCTTGGCATTTATAGTACTTCACCTTCTGAACAAGAGAGAGTTTTACTCTTCCTGAGTTCTCTCCCTCCAAGTCTTGGCGAGGTTCCCTTTGATTGGGATGGTCTTGTGGGGTATCCAATGCCTCCGCCTATGTCTTTTCCAAGAAGAGACATTATTCGATATAACACAGAAATGATAACCTCCGTTAGCACTTTTCCCTCCTCGACTTGGAGAGCTTTGAGTCTTCCCAAGATTGTGTCGGTTCTTCGTAAGATACCGACATTCCATGGAAGGTACACATGGGATCCTTGGCCTCCCCCGTGGATTTCCACCTAGAATATTCCTAACGAGTCTTAGTTAAGCTCTTTTCTGAATTGTCTAAAAATCGAAAATATTACCAAGTGATTTGTCCCTTTCACACTCGTTAAACTGGATTTTAAAGGTCACAAGTCTTAGTTAAGCTCTTTTCCGACTCGTTATCAAAAATAGAAAAGATTGCAGAGTGAACTTGTCTTTTTCACACTTGTTAAACTGGATTTGAAAGGTCATGAGTCTTAGTTAAGATCTTTTTCGACTCGTCATGAAAAATAGAAAAGATTGCCGAGTGAACTTGTCTTTTTCACACTCATAAATTGGATTTGAAAAGACGTCTATTTGGCACAAGTTTACCCCTTTTTCACACCAAATAGACTACA
>JASDQU010102823.1:250013-268835 GCA_032191745.1 Picea mariana
CCTGCTTAGAAATTAACCCTGACTACATTGAGAAGGATACAATCAACCAGATAATGGACACCAAGATGAAGGGTGCTCACCAATAGAACACACAACTCTACCAGGTTTTTAAAACAAGGCAACTGCTTCATCAAGAAGTAGATTTAACAAAACTTCCACCCTCTTATGGAAGAACTTTATGAAATGGATACCATTGCTTCCTAAATGGGTACAATCGATATAGGTGGCTACCTAATTCTTCCATATACTTAAAGATGGTCCTACACCTTTCCAGTTATTTTTTTTTTTTTTAGCAGGTCCTAAACATTTGGCTCATTTTGTGAGCACTTCCCATGAGCCTTTTATGTTTGACATGAATTGAAAATATTGAATTGATAGGTTGAACAAATACATAGATCTTGGAATAATATTTCTAACAATCTAAGAGATTCTCCAAATGGAGTTCGCATGTGAAATTTGTGGCCCCAAGAAATTGACAAGGACAATAGGTTCCTCAATACTTTTTGGTTTAGATTATGGTTAATGAGGGACACTAAGATAACCAAATCAACTTCCTTCCACCCCTAATTTGGTGGGCAGACAGAGGATAATAAATATGATTATTATGCATATCCTCATAAGGTACACCGCCAAGAATCCACATGCATGGGATGAAATTTTCCATATGTTCAACATAACTACAACATAGTTCTTCATAGTTCTATTGGTCACAACCCTTTTCAGGTGTGCCTAGGGTTTTGACCATTGGCCCCAATTGATGTATCTTTTTCTAAACATAAGAGTCCTCCAATTATCATATCGATGTAGACAAAGAAGCCACATTTATTGAACGAAACCAATGCATACAACACCAATTTCACCATATTTTGCAAAAACCCAATGCTAGTACAAGTTACAACATGATCAACATTATATTCCACACAAGTTTCATGTTGGTGATAAGGTATGGTTGCAATTATAGAAGGAGAAAATCACAAGCCCCAACATTAATCTTATATTTCTTTGATATGGTCCTTTCACCATCACCAAATATATGGGCGATAATGATTTTGAATTAAGTATCCCATCTTTTCTTGGCTTACACCCTGTGTTTAATGTGGAGATGCTTTGATCATATTTCCCCCCTCTATTTGACAACTCATAGGTATAGAGAATTTGGTCCATACAAAACTCAACCCCAATTGTATTGAGCAAGTTGCAGTCAATTGGATCATAGAAATTAAGATGGAGGTCACCCAACTAACATATATCTCTATTGTGTTGTCAAAGCAATGCAACTTCTTCCCTAGGGCAAGTGGTTAACCGAGAACTAGATTCAATAAAAAATTCCCCATTTAATGGAGGAACTTTATGCAATGGAGAACATCACTTCCTAAATGGGGACAGTTGATCTAGGTGGCCACCTAAATCTGCCACTAACTCAGAAACAATCCTACACCTTTCCAATTTTACAGTAGTTTTGCAAGTCCTAAATTTCCAATGCATTTTTTGGGAACTTCTCATTTGTTTTTTATGATTGACATGACATGGAAATATTTGATTTTTAAACTAACCAAACACACATAGCTCAAAATAATATTTACAATGGTCCAAGAAAAGTCCCAAATGGAGTTCATATGCAAAAGTTGAAGCCTTGAGAGGT
This sequence comes from Picea mariana, assembly GCA_032191745.1. NCBI lineage: Eukaryota > Viridiplantae > Streptophyta > Pinopsida > Pinales > Pinaceae > Picea > Picea mariana. Next base: position 251,656 of record JASDQU010102823.1, read on the forward strand.
TGATAAGGAAAACATGCTCATAATCGATGCTTTATGGTCTAGCCTCCCGTCAATGATGGACACCAAGATGAAAAAAATGACTTCCTTCCACCCCTAGATTGATTAATAGATAGAGGTGTTCAACAAGATTATTGTGCATATATTCAAAATGTACAACTTCAAGAATCCACATACATGGGATGCAAGCCTCCTTATGTTCAACATAGCTACAATAGATCTCTTCAGAGTTCTATAAACCACAACCCTTTTCAAGTGTTCCTAGGTTTCCAACAATTGGCCCCAATTGACATAGCTCTATCTATTGTATCTACACAAGAAGAGTCCTCCCATGCTCAGATAGAGGTAGACATAACAACAATTGTTTTTAATAGATCCAACAAATCTAACAACAAGGTCATGATAGTTTATAGAATGTTAATGTCAAGTACAACCAGTGAAACAATCAACATCGATTTCCACACAAGTTTAAGGTTGGTGATAAGGTATGGTTTCACTTGTAGAAAAATAGTCCCACAGGTCCCCACGAGAACCTCATACCACTCTGATTTGGGCCTTAAACCATGACCAAGATTACATGTAAGAATTCTTTTGAATTGAATATTTTGCCTTTCCTTGGCTTACACCTTGTACTCAATGTGGAGTTGCGTCGACCATATTTTCCATCTCTGTTGAACCCTTGGGAGGTGGAAGAGCATGTGCCCCCTATGAAATTCAACATTGATTATATTGAGTAGGATACAGTCAAATGGATCATGGTCACTAAGATGAAGGGCACCCATTGTTGGTACCAAGGTTTTGGCAAGACCACGCGTGTGCCACAAGTTCTACATGGTGCACACACCAAAAGTTTTATACCATGTAACGCCAATATTTAGTGTCCATCTACTATTTTCTACTGCATCTACACCAACCAATTTTTCATTGCATGCACCAACCATTTTTTACTACATGCAGGACTTGTCAAGATTGCATGTATATCAAATCCTCAAAGATTATCATAATGATTGTAACTATTTTTGTAATCGATCGATAGGTCATGGTCAAGGTTGTTAGTGAGATGGAAGGTTTGTTATGATTACCATGCTTTTGTAGAGATATAAGGAATGAAAGTGAACATGTAATGGTTCACTTCTTGTTCACTGGTTGTTCATTGTAATGTTGGGTTTTGTAATATGAGAGAGAATATTAGATTAATAACTAATTTTTTTAATCACTCATTCAATATTAATGAGGCTTTGCATAGGCTATGACTCTCCATGTATATGAATGTTTATCTATGATTAATAAATGGAATCACGAGACCCATTTGATACTCCTATTATGAGTTTTTTTTATGAATGAATGCTTGTTATGTATGTTAGACTATGTTGTACTTATATGAATGTTGATATGAATGAATATAATCTAATGCGCAACTCTTAGCTAAGTGTTTCCTATCTATATTTTTCCTTCATGTAATGCACAAACATTCAATCTCTATGATTCTCATGGTGTCTCGAGTGAAACCTTATTTAGTCATTGAATATTTAATATGCCGATGCTAATGGCGTATTTGTTGGTAAAGCCTTTCGAACCTTGGGTCTGAAACCTTGAGCCAACAATTGGTTTTGTTGCTGGGACTAGAAACCTGCAAATCAACTTGGAATAATGGAAACAGAGGTACATATATTTATATCTACATGATTTTTTTTTTGTTGAGTTTCCTTGTTTATTGCATGAATGGGAAAAGGGACATACATAGATTAACTCTATGTGGTGGGCCCAAAAAATGTTGGTTTGGGACCAAGAGGTAGTAACTCGCTTAATATATTTGGATAATAAGTGGACCAGAGCCATCAAATTCTATTTCAAACAAGTTAAGGAGGGATACATTGTTGAGTTTGTAGTTGAATGCAACAGATATTTTAGTAGTGTTGAAAGGAAGTTTGTAGTTGGTACTAGAAGAAGGTTGTTAGGATAAATCCCATTTTGGATCAATATGGTATTTGTGGAGAAGGGGATGATATGCATGGAGCCTGATAGCATGGAAACATAAAACCCCCATGCATAGGCCGGGGGGGGCGGGGAGATGAAAATATGGGGGAAGAAGATAAGATGAGGGGAAGAGTGAATGGATCCATAAAAGGAGAGAAGAAGAAGATTTGAGTGCTACGCAAGAAGAGCCAAGCTGAGGAAGCGAGTCGAGCAGAAAATGAAATAATAAAGGGCAAGGGGTGATGAACAAGTAGCAAGATATAAGACAAAGAGAAGAGAAGCCACACCAAAAGGGTGCGGGGGAGAAATATCTGTTCCAGAGGGAAGCACAAAAGAAGAGAGTTTGTCAAAGGGATGTTGCATAGAGAAAAATGTATCAAGAGAGGATATTGGAGGAAGTGGTAGAAAATTTATAGAGAACGAGGTTAGATCCCCTTGGCTAATGAGGGATGGAGTTGAATCAGAGGAATATGAGGCACATAGTATTTGTAATAGTGGCTCAAATATATTGATGAAGGTGCACTCCAAGAAAGTGAATAGATCTTGGCTATTGGAAGGATGTTCGTGCGACTCAAGATAGGAAGCTCTTTTGGATCCATCATGGAAGAAGATGAAATAGTGTGGAGGAAACCCCTCTTTGAACCACCCCCATCATGAATATTTAACCAAGAAGAAAGAACCAAAGAAGAAATTTTGAAAATAGGGAGAGTATAAGAAACAAGTGGGGTAGAAAGTTAAGTCAACTACACTTCGCAAGAAAGATTATCAATGACAATAGTAACCAATAGTAGTCAGTTAAGAAGATCAAGTTCTAGTTCAAATATGTCCAATCATGACTTGACCCTCAAGCTTCCCACGTTTCATGGGATGGGAAGAGATGATGCATAAAAACATTAGTTCACTTGTGAAACAATCAAGTTTGTGAAGTGAGTCATAGACGAGGCGTCTAAGATCGCATAGTTGGAGACTACATTCATAAATAGAGCTCTAATGTGGTACATGAAGTATAAAGTTATCATGCTAGCAAGATAGACAAGATCCCTCATAGATATATTCTTAGAGAATTCTAGAAACCTAAATCAAAGTAACAATGTATAACCAAGATCAAAGAGATTAAGTAACAAGTTGCAGAAATTGTGTGGGACTGTGACCAACAATTAAAGATCTTGTTGGACAAACTGACCTTTTAGATCGAGGATGTCCAATACAAAGAATGGTTTATTGCTGATCTCCTCCCTCACATTCAGGTCCCTCTCACATAGAAAAAAGTGATGACTCAGTAGAAATCCATAGATATTGCAATGCACCTGGAGTATATGCCAAGAAGTGGAAAGACATCTGCAAGATTAGCGTAGGTGCAATCCCAACTTGCAAACCTCACTATGAAATTGCAAGACATGGAAAAATGGAAAGTGGGGTGCGAGAATTTATAATGTACCATGTTCCGCACAGAAGTTCACCATCGAAATGAGTGTCCTACGTTGGGAAATTACACGTTAACAAGCCTGCAAAACCTATTTCGTACTGGGCCCCAGAAGAAATGGTATGAGATTTGTAAAAAATGAGGCCATTTACCTCCCCATTTTCCAACTTTGCAAAAGTATCAGAAGACTACACATACCCTGTTCTGTGAGGTCTATAAATATATGGGGCACGATGTGAACAACTGCTAGTTGTTGCAGTTGATGAAGGACCATATTGCAAATTCTTACTGGGTATAAGAGGAGAATAAAGGTGGAGACTATGAAGGCTTCTAAGGAGGACAGGGAGGATGATATGGAAGAGGAAGATGTAGAGGATATGGTTGGAGAGGAGGAATACAACTCACATGTTTCGACCGTGGTGAGATAGGCCACTTGGTGTGGTTCTTTTGCAAGCCTTGCACATTGTTTGGATATTTCCACAGCATGGACCATGTCATGGAGGATTGCCCAGAGTTGTTGGAAAAATGGGAAGAAAAAAAGGGGTGTTGCAACATGGTGTCTGTAGAGCCGTATGAAGAACACAAGTTGAAAGAAGAAGTTAATGTATGGGTAGTAAACCAAGGAGGTATCTGCACATGAACCAACCTGTAGAAATAAGAGTGCTCAAGACAACAATTAGAGGTAAAAATCAAGAAAGTTGTATAGACACTTCCTAAGTTTGATGTTGCACAGTAAAATTAGTTCTTGTGCAATGCACAAAGGGTGATGGAAGAGGAACAAATGCATGAAGAGTTGTGATGCATAGCTAATATACTTGCACACGAAGAGTTGTGATGCATGGCCGATCTAATTGCACGTAAATAGTTGTGATGCATGATGCATGATGAATCACGACATGATGTTTACCCAAAGACTAACTTAGAGAATCAAGTAAGTGAATTATTTCCCTGTTGTCTAAAAGTATTGGGTGACCCTATGACTACCAAGAACACCCCATTGGCGAGGTGAATTAAGGAAGGTGACAATGATATTGCTATCTATGCCCCCCTACCAGAATGAGACGTGCACCATGGAAATAGGGGGAAGCGCAGAGGAAAAGAGTTCAAAATGACAGTCGAATTAGGAAATTATGAGATGAAAGGGATCATGTTGGACATGGGGTATAATGTTAACATTTTTCCAAAGAAATCGCGGGAGTTGATGGGAAAACCAAAGTTGATGTGGTCTCTCATTCAAATCAGGATTGAAAACCAATACAATATATATTCCATTGGCAGACTGGAGAAGGTCAAAGTTAACATTGATGGGGTAAAAACAAAAGCATATTTTGAAGTAATCGAGATTATGGATGATTTAGACCCCTATCTAGTTTTTCCTGGAATTGACTAGGCATTTGACAACAATATTGTATTGAATTTGAATCAAAGGAAGATGTCCTTTGAGATGGACACTTTGCACGTCATTTATCTACTTGATCCGGTCAAGGGTGACATATACAATGAAATAGTAAATAAAAATGAGAAAAACTCGGTTATTGAGAATACATAGAATATTAGGGCACAATGATGATTATGTAAACCCAACAATTGATGATGAGATGAGTTAGAGGAGTGTCTACTCATATGACATGGATTCAAAGCATGTGATAACATTATGGAATAATAAGCTATATAAAGTGTCGACTAGGAGATGCACATGAATCACCAAAGCAATGCACTGGGTTGGAACGAAGCTGGGAAACATACTGAGGTTTGATGAGATAGGCATGGAAGATGCATTTATATAGAAAATTGAAGATGGTGTGCATGAGACCTAGAGGATTCAAGCCATGGATGCATTATTAAGGGGGACACCTACATGCTTGTGGGAAATGCACCATACAAATGTACATTCTCATGGGAAATGCACTGTGCTCATGGGAAATGCACTGTGAATAGAAACCACTAAGATTTTTTGTAGGGAAGATGGAAGGCAGGTGGTTGGCTGGTAGGTCGACTACTAAGAGGAGACAAAGGTTGCAAACCTTCTAGCCGAGCGTCCCACAAAGACAATGAGGATGGATAGTTGTTTATCATCCTCATTCTGGTAGCATTGGAGGTTTAGATGGAATATAGGGTTCATGTGCAAGGAATTCCAAGAAGTGATTCAAAGTTTTTTGAGGGTTTTCCCTCATTTTTCTCCTGTTAGGTGAATGTTCATGCATAGAGGACAAAGGCCAAGAACCATATGCAGAGGTCATGGGATCATAATGGTGGAGCACCAATCAAAGGACCATAGTGGTGGAGCACCAGACCGTGAAGATTATTGTAGAGATCAGACATCCAATGGAGGAAGAGGATGATTTGGTTGCATGTTTTTCAGCATTGATATTGGATTTATGATGATGTTGGAAGCAACAAGTTGGGAAGTGTGATCTGGTTCTCCCACGAGTCACGAGGCATAATTTTGGCAGTGAAAAGAAAGGTGAATTTTTTTAGGACAAATAATTCCACCATGAGAGCACGTCGACCCTGCTATGGTTGGAAGCCAATATCTCCATTTTCCTAGAGGATCTTTGTGGTCAAAATGGAGGTAGTTCCCATGGTAGTGATCCTATTCAAGAAGGTTGTTAGAGTTTCAAAGATGAGTCCAATGGTCAAAAAATATAGATTGAAGGGATGTATTTGAGCCCTTAGAAGCAAAGGAAATATAGAGAATTATTATGGTGAGGCTTTGCTAGATATTGCAGTGAAAAATATTGAGTCCTCGTTCATGTCGATTCCTACCAAGAACATTATGCCAAGGGATCTCAGTGTAAGTAGTGAAATACCCAAATTGAAACAAGCATTTATTGGTGCTAAAATCCAGATCATGGTGATCCAAGAAGACCTGAATCTAAGTGACGATGAGAGGCCAAGAAGAGGCAAGAGTTCATGCCTAGTGGATTGTTGAAGCAGAAAGAGTGATGTGGATGAGCACATGTAAATGGAGCAAAGACTTGACCATTGAAGAAGTCTAGAGGATAATGGCATAAGTGCTGAGATAGAAACAATGAAAAAACAAGAATTAATATTATAATGGATTTAGATTTTTTTTTTTATGTAAATGGGCATATGGATGTAAGCCCTGGTTAGGCATGCATACCCCTGGTAAATTCCCGATAAATTCTAGATGTAGACCTAAGTGATATGGGGGACATGTCGGATTCCCGGATACGCCCGTTATAAAATTTGAGGGGTATAGGGCCTAGAGGTGAGCGGTGAAGACTCACTTGGCACTTTGGTCATGGGAAACCCCAAGTCAAGTTTAAAGGGGGAAATGTTAGGTTAAACTTGATTCGGTGAGAGAGTCAAAGTGTTAGGTCAAAAATGGTGGTTTAGGGCACATGGTATTGGTGACCCATGTTATTTCATATAACGAAACATTTAAATAGGCTTAGGATATTCCATTGTAATGTTCTAGGATGTGAGTGGTGAAGGATCACTTGCTTGGCTTGGTTGGGTTTGGTCAAGGAACCGATAGATCTAATTGGCTAGTTTTTCCTAGTTTGGGTTTTCCAGGTTATAACTGGTGCATGATTTATGTGTTGTATTATTGTTGTTTAATTATTTTATTTCTCTCACATGTTTATTTCTTTTCACAAGAACCAGAGGTCTAGTGGAAATGGGTGTAACAAGACACGAGGAGAACTCCACCTAGGAAGGGAAAACAAGCACAGACTGCACCCAACCTCCAAGTCTAGCTCAACAAGGCATGCATCTATCCCATTTCATCCTATAAACGCCATGTCCATCGAAGATGAAGCCCCCTCTTATATGCCCATGAAGTATGTCAAGCACAGTTTGTTGACCAACCAGATGGAGGAACATGAAATACATATCAATGATCCAGGGTAGGAGCCATGGTATTCTCCAACACCAGTTCAGAGCATTGTCAAGGTGCTACAATCTAATTTATATGTACAACAAATGATGCATCGGGAGTTAGCACAACAATTGGGTGAGCTCTACCACTCACTCAACAATGCTAGACCGTAATACAACCCCAAGTCCCAAGAACAGATATTTACAGGTAACACCACTAGTGTTACATCACCGCTGAACAACACACAAAAGAGGGTTCTGACGCTTAACCCATTAGATTTGAAAACCTACAAGGCATACACTAGTTCAAAGCCTCTGTCATTGCCTTATGTGGAGTTGGATTTGGTGCATATACCTTCATAGGACCTACAAGTATTCATGTTAGAAATAATGAATGAATTAGGAAACATGCAACACACACTAAGTCAGTCCTATACAGAGTTGCAACAGAGACACACACATGAGATGAATGCACGTTATAAAACCCAAAAAAAACATGTGCAAGAGATAGTTGCGCTAAAGGAAGTCTAAGAATGACATGGAGCAAAGGTGGTTGCACATACATTGTTGATCAACACAATTTATGAAGCATATGTGCAAGTACACAGTATGGCTGAAGAAAATTATAACCTTCTAGTGAAAAACAAACTCAACAAGGTGAAGGAATTTGTCCAACACCTGCAAGCATAGAACATGGAGCTTCTATAAAAACTGAAGAGCACCCCACGATTAAAGCAGGGGGAGTTGTAGCAAAAGATTGTTGCAGTAGAAAATATGTTGCACCAAAGACAAGCATGCATGGAAGGATTCTCGGGGGTCATTGAATACAACTTCCATATCTAGAATCACCTCCATAATTCCCTTAAAGTCAACACAATTTAAGACTGCATACGCGCAAGTGAGGCACATATCAACGACAAGAAGTAGGTGATACCATCCCTTCAACTTGTGACACACAAGGAGGCCATGACATAGATATATTATGTTCACTGACATATTTCATCTACCTATGTTAACTAATAGAAGTTGTCAGCCATTGTGTTGGAAGCACAAGAGCATACCCAGTGACACCACTATGCACTCTCAAGGGCGACCTTAGTGATAGAAATAGGCATATATATCAAGCCTAAAACTGAGTCGACGACACTAGAAGAGGTCGACAAATTTTGATGCAACACAAAGGAACTACTAGATTTTTTTTATCAGATCAACTCTGAGTTCTAAAAATTCATCACTAAGCTAATGAATAAGGTTCCATCCATCACCTCTGTCACACCATAATCAAATTTGTTGGCTCAAGGATGAGCCAACTAATAGTGTTGGGGGCCTGTTGGCCCCAAGGTTTTGGAAAGATTTCACTCGCACCACAAGTTTCAAATGACACACATGCCACAAGTCTTGTACCATGCAACGCCAAGATTCAATGCTTGTCAACTATTTTCTACTACACTTGCGCCAACCAGCTTTGCACTGTGCACGCCATCAGTTTTGTGTGACACATAAGAATTGTAAATATCGCATGCATATCAAATCCTCCATGATCAATGTAATGATTGTAGCCATTTTTGTAACTGAATGATTGGTCGTGGTCTAGGTTGTTACTGAGATGGAAGGTTTGTTATTATTTCCATGCTTCTGTAGAGATATAAAGAATGAAAGTGAACATGTAAGGGTTCACTTCTTGTTCATTGGTTGTTCATTGTAATTGTAATTGTATTGTTCATTGTAATGTTGGGTTTTTTAATATGAGAGAGAAAGTAGATCGAGACCTAAATCTTTGGTCTCTAGTTCAATCTTAATGAGGCTATGCACAAGCTATGGTCCTCCATGTATCTGAATGTTTATCTCTAATTAATAAATGGAAGCATGAGACCCATTTGATACTCCTATTATGAGTTCTGTTATGAATGACTGCTTGTTCTGTATGTTAGCCTACAAAATACTTACATGAATGTTGATATGAATGAATAGAATCTAATGTGAAACTCTTAGCTAAGTGTTTCTTGTTTGCATTTTTCTTTCATGTAATGCACAAACATTTGATCTATGTGATTCTCATGGCATCTCAGGTGAGACTTTATTTAGTCCTTGAATATTAAATATGCTGATTCTGATGGGGTATTTGTTGGTAAATACTTTCAAACCCTAGGTTTGAAAGACTAACCCAAAACCCATTAATAGAACATGTAGCTTTATCAAGTTGTCAAAGCATGACAACGTCTTCACCAAGAACTGGATTCAACATAAGTTTCCCCATATGATGGAGGAACTTGACACAATGGAGACTATTACTTCTTAAAGGGGGACAACTGATTTAAGTTGATATAGGTGGCCACCCAAATTTTCCACTAACTCAAAAACAATCCTACACCTTGTCACTTTTACAATTGCAGGTCTTGAACTTTCTGTCAGGCCAAGCATTGGGTAGGGATTCATAATTCCATGAGATGATTATTGCATTAACATGAAGCTCAATAAATACACAAAGATGCAAATGTTGGTCTTCTCCAATGTATGATTCTTCCTATCAACTAGGACAATTAATATTTACATTACTGTTACAAGTAACAAAACCACAAAGGATTACATGTACAAAATTCCCCCCCTTAATCTAAAGGGTTGTGTGTGAGTCCAAGCATCATTTTGAACTTCTCAAAATTTTCTCTTGCAAGTGCTTTGGTGAAGACGTCTGTAATTTTCTCATTTGTGGAACAATGTCTTAAGTGAATAGTTTTTTCTTCTACATGATATCGAATCAGGTGATACTTTGTGTTGATGTTCTTGGTTCAATCATGGAATCTAGAATTCTTGGCCAACTTGATTGCAGAAGTATTGTCAACTAGAAGAGGAGTATAATTCACTTGCTTATCCTGCAAATATTCATTATTTTCCAAAGCCACACAATCTCCTTTGTCGCTTCTGCAACTGCGTTATATTCTACCTTTGTTGTGGAATATGCTGGAACTGATTGTTTGCATGATCTCCAAGAGACAACTGCTCATCCAAGATTCATGAGATAACCTAAAGTTGACACTCCATTTTCCTTTTCTCCATCAAAGTTTGAATCATAATATTTGATTAGGTTGAGGTCATCCACCATAGAGTACCTAAGTCCAAAATCTTGAGTTCCTTTCAAGTATTTCAGAACTCTTTTTGCAGCAAACCAATGTTCTTCACAAGGATTTTGCATGAACCTTGAAATAATCCTAACAACAAATGAAATGTCTGGTCTAGTGGTAGTAAGATAGATAAGAATTCCCACAAGCTATCTATACTTGGTTTCATCCTTAAATTCATTCCCTTCTTTTGATGTGAGTTTCAAATTCTGTTCCATTGGAGTAGAAATAGGATTGCACTCAACCATGCCAAACTTGTTCAATAGTTCTCCAATGTACTTCTTTTGGGAGATGAATAAGTAGTTTGAATTTTGTATCACTTCAATTCCCAAATAGTAGGGAAGATGTCCCAAATATGTCATCTTGAAGCCATTCTTCAACTCTTTCTTTATGGATGCAATGTTGTTCTCATTGTTCCTGTTATGAACAGATCATCTACATATACTGCAAGATACACAATAGTTTTTTCAACTTTATTGACAAACAAAGTTGCATCGTCAAGATTTAAATGCTTGAAATTTAATTTCAGAAGATGCTTGGTTAACTTTTTATACCATGCTTGGGGTGCTTGTTTCAATCCATATAAGGATTTGATGAGATTGCATACCTTATGTTCTTGTCCCTTCACAACAAATCCTTCTGGTTGAGACATGAACACATTCTCTTTCAAGTCTCCATTCAAGAAAGCAGTATTCACATCCGTTTGATGAATTTTCCATCTATTTTGCGTTGCCATGGAAAATAGAGTGTGAATGGTAGCCCATTTTGTTGTGGGGGAAAAAGTATCATCATAATCAACACCTTATTTCTGTGAAAATCCTTTTTCCATGAGCCTTTCCTTGTGCTTGTCAAGTGAGCCATCTAATCGGTACTTGTTCTTGAATACTCACTTGCTTCCGATTGGTTTATTTCTATATGGAGGATCCACCAAATTCTATGTCCCATTCTTGATGAGAGCATAATATTCCTTTTGCATGACTTCTTTCCATTCACGATGAGAAACAACTTCTTTAAATGAATATGGTTCAAGGTTAGTAGATAAATTCAATTCACAATCATATGAAACATCCATATCATCTACATCACTTGAGTTTGAATGATCTACATTACCTCCATATTGTTTTGAGAACATTTTGGTTCCTATCTTTCCAATGTCACTAGGATGAACACTTTTCAAGTTTTTTAGTGAGCCATTTTGGCGGACCTTTTTGAGATAGTCCAGGTTTCTCGACTGATTGAGATGGTATTGATTTTTCATCAAGCCTCAAATTTTCAATATTCTCAATTACATCATCCAATTGAGCTTCAGGTTTCGATGAAGTGGTAGAAACTTCTTCATGAGGGGAAGATGGTGCTTCATAAGGAGATTCGAGAGATTGACCCAAGATAGGGATTCCCCCTTCAAGATGTGGAATCTCATCATCAAATTCATGATATGTCTTTACACGAGTGAATCTATCTAGATGATCAAGATGTCTCTCAACAATTTCATCTTTCTTAGTGGATTCAAAAAAGATCACATCTCTCGAAAGGATGAACTTCTTATTTGTCTAATTGTAACGATGATACCCCTTGGTGGTATTTGAGTACCCTGACTTGAAGATGCACTTCTGAATCCTTGCATCAAGGTTGCTTATTTTCTCCTTAGGAATCAAGGCATAACAGGTGGAACCAAATACCCTGAGATGCCTCACTGAAGGAATGTGGCCATACACATTTCATATGGAGTATTTTTTTATTATAACATGAGATAGATGTACCTGTTTTTAACAAAATCTGCACATAGAATTGCATCAACCCAAAAAATCAATTTAACATTCATGAAAAACATCATGGAACAAGCCATATTTAGGAGTGTCATGTTCATTCGTTCAACTACACCATTTTGTTGAGGATTGTATGGAACTGTTGTTTGATGTTTGATCCCATGTTGGCAAAGGTAACTTTCAAATTCATTAGATGTATATTCTTTTCCATTATCAATGCAAAGAGAGCCAAGACGAGACTGGACTTCATTTTGAATCCATACTTTAAAATTTTTAAATGTTTCAAAAACTTGTGATTTATATTTTAGCAAGTATACCCAACACATCCTTGTGTAATAATCAATAAAGGAAATTATATATTTATTTCCATTTGCAGAAGGAACATGAATAGGGTTGCACAAATCAGAATGAATCAATTCAAGTTTTCTACATGCTCTGGAAGTAGAATCATAGAAAGACTGTTTGCTATGCTTTCCAAGGATACAAGCATCACATTGTTTCAGTTTTCTAGGAATGGTAGGAAGACCAAAAACACCATTCTTTCTCAATAAATGAAGACTGTCATAATTGATATGACCAAATCTAGCATGTCGCAAAAGACTAGATGACATTATACCTTCACTATGATCAGAGAGGTATGCAATGTTGTGTGTAGGGGAACATGTCCCCTTCAAATTCAACAGTCTTCCATCTTTCACTCCAGTCATAACAAACATGTTATCATAATCCTTTCATATTTCAACTTTGCCACCGATCATATGAACATAGTGGCCTTGCTGTCTGATGTGCAGAAGGGATGGAAAGCTCATTTTCAGCTCAGGAAGATAGAGTACATTATGCAAAAGAAAATCCGAGAATCCAGGCAACTTGAGTCTAATGGTGCCCATTCCCAAGGGTTTGAGGCTCGACTTGTATGAAAAATACACTATGCCATCTACATTGTCATTGAAGTCTTCAAAAAAGTCTCTTCAAAATGTCATATAAGAGGTTGCCCCTATGTCAAGAAGCAAGACATATTTCCAAGGATTATATGCAGTGATAAATAAATCTTCTGTTACTCCTATATTGCAGTGAACAACTATATAATGGACAGATTCAGGTGGATTACCTTTTGTTGGTTCGATAGGTTTACCTTTGTCCTATTTCTTAATCTGTTTGTCTTCTTTGATTTTGTCTCATGGAACTCTGCATTCATCTGCTTCATGTGATCCATTCTTTTTGCAACAGGTACAATGAAGATTGGATTTGTCACCTTGGTTGTGTCTACCCCTCCTGCTGCTAAAACTCTTTCTTCCATGTCCACATCCTCTTCTACTGCTTTCTCATCTGGAAGAATCATGTTGTTTACTCTTCTCTTTCTGATCAAGGTAAACACTTTCACCAGTTGAAGGAGTTGGATTCTTTCCAAAGGCTTTCTCATGATCTGTAACTTTTTTCACCAACTTTTCAAATGTCATGGAATTAATTTGATCACTTGCTTGTAGTGATTCAAGATAGTGAGAATATGTAGGGTAGAGGGCCTTAATGAAGGCCATGAGAGGGAGATCAATCTTTGCTCAGGTGGCTTCAATGTCATGCATCATGGGTGTGATTTATGAAGCCAAAGCCATAGAGTCATCATTCTTCAACTCTAGGTTGAAGAGCTTCAACATTAGTTGTATGAGTTCAAGCTCATAATGTGTGTCATACAATTTATTCAATCTCTTCAAGGTGCCATAGGAATAAAAAATAAAAGCAATATGACAACTGAACTCCTCACTTACTATTGCGGAGATTAGTGCATATGCCTTCTAGTATTTGTCTTTCCATATTTTACGTTCTTTGTTTGTGGTTGAAATAATTAGTTTTCTACGAGGTCTGCTACTCTTCATCTTTAATACCAAGGCTTCTTCTTCATATTCCAATTCTTTTTCAATGATTTTTCTGTCCAGAGGGACTGCTACTGCTTCACAAATCTCATTCCATAGGTCATTGAAGATCAATGTGCTCTTGATCTTCCTGTACCATTCTCTATATTTCTCCTTGCCGGTCAACACCACGCGGACAATGGAAACGAGAGAACGCATTATCTTCTGCTGTCTTCACACACGCGTTAGCAAATGAAAATACAATGAGGCTACACCAGGGTTACAATCGAGCCGCACCAAAAAAAAATAGACAATGGAACCAAGAGAATTCTCAACATCGCTCTTGGCTCATTCCACAAGACTGAGCTATATACCAATGCTGTGCGTCAATCATCTACATCCCATTCATCATCTCAATATAGAATTCACGAGCTGGAGTCTTCGACTTTATTTCCAGACTGGTTTGTACTCGTAGCACGAGAGGTCGCACGGTATAGGATTAGGGTTTTAGGTGGCTTGTAAAGAAAATAACGGGCTGCGCGAGATCCAAAGGATGGACGAATTCGACTTCACCACAAGATGGAGGCAATGCTAATCGGGGTTGGTTGGGTCTTGAGGGTGTGAAAACCGTAAGAAAATAATGTAAAATCGGGCGTGAGAACCGTGAGAAGACAATGCGAAATTAGGGTATGAAGACTATGGTACCAGTGATACCGTTAGCAACAACAGTCACTGAGTTGGTCGACGGTTTGTAGCATGGCATACAAATATAATATAACGGTTCGACTCCAATTCAGGTGCAATTTTGAGGTGATTTAGTTCGTATTCCCACGCATTGATGCAAAAAAATGGTCCGTATTCCCTCCACAGTGATGAAAAAACCTTGCGCGACTTCTGTTGCACTTGGAATTTCCTTGCGAGAGTTTGGATCTCCAATTGATATTAGGGTTAGGTTTCCTCACAAAAATGATAGGGCACATATTAGCAGACTGATGGATAGAGCACACAGACCAGAGAATCGACCAGAGGACGACGGGAAGGTGGTCTGGGAGACATGAGACGTTTTGGCAGGCACCAGGGAATCTATTAATGGAGTTAGGCCAGGTTCTGATACCAGACCAAACATTGGGAAGGAATTCTTAACTCCACAGGATGATTATTGCATTAACATGAAGCTCAATAAATACACAAAGATGCAACCGATGGTCTTTTCAAACTTATGATTCTTCATATATCTACGACGCTTCATATATCTAGGACGCTTCATATGTACATCACTGTTACAAGTAACACAACTACAAAGGGTGACATGTCCAACACTTTCAATGCATTCTTTCTACACTTCCTATGTGTTTTTGATGATTGGCATGATCTAGCAATCTTTGATTGCAAGGTTGGCCATACACAAGTTTTGTAATAGTCCAATAAACATGCCAAATAGAGTTTATATGCAAAAGTTGTGGCCCAAGAGAGTTGATGTTTCAACTAGGCTCCTTGGAGATTGCATTTATATTGCCAACTCATCACCAAGGGTTAAGGTTTTCACAATTACATTCATTTATATAATTTGAATTTCATTGTATTATTGTGCTTTTTGAATATCTATGTGTTTTTTCACTTGTTAGTGTTATGCTCATTTTGTTTTCAACATAATCTATGTTAGAAGAACTTTCACATATAAATTCCATTTAAGATGTTTATTGGACCATTACAAAACTTATTTTAAACTCCTTGTTTGGTTAGTTTGGTCATTAATTACTGGGTATTTTTAAAATTAAGGTGTAATTATTATTATTATTATTTCATTCCATGTTATGTAATTTTTAATTGTTAAAAACTAAGATGTAATTATTATTATTATTATTTCATTCAAAGTGATTATAATTATTTTTTTCAATTGAACAAATTATTATTATTATTATTTTTTTTTTAATAGGAGATTTTAATTTTTTTTAATACAATTTTATCTAACAAAACATAACCCTAACACTTCAATATTTTCCCATACTAAACTATAAAGCACCTCTTACTCTTCATACAATTACCACAACTAAATTATGTATTTAATAACCATACATATTCCATAAATCAACTAATACTTTGAGATTTCATATATATTATTAAAAATAATTAATATATATATATAATTTCCTCATACAAACGATTATGTTTGATTTGAAGTTCGCTGTTGTTTTGAAAATCTATTATATGATTTGAAGTTGGCTGTTGTTTTTTATACCATCATGGGGCTTAAGCTTAAATCATTTTGTATTTTTTCATTGAAATACAAATATAATATTTAGGGGAGGGAAAAAACATGGTTTTTTATATCATTATGGGGTTTAAGCTTAAATCATTTTGTATTTTTTCAAAGTTTAAGGTTGTTTACAAGAAGTTCACAATGTTATTTTTCATAATTTCTTTTATGGTAAAGGTTGATTTGTAAATAGTAGCTTCTTTCATGGTAGAGGATAATTTGTAAATGGTAGGTTTATGACTTATCTATTTCACCAACACGGATACTTTGCAAAACAAAATTAAATAAGGTTTCTGCAATTAAAAATAGGTTGAGATCAGACCTCTTCACCCATTGTTTGTTAACTGGTTATAATGCTTAGTTTGAAAATATAGCAAATAAACTCCGGGCTAGCTGAATGCCAACCAATGGAAAGCAAGTCTACTCTGTTTCAATTTTGGTTCATTGCTTAGTTGCTCTCAATTCTAATTTCACACATCATTCTACAACTCTTTCAATGTGCAAACACAACACTTGATTAACCACAAAATCGTCTCGCTAACAAAAAAAATAAACATTGCTTAGAGGAGAGGGAAAGGACCCATGCAAAAAGAAAAATGCCCAACGATGCTAACAATGCCCAATAGTCCACCAGACTCAATTAAATCAATTTTGAAACCTCCTACAAAAGTGCAACAACTTTGAGATGACAACCATTGATCTTCAATCTCCGAGTATAATGGAAAAAAGAGATCATAGAGCTATTGGCATTCATTAATGCTAATAGAAATTAGTTTCTAGTTGAATTAAGAGTATTATAGGATGGAATTCTTTATCATAACCATGTCTGCAATCAACAATAATGATACACTATAAATGATAGTAATAATCTCATCCATAGTACTCTACATAACATTAAAACACACAGAGATACCGAGATGTTCCTGGAAACCAACATGGGAAGAAAACCAGAAT
>JASDQU010102823.1:269094-292399 GCA_032191745.1 Picea mariana
CCAAGAGAATTTTGAACATTTCCTTAACTTTGCCAAAAAAAAATTAAATGCTTATTACAAAGTTTACAAAGAAATTTTGGCAAGGATCCAATTTAGATCACATCTCCCCATTTGCATGCTTTTGGTCCACAAAAGCCTCAACTCCATTCAATATTCTTCTTCTTTTCCTTCAAGCATCCTCCATCAAATCTCCACTACAATATGGAATATAAGAGATAAATAGGGGTTGCCTTTGGCATAAGCCTATTGTCCAACTCAGATTTAGAAATGACATTCGTTGTTGTAATAGGTCATTGGATAACCATTTCTCCTTGCGCTGCAAGTGAAAGTAGCTCCTTTTTCCCCTTGACCTTGACTCTCCAAGCTTTCTTCTTGGCTATTCAATTCTCGAGATGGAGATCCAGGTGAAGCCTCCAACATTTGGCCTCCCAATGTCTAGTCAATCTTCAATAATGACAATAGTTCTTGCATGGGCTACTTGGCCTTCTATAGTGTCGACAATTTCTATCCTTATGACCCCTTTTATTGTAGAAGAAACAAACTAAAGATACTATTCCAAACCTTTTCAATTTGTAATGATTCTTTCCATCTTGGTTTCTTGGTCCCCCATGAGTTGGAGCAGATTTGGATGGCATAATCATCTTTTTGTTTCCCTCTTAAAAACCTATACAAGTAGACTTGAGTGTCTTGCCACACATTCCTTTTCTAGCTACCTTTTCCTTCATGGGAATGGAGCCTTCTTTTATGATTATTCTTGCCTCGATGAAGTTAGTTTGAGTTGAACTTGTGTTGGATTCTTGTCCACTAAATCCTAGGCCTTCATGCTTGGGCCTCTGTTGAGCTACAATGGGGATTATAATCCCTTGGCCTTCCTTTCCTAGTCCCTGGCCATCATAGACCATTTGCTCCATGATCTTGAAATCAATACCTTTAGTGTTCTTTTGAAATTCAAAAAAGGTTTCTTGAGGAAGGGTCTTGGAAGGCGGGTTTCACATGCTTGACTTCGCCATGGTGCTTGATTTCGTAGTGGAAATGAAAGGGGCTTGTTTGGTCTCTTGGAAAGCCGCTTGTAGTTTCTTCAAGGCCTCTTCACCGCCAAATCCTGGTATATTTGAGTAGTCACTTTGGTGAACCTATTCTCTTTCCAATTATGCAATGAAGTGAATTTCTCCTCCCATTGCAATAGATGCAATCTGTTAGCGCCGCCATTTTTCTTTCCAATTTAGAGTCATTTTTAAAGTCACGTCGTGACCCATGTGCCCAAACATGTGAATTCAGGTACGTAACACCATGAGTTTGAGGTCAGAAAGTGTATGGTTGGCCCTTAGAAATGGGAAGGGACGTCAGATTCAAAACTTGTATAAGAGGTATGGGTATGTCTTTTCCAAGAAAGTCGAGTCCCGTCAAGAAACCAGTCTCTACGTGCCCCAGGTCGAGTCAAGTGGTTAATAGAGGTCGCATCAGCAAGTACAACAATTATTATCAGTTAATCATGGAGGCCGAGGGAATGAAAAATCATGACGTTCATATCATGCATGAATAGAAAACCTTATTACCTGTATCCTACAAGTGGGAATTTGCCATGGAAAACCTGCAACCTAATTTGGAACATCTTGTTGCCATGAATTCGCTGTCCTCCAGCATGATTTCCTCTCCTGTCCAATTTTTTATAAATCCTGAATGCTCGATATTCTCTTCAGTCATAGAACCAGGCCTAAACTTTATTTTCAATTTCCCTTGCCAGTCCAGCGTGATCGAAACCTTCCCTCCTGTGCATTTGTTGGATACACTGCGTGTAGATTTCACCTTGGTCGCACCATGATGACCTCTCAGAGCGTAAGGAAAGGCGCATAGAGAAGCTAAAATGTAAGGTCTGAGCCCCCAAAGGACTGGGATTCATTCTCACCTGCGGTAGGCATTCCCAAAGACGTAAAAGGAACTATTCTTTTACCTACAGAGAAGACCAAATCAATTCGCAGAAAATATGAAACAAAGGGATTCACACAGGAAAGGGAGACAGTAAGAGCCCCCTCTCCCCAACAACAAATGCCTTAGAGGAGGGGCAGGCCAAGAAAAAAACAAGAGATCGTGGAAGCTCGAATTTCAGAAGAACCGTGCGTTTGATTGATAGCTGAAGAACGACTCAGGCGCGCCATTTGGCTAGAACTTGCTTGGGGATCAAGCCGCGAAGATAGGAGCAGAACAAGGAGAGCGGATATTGCAGGAGCGAATGAGAAAGTGCCATCTCAGCAACTGAAGTGAGAGAATCTGGCCATTGCCGATCTCTATTAAGAAAACATGGAATTAAGGCGACAACTAGCGACAAAGGCCACAGAAGCGTCCACAACACAGGGTCACGAAGGGAACGTGGCATTGTTGAAAAGGTAGCTCAGAGAGACGCAAGACACCATTGTACACCTGCGAGAAGCACGGAGACTGATGGAAGGAAGGCACGCGAAACATTCCATAGAATGCGAAACGACCGAGAAAGAAGCTCGCGTAGCTCTAGCCAACGCGTAGGAAAAACAAGTTTAGTTAGCACCCGTCTCTACACCTGCTAAAGATGAGACAAAACTTGGCAGTTTTGAATGATACGTTTTCTCTGAAGCACGCTACCATTTTGATAATGACCACGATGATCTAACAACTGCTTACTACACGCAACTCTCAGCAAATGATCACATCACAAAAAGAGAAGTCGTTATTTACAGACAAAAAGCTCCTGAAAGACACCTGTTCGCTGGGACACCTGCTCAAAGGAACACAGTGACACATCTTTTTTCCATGCCAGAGCCTGACCAACGATCAGATCCCATGGCGAAATTGCGAACAATAATAAGTAAAAAGGTGTGATTATTATCTATTTTTGGAAAACATTATGCGGAGAGTCTCCAATGCATGTTGCTCAATTTTCCTAGTTCTAAGGGTTAACAGTTAGGAAGAAGGGTAGCCCAAGCGACACCCTCATTTATATATTTCATCTTTTCGATGTAAGCCAAGTTGGTTGGAAAATTTGGTAGACGATAGATATTGTATGTAATCTGAAGTTTTGACCAGAATTTAATGCAAAGGTCCTGTGATTTGATGAAATGATTATAGTTGTAATAGTTGGATGTATTATGCTTCTTTCTTTTCATATGTGATTTCCTGTTATCTTTATTTCATATCTCTTTCTGTCTATTTCAGAATGAATTATAGAACCTGCGGATTCGCTGTACAACGCCCCTTGTTCGCGCCACTTAGACAAAACATTTTCCTCTAAAGCTAACTCTGATTTCATCTATAGGGACACTCCTAAGTTACTTCCTGTAATTTCTCCTGCCACACATTACAATTTTACACTGAAGGTTGTTACTCGCCTAGCCTTATCCTCTCAAATCCAGTCACCGAGTCATTTGTCCCATCTCTTCCTTAGATCAACCCCATAGCCCAAGTCTTACCTTCCTGCACCAATATAACTAGAACCCATTTTATCATAGGTGTTAAATATATCCATTGCTTTCAAAGTCATATCCTGTGCGAAGACCACGCCATTTCTGAGGAGCCCTCTCCAGATCCGAAAGGCTAGTTTTGGGTCTCAAAGTTGGTTGAAAAATTTACCTTCGTCATCTTTTTATCAACCCAACAAATTTATGAAGTGCTAACATTCTGGCGTCGTTGTCGGGGACAAAATTGAATAGATTTTCCCTGGGAGAATGACAATGTTGTAGTTTGAACCCTGAGGGTAACAGAGAGACAAACATCCATACCGGATGAAATCCTTACCCTGTTGACTCTAGTCCAAACAAACTAGTAGCCTCAAGTAGCACAGTTCAGGAAAACTGGCTCCAAAGACGATTTACACCAGAGAAAAATTTGACCCAAACCCCTCAGAACCTATGTACGAAGGCTAGAGAGCAAGTGCCATACCCGTTCTACTACGTGGACAGAAGCCTGTCCTTGTCCAAAGACAGTGCACAGAGCATTGATGACCTTAAGTTTGACGCATTCTTTGAGAAAACTCGGTCTCGGTCGAAGTCAGAGACTAGTTTGGATGAGACTGTTTTCAACCCAAAGAAATTCCAAGCCCTAGTATCAAATAATATCCCCCAAAATACAAATCCTCCTAGTTCTATGGACGTTCGATTCGCTCCCCTCATCCTACCTTCCCAATTGCATGACTTGCCTCAAAATTATAGCCAGAGGATCAGGCTCTACAACTCTGAGGGAAATGTTTCCGCTCATAAGCATCAAGATTGGTTTAATGATTTCATCGACCTGGAGGAGGTGGACTACGCATATGAAAAAATGAGGTTGTTCGTGCAAAGACTCTCGAGAGATGTAAGAAAATGGTTCAAATCCCTCCCGCCTGCGAGAATTCACGACTTCTCCACATTCGAAACATCATTCCTATATAAATGGGGAGACAAGAAAAACCCTTTGCAGCTACTGACACAATACAATAACATGAAGAAAGCACCATAAGAGACAGTGCATGAATTCTCAACCTGTTTTTTGAAGATGTACAACTCGATTCCCACAGAAGTCAAGCTGCCCCCACGGTGCTGCACAATTGCGGTACGCAGACTCCTTCGAAAATGATTTCGCTCTGTTGTTAAGAGAAAGAAGATCAATGAATCTAGATTCTCTAATGAGCAATGTTGTCGAAGTCGAAGTAAACATGATGGCATCAGGAAAAATAAAACCAAGGTTCAACCGAGGCGACAAGAGACCCCAGGGAGATGCACAACCATCGACAACGCGATCCTTAGACGATAAATTTGACATAATGATGAAGACCATGGAGAAGTTGATGGAGATAATGTCCATGGGAAACAGACTTGTTGCCTGAGAATAGAACAACCCACCTCCTAGAAATCCGAACCTCATAAGAGGTCAAATCCCTCAAATTAGACAGAGGGAACAAAAAGAGAAAAGGGATCAAAGTGACCATCAAACGAGACCTCCTTTTCAGAACAACTACGTAGACGAGGATTTCGACCAGACGTTCGATGACCAGATGCATTGTTGAGATGACCAAAACCCGCGTGTGTTCCTGATGAAGAGTGAGCATGATTAGTTTATGAGTAGGAATGAAGACTTCATGCCAGAGGCCAACAATGATATGATACTTGAAACAGATGATGCACCATCTTGGGAGATGAAAGAGTTTAGGAAAGGCTATCAAAATGCCATCATGCAGTTCCAGAAGAAGTATAACCTCCGGAGCAAGGACATGCCTACCGAGTCGCAACAGACAAACCCCATAAGGAAGCCTCTAGTAGACACTCCTTCCACAAGCTGAACAAGGTCAGACAGTGCGACCAAAGATGCGACAAAGAAAGATAAGTTGAAGGAGGAGGTCCCCAAGAAAGTCTCGGAGATAGGTCGGGAGGCGAGCGAAAAAGAGGTAGAGAAAACTTGTTCCCTTTTCAATTTTGAACACGAGATGGCCAAAATAAAAATATTTGTCCCATTCAATGAACTTATTAGAAAGGGAGAGTATCGAGAGAAAATCATTAAAATGATGAAAATGGGGGGGACCCCCGATAGTCTAAATCTTCAACATGATCACCTCGCCATCCTTTTTGGTCTGCGTGTTGAAGAAACAAGCGATACCGAAGACGTACCTCCTTTCTATGTCAGTCTGAAGATTGACGACATGAACCTACATAACACCATGTTGGATTTTGGCGTGTCGCACAACCTCATGCCGAAGGTGATCATGGATGAACTAGGTTTGGATGTCACCACTCTATACAAAGACCTTTTGTCTTTTGATTCAAGGAAAGTCAAGTGTTTGGGCCTTATCAAAGACCTAGTTGTATCGCTGGCTCAAATTCCCGCTAAGAACATGGTAATGGACTGGTCGTCGCAGACATACCCCCAAAATTTGTCATGTTTCTCTTGAGGTCGTGGGCTGCAAAGTTGAAAGGCACGTTGCAGATGGATATGTCATATGCCACTATCCCTATTTTTGGTCATGATAGAAGGCTGTACAGATAAGTGTTGTTGAAGTACATGGTAAGCAGCAAGGCGCAGCCACACAATCATCCCATATACGTCGTCAACACCGAGGTGGAGTCTTCTATATTCTACAATGACCTGAATTTTGAAAAAGAAGAGTCGACAACCATTGTAACAGCTAACGAGGAGACCACGCAGGAAACAACAGAATGTGTCGACCCAAAAGACCGTGCAGAAAACAGGTTGTGGAACATGAGTTTTGACAGCGCAGTCAGCAGAGAAGGAGTTGGGGCTAGCGTATGGGTAAGCCCCCCTGAAGCAAGCATGAAGTTGTGCTCATACAAACTCGCGTTTGAGTGCACTAACAACATGGACGAATATGAAGCACTCATTTTGGGCTTACAAGTTCTGAAAGAATTGGGCACGCAAAAGATAGTAGTGTGTGGGGATTCTGAGCTTATCATAAATCAGGTAAAGGGTGTATATTAGACCAAACACCCCAGTCTGAGAGCGTGCAAAAATTTGTCTTTGGACCCCCTCGAAGGATTCTCAGAATATGACCTCTCTGCTATCCCCAAAGAGAAAAATCAGATCATCGATGCATTGGCCACCTTGGCCTCAGTTTTTAAGATCCCCATCTTCCCAAACAAAAAGTATGAAATCGAGGTCACGAACAGGCTGACACTGCCTGATAAAATCAAACACTGGCAAGTGTTCAATGATGACAAACAGGTGTGTTGAAACAGATCTTAAATTTTTATCCCTAAGGCCTAAATTTTTCTTTTTTGAGTTTCAGCTTTTCATAAAACACGAGTTTCATATCATTTCTAAGTACACAATACCTTTTTCTCAAATTTTTCTTAATTTTTCAGATAATGAAAGGGAAAAAGGTTTACAAAAATTATAAGACTCCCGACGCTTTTAATTTGAAAATTATTTAAAACGTGTTAAAATTTAAACTAACGATTTTTAAATTAAGCTTAAAAGAATTTTCGGGATTCGGGGTTTACTACAAACAAATTTTTGATGCAAATCGAATTGTGAAATCCTGATCCCCGATTTCTCGAAACGTTGAAATCTTAATTTAAACATGAATTAATTAATTCTCTTATAAGAAAGCTTAAGGGGTAACATAATTATGTCGTGATTTTGGGATTCGCGCTTCAGTGAGATCACAACTCCTGTCATTATGTTTCTTGAAATCCCGAATCACGAAACCCCGATCCACAATTCACGTTAAATTAAAATAATTTTGTTTTGGCCTTAGTCGTGATTAGTTAGTTAATTAAGATAAGTTAAGTCTTGTTTAAAAAGCAAGCCATCGCGATTTCGGAGATCGGATTTTATTGATAACATACTTCTCAACATCAGGATTTCTGAAATCCCGAAAACGTATAATCTCAATTAATTAATGTGCTAAAAGCATTTAAATCTTAATTAAAACATCGTGATTTCGCAATTTCAGAAATCGTTTTTCATCGATGACATACCTCTTGACATTAGGATTTTCGAAACCCCGAAAAACGAAGTTTTCAACTTTAAACTATGATTAACACTAATTAACCTTTTTTCAAAAACAAGATTAATGGTAATCATTATTTAAGTGTTCATTCATGTTTCACTTTCCGATTAAGTAGGTTTCTCGTTTTCTTCAAAAACCCGAAGGCGCCTAAATATGGACATTAAATGCGTATCTCGGAAAAATATCTTCCGCATTAAGAGCTTTAAATTCGTGACAGCTGTGCAAATCTTGTCATTTTTATATGTATTCAAAATAAACATTCGAATGTCTGTGTTTTCATTTTAAGCTGAGCTCGTTCATCCATTTTTTGTAACAAGTTTTCAATTAAACGCATAAGTCATGGCACCCAAAAAGGCACCGAAGAAGAATGAAGATGCACAGGAAGGAGATATTATCTCTGACACCACTCCACATGCTATAGATTCTATTAAATCTTGGACTCAAATCTCTGAATTGCTGGAATACGAGTTTGAGAATGCTCATCCTGATTCTGAAAATCATTTCCGGGACATAGCTGAGTCAGAGCTTCATAAGATCGCTGCGCGCCCGAGGCTCATGGCATACACTAATATGATTAGCTGGGCTCTGGATAAGGTCGATATCCCAACAAGAAGCATTTTAAACGAGAAAGGAGCTATCGTCGGCTCATTCAGACCAGAGCACATTCAAGTAATGTATAAACTCTCGCCAAATCCTACACATACTTTTAATGCTAAATTTTTAGCAATTTTTCAGAGAAAAGAATGTATTGAGGCAGACTAGACATATCCCTATATGATTAGAGGATGGGCGAGGTCTCAAGCAAATTTTAGGACTGATTCCCATGGGATTTATGCTACAACATCCTTAAATGAATACATGGTATATGTAGCCATTATGTTATGTAGACTTTTCAGGAGAAAATATCCCTGTCATTTTCATGCAGATTGGGTGCCCTTTTTAGAGGAAGCTTCAGAAGGAAATGGTTTTAACTGGCATAAGATTTTGCCAGATAACCTAACACAAGAAATCTTAAACTAACAACCAACCAACAACTTTTTATATGTCTGCATACATTATGTATGCAATCTGTTTTGCGATTCCCTTTCCATTAATGAATTGGAGTTGGAGCATTTCTTGTCCAGAACCCATTCATAAATATCACTCAGCCCTTTGGGAAGAAAATTCTAAAGATGCATTTTACGAGTTTTGTCATTTTATTATTATTCCTATGCACAAAATGTTTTTTGGATGCGAACCCCCTCGCATTTCTGATGCAATCACAGAAAGTCTTAAAGCAGTTGCCGACTGGTTTATTGAGGAATTTTTTTCCTACATTAGGGTTTATGGCTGTTCCATTCCCCCTCATGCACTCCCTAAATTCCTACCGAATAGATTGGTGTGCAGGGAGGTAGATCATCAGATAGTAAAGGGTGGTGTTGGATTAGAATTAAAAGTAGCTCAGAAGAAATCATGGCCATCTTTCCCTATTCATATTGGGAAATTTTCTTTATGAAATTTAGGCCATTCTAAGGTAGAGGCTGAGTCATTAGAAGAAGTGAAATTAGTAGATATTGAGCACATAAAATATGACCCCTACCAAGTAATAAGTAGGCATTTCATACATTGTAATCTAAAGGCGTATGAACATGAAGCATCTATTTATGATGATATATTTAAAGATGTTAAATCCTATGAAGAAGTACTGAACATAGTACAGGCCATGCCACCTGACTCACGGACCGGATTCACATCTTTTCAGAGCCATAGGTGAAGTTGCCTACCCAGGAGTTTGCAGGGTGAAGTTTCGACCCCACCGCTAGAACAGGGAGGGCCCCCTCCAGGGTTTGAAAATAATACACAGGATAAAGAAAATACCAAAGGCAAGTTGAAGAATACAGAGATACCTTCCCAAGACACAGAGGGTTCTCAAACAAAAGAATCGAGAATAGAGAGGGGAAAAGAGCTGGAAACAAGTCCAGAAATCATGAAGGATGTTCCAAAAAAGATAGGAGGAACAACATCAATAGAGCTCGGTAGTCCTATCACCTCTTTAACTCCATTGCAGTAAACTTTTGGAACCCCCCATGAAGGATCTTTATATGTCAGTGATCTATAGCCGATTTCAAGAGATGAAATCCCCCCATCAGATTACTTTTTCAGTAAAAAGCGAAGAGCAGTCTTGAAACAGGAAATACATCCAAGAGGAGAGGGGATGATTAAAAAGCATAGGATTATTATAGATGGAAAGAAACTCAAAGATGGAGAATTTTCTATAGAGTTAACAGGTACAATGGGTGCTATAGCATCAACAAATATGTATTTTGTTGGAAATTTAACAACTATGCTCGAACAAAAAGACCAAACAATAATTCAATTGCAAGACAAATTAAAAGAAACTGAGAGAAATATTAGTTGGGGAATACAAAAAGGTCTAGAACAAGCTAGACTAAAGGATATGCAAGAAATTATGAAAATGAATAAAGACTTGGAGGAGGCAAAACACATAATACAGGTCACACAGGAACAGGTCCGAAAGCTGGGAGAAGAAAATAAACATTTACAAGATAAAATTATTTCTATTACTAATCAAGTAGTAGAACTTGAAAATTTCAGGACACAAGCATTGGAGATATATTTGAGAATAGAGGAAGAACAACAAAAAGTGTTTTTGAATCTGGAAGTAGTCCAGAATTGTTTTCAAGAAACAAATAAGTCTTTGGAGAATGTTTTCCAGAAGGAAAGGGAGGCGAAAGCAGCTAGAATAACTTTTTAAAAGGCAGTGGCCTTTTCATCAAAGGAAGAAGTTGGAAAGATTCAGAGATTATCTATTTCTGAACATGTTAAAGGGGACATAATATTAAAAGTGTGGGAAGCAAACCTGGACGAATATAAAAGAATAACAAGAGAGGTCAATGATGATTGCCAGGGAATTTTTGATCTCTTAGAAAGAGCTTCATTGAATATCGGAACAGATGACTGTTCCGGATTATTAGGTGAGATTAATATTGCCAAGCACCAACTAAGGTTCAAAGAAGAGCTGGAGGAAATGAAAATAGAGATTTTAAAAATTAAACTAATCAATATCACAGAGATCAACAAATGGATGGTGACGCCGAATCTAAAGTTGAAAACTATTAAATTCACGGAGAAGATGATAGAAAATCGTTTGCCTGAATTACAGAAAAGATTTTTATTATTTGAAGCAAATGAGATACCAGATGCTCCCAGGAATTTTGTGAAATTTTTGGGAAAGTGTGTTCATTTTATTGAAGCGAAGAAAGGAAGTTCGTCAACACAAGCTTAAATTTTTTTAAAATGTTTTTATCATTAGAAAGTAGAAAGAAAATGTAAACGATTGACATTATTTTTATATGTAACCGTAATATTAGGAAGTTGGTTAGTCACCAACGAGAAAATTTTGATGAAAATGTATAAATGTAGTTTCTAAAGACTGAGAAGGGGCTTCAGGATTTTTTTGGAGAGAGCCGATTGTAATAACAGTTTTCCAATACATCATAATATAGATTACAAACGAGATTCTGAATCCTGCAAATTTGTAGCTATGTGTTCTTCAACCTTGTTTACTATATTTTGTTGTATTTTTCTTTCAATGTTTTTCTAATGAATAATCAATTTGAAGTTATCTACATCTTTAATTTCTAGTTCATATTGGTTTGGATATCAAATTATTTACAATTTTTCCTCTGAAATTGCTATCAGCGATTTTAAGACCTGTAAATCTTTTGAACTTTAATACTTAACTTTCATTAGAAACCTCGTTTTATTTCATTATTATCTGTCGAAATATGAGATTCTTTCTTGATTAAAGCCTCATATTTTTCTATAATACTTATATGTTCGTTTAAAATTTTCAAATTGTTACAAATCCAGGAAACGACCTCGAATGTATTTATGTTACTGTTTTGAATTTCAAAATTGTTTTTCCTGTTCTCATCTCTGGAAAGTTTGAAGTAACATTTGATTAAAATCCTTTTACAAATAAATAAAGTTTTATCCTCCATGACTGTTCCAAGTAGCAGACAACCCAACATTGAACCTGGCCTTCAAGATCAAACCAGTATTGCCTTGAATCTATTTAATACCATTTTACAAACAACAACTAACTGGGTTGAATTAGAATGTTCATGGGCTGCTATTGAGAGAGACATTAGCATCCAAGAACAACAGGAAGCAAGACAAAGACAGTTGAGAAACTGATTCTGCTTCACCCTACCTTTTGAATTCTTATTCTCAAATTATTCCTTTAAACATTTACGGATGCCTTGACGGTATACTTTACAGCCTTAAAGTATAAACTCAGGAACAACAAGGTGGAAAGATTACTCCTTATGAGCGACGAGTTCGCTAACACAAACATTGACGAGGAATATTGTGGCGACGAAGATGAGAGCGTAGATGCATGCAAAAACGACGACTCTTTCCAAAACCAGATCGTGGGAAGGGATATAATACAATTGAAAAATAATATTATTCCAAAGGGGTTGGTGCCGCTGGAAAATATGTTTGACGAGAATGATGTGGTTAAGAACCCCAGGATCGCTGCAAGCGAAGAATACGTGGAAGACTGCAACATCGGGACTGTGGAGAACCCGAAGATGGTAAAATTATCCAAGACACTCAGTCCAGAGGTCAAGCAGGACTATATAAAGCTCATGAAATATTTCTTGGACGTCTTCGCATGGAGCTACGATGAACTGAAAGTGTATGAAATGAAAGTGATCCAACATGTTATCCCTCTCAACGAAGATCATAAACCTTTTAAAAAAAAGCTGAGACGGATAAATCCCTTGTTACTTCCGCTAGTCAAGAAAGAGGTAAAAAAGATTTTCGATGCTAAAATCATTGTTTCTTTGAGATTCTCTAAATGGGTAGCTAATCTAGTACTTGTAAGGAAGAAAAGAGGTGAGATAAGACTGTGTGTGGACTTCCTAAATTTAAATAAAGTGTCTCTCAAGGACCATTATCCCCTTCCTAAAATGGACTACATCCTGCAAAAGGTGGTGGGGTCCCAGAAGATGTCTATGCTAGATGGATTCTAAGGATATAATCAGATCATGGTCCACCCAGATGACAGAGAGAAGACGACTTTCACAACTCCATGGGGAATGTTCATGTACACCAAGATGTTGTTCAACATGATGAACGTTGGAGCCACTTTCCATAGGGCCATGGACATCATGTTTTCCAATGAAAGGGAAAAATTCATCGTGATTTATCTGGACGACATAACTTTGTACTCTACCTCCGACAAACAACATATCTAGCACCTGAAGAGAGTTTTCCAGAAGTGTAGAAAATTTGGCATATCACTGAATCCAAAGAAGTCCCACTTCGTGGTAGAAGAAGGAAAGATGTTAGGGCATATCATTTCCAAAGAGGGCATTAATATAGACCCTAGTAGGGTTGAAGGGATCTTGAATATTGACACCCCGCGCAGTAAAAACGAGGTACAATCTTTCTTGGGAAATGTAAATTTTTTGAGGAGATTCATCCCAATCCTGGCGGAAATCATAAAACACATAACTTGCATGCTCAGGAAGGGAAACGAGATCAAGTGGAACCCGAAGGCCAAGAAGTGTTTTGAGGATATCAAAGTGGCGTCGACAAAGGATCTTGTACTAGCTAGCCCAGATTTTATGAAAGATTTCCTCTAGTTTTCATTCGCCTCAGAACACACTATTGGCGGCGTGCTGCTACAGAAAGACAAATAGGATTTTGAAAAACCCATAGCCTATTTCAGTCGGACATTGCGCAACGCTCCACTAAGGTATGACATCATGGAAAAGAAGTTGTATGCCTTACTAAAGGATTTGAAAGAATTTAGGACATACATACTGCACTCCCATGTTATCGCTTATGTACCCAACAATTCAGTAAAGGATATTCTGACTCAACTTGACGCGGAAGGAAGGAGAGGCAAGTGGATAGTGGCCATGTTAGAATATGACCTTGAAATCAAGCCTACAAAGTTGATCAAAGGTTAGTGTCTCACAAAGTTGATGGCGCAGTCAGACTGTGATGCTGTAGGAATGAATTTCATCGTTGATCTTTCAGAATGCCCCCAATAAGAAAAAACTGCGCAAGCGCCTCAACAATTCATCAACTCGCCATGGTACGCAGACATAATCTACGTGCTAGAGAATCTCTAGACCCCTCTGGGAGTGATTAAGACTAAGGCTAGTTTTATCAAGATCAAAGAGGTTAAGTTCTGCATCATGGACAACTCACTCTACTGGAAAGATCCTGGGGGAATATTGTTGAGTTGTTTATTAGAAGATGATGCAAAGTGGGCCATACAAGAATTTCACAAAGGTGACTGTGGAGGACACCACTATTGGAAGACCACTGCGCAAAAAATACCGAGGGCGGGCTATTACTGGCCTACAATTTTCGCTGATGTATATAAAGAGGTGTCCAACTGCCATGAATGTCAGATTTTCAATGGAAGAAGAAAACGACATCCCTTGTCGCTGAAGTCGATCTCAATCGAAGCACATTTTATGCAGTGGGGTCTAGATTTCATAAGGGAGATAAACTCACCATCCTCTGTGTAGAAAAAGTGGATACTCACGACCACCGACTATTTTACAAAATGGATAGAGGCGATCCCCATGAAACAAGCTACCGACACAGTCATTATCCGATTTCTGGAGACAAAAAATTTGTCAAGATTTGGGTGTCCCGTTAAGATCGTTACAGATAATGCAGTCGTATTAAATTCTAAGAGGATGGAGAATTTTTTTCAGGATTATAACATAACCCTGGGGCATTCCATGACATACTATCCTCAAGGAAATGGGTTAGCAAAATCCTCAAAGAAAAGCCTGACCAGGATTATTAAAAGACTCCTGCAAGAAAACAAGAGAGCCTGGAATAAAAATCTTATCTACGCATTGTGGACAGACCAGGTCACCACCAAGAAATCTATATCAACGTTGCCTTTCCAGATTGTTTACGGCACAGACATAATTTTCCCTACTTCACTAGGACCCCCCGTTAGGAAGCTGTTGCAAGAACAGGAAGCTGGGCCAAATGCTGCGCGGAGGAGGATCAATCAGCTAATTCACACGTAGCAAGAAAGAGAGCAGGTGTGTAATTGATCACAGCTCCATCATGAAAAGATAAAGAAAGACTTCGATAAGCATTATAAGACAAAAGATTTCCGGTTGGGTGACATAGTTTTGAGATGGGACGCAAGAAATGAAGGTAAAGGGAAGCATGCAAAGTTTGGCCACCTTTGGATGGGTCCGTTTAGAATCTATGATCACAACGGAAAAAAATGCTTATTTTCTAGAAGGATTAGATGGAGAAAGTTTTGATTGGGGCCCTGTAAACGACAGGTTCCTAAAGCATTACTTGATGGAATAAAATCTGTTTAAGTCATTTCTCATTGTAAATAAGTCATTTTATTTTGTGTCGAGTTTGTAGGTCGACAAAAAATTGAAGCTCGAAGTGAAGGCCCTAAGTTTATGCTGAATTCTTAGAAGCCATGTCAATAGGTTTAGTTTGTTTTTCCTAGTGTCTAGAGGTCAAATAAATCCCAATGGTCAAGGCACTTGGTCTATTGTTCTTTGTTACCTTACAGGGAGCGTAGCATCCCCGTTGGAGCCAACTGTTAGCGCCACCATTTTTCTTTCCAATTTAGATTCGGTTTTAAATTCACGTCATGACCCATGCGCCCAAACATGTGAAGTCAGGTACGTAACACCGTGAGTTTGAGGTAAGGAAGTGTCTGGTTGGCCCTTGGAAATGGGAAGGGATGTCGGATTCAAAACTTGTATAAGAGGTACGGGTATGTCTTTTCCAAGAAAGTCGAGTCCTGTCAAGAAACCAGTCTCTACGTTCCCCAGGTTGAGTCAAGTGGTTAATAGAGGTCACGTTAGAAAGTACATAAATTATTATTAGTTCATCATGGAGGCTGAGGGAATGAAAAATCACGGCGTTCGTATCATGCATGACCAACAAACATTATTACCTGTATCTTACACGCGAGGATTTTCCATGGAAAACCTGCAACCTGATTTTGAACATCTCGTCGCCATGAATTCGCTGTCCCCCAGCATGATTTCCTCTCCTGTCTAATTTGTTATAAATCCCATATGCTCAACATTCTCTTCAGTCGTAGAACCAGACCTAAACTCTATTTGCAATTTCCCTTGCCAGTTTAGCATGATCAGAACCTTCCCTCCTGTGCGTTTGTTGGATACACCACGCGTAGAGTTCACCTTGGTCGCACCATGGTGACCTCTTAGAGTGCAAGGAAAGGCGTGTGGAGCAAAAAAACTATAAGGTCCAAGCCCCAAAGGGATTGGGATTCATTCTCACCTGCGACAGGCATTCCCAAAGACGTAAAAGGAACTATAATTTTAAGAGAAGACCAAATCAATT
This sequence comes from Picea mariana, assembly GCA_032191745.1. Lineage (NCBI taxonomy): Eukaryota > Viridiplantae > Streptophyta > Pinopsida > Pinales > Pinaceae > Picea > Picea mariana. The sequence goes on from JASDQU010102823.1 coordinate 284,954, forward strand.
TGTGGAAAATATGAAATGGAGGGATTTGCATAGGAAGGGGAGACAGTAAGAGCCCCCTCTCCCCAACAACAAATTCCTTGGAGGAGGGGCAGGCCGAGAAAAAACCAAGAGATTGTGGAAGCTCAAATTTCAGAAGAACCGTGCATCAGATTGATAGCCGAAGAACGACTCAGGTGTGCCATCCAGCTAGAACCTGTTGGGGGATCAAGCCGCGAAGATAGGAGTAGAACAAGGAGAGAGGATATCGCAGGAGAAAATGAGAAAGTGACATCTCAACAACTGGAGCAAGTGAAACTGGCCATTGCCGATCTCTATTAGGAAAACATGGAATTAAGGTGACAGCTAGCGACAAAGGCCATGAAAGCGTCCACAACGCAAGGTCGCGACGGGAACGTGGCGTGGTTGAAAAGGAAGCTCATAGAGGTGAAAGACACCATTGTACAGCTACAAGAAGCACAGAGGCTAATGGAAGGAAGGCACGCGAAACATTCCAGAGAATGCAAAATGAATGAAAAAAAATCCCGCGTAGCTCTCTCCAGCACGCAAGAAAAACAAGTTTAGTTGGCACCCGTCTCTGCACCCGCTAAAGATGAGACAAAACTTGGCAGTTTTGAATGATACGTTTTCCCTAAAGTGCGCTACCATTTTGATAATGGCCACGATGATCTAACCGCTGCTTACTACACGCAGTTCTCAGCAAATGATCACATCACATAAATCAAATCTGTTATTTACAAACAACAAGCTCCTGATAGACACCTGTTCACCAGGACACCTGCTCAAAGAAACACAATGAAACATCTTTTCTCCATGCCAGAGCCCGACCGACGATCATATCCCGTGGTGAAATTGCGAACAGTCATAAGTAAAAAGGCATGATTATTGTCTATTTTTGGAAAACACTATGCGAAGAGTCTCCAGCGCATGTTGATCAGTTTTCCTAGTTCTAAGGGTTAGCAGTTAGGAAGAAGGGTAGCCCAAGCGACACCCTCGTTTATATATTTCATATTTTCGATGTAAGCCAGGTTGGTTGGCAAATTTGGTAGACGATAGCTATTGTATGTAATTTAAAGTTTTGACTAGAATTTAATGCAAAGGTACTGTGATTTGATGAAAAGATTCTAGTTGTAATAGTTGGATGTATTGTTCTTCTTTATTTTCATATGTGCTTTCCTGTTATCTTTTTTCATATCTCTTTCTGTCTATTTCAGAATGAATTATCGAACCCGCAGATTCGTTGTACAATGCCCCTTGTTTGCGCCACTTAGACAAAACATTTTCCTCTAAAGCTAACTCTGAATCTGTACCCCGCGGCGCTCCTGTGGGGTACGGGGGAAAGCAGGCCCTTGGCGAGGGAAATTTTTTCTTGTAAATGTATATTGTAATTTCATAGTAAATCTGGACTGTTCATTGTAAGGTCACATATTTGACAGTAGAAGTTATGTTAGGGTTTTTTTTCCTAGAAGGGAACCCTCTTTTATGAGGGAAATGTATTGCGGCTATGCATCATTGCGAATATTGTATTCTGAGTGAGGAGACTATGAGAGAAATAAGAGGAAGTTACAACGAGTGTGTTGTAGGTTGTATCCCTTCATTTTTCTTGGATAATAAAAAGGAAGGACCTGGTAATTTCTATGGTGGATGTAGCCCACACTGGGTGAACCATGTATATTTGTGTCTCTATTATATTGTGTATCTTTTGTGTTTTATTTAAGCATTTGTTTTATTTTGTTTCTTAGTGATCTTGTTTTTCTAACAACTGGTATAAGAGTGAAAGGTAAATCGCAGGAAAAGAGGGTTCTTGGTTCAAGTGGGAGCAATGGCGGAATATGGAAAGTTTAGGGTCAAGAAATTTAACGACCAAAACTACCGGTTATGGAAGATGCAGATGGAAGATTATTTATATCAAAAGGATCTATTCCTACCATTGGGTGGAATAACAAAGAAGTCGACAACCATGAAGGACGAAGAATAGGAGGTTGTTGATGGAAAGGCACTACGAACGATACGGTTGAGCCTGACAACGTCAATGGCTTTCAATATTTCGAAAGAAAAGACAACGAAGGAGTTGATGGATGCATTGGCTAAACTGTATGAAAAACCCTCGATGTCCAATAAGGTATTTCTAATGAAGAGATTATTTAATATGAATATGTCAGAAGATGGGTCTGTTGTAGATCATTTAAATGAATTTAATACGGTTACTAATTAGCTAAATTCTGTAAAAGTGGACTTTGATGATGAGGTCATGTCTCTTCTAATCTTGTGCTCATTGCCAGAAAGTTGGAATGACTTGGTCATGGCTGTAAGTAACTCTGTTTCTAGTTCAAACACTTTAAAATTTGATGATGTTGTTGGTGTTATCCTTTGCGAGGAAATGGAATGGAAAATAACAGGTGAGACATCAGGTAATGTGTTAAAGATGGACAATAGGGGAAGACAAAAGGATATAGGAAAGGGCTCAGGGAACCATGAGAATTATAGGAAGGGAAGATCCAAATGCAGACTGGGAAAGATAAAGTGTTGAAATTGTGGGAAGAAAGGACATCTGAAGAAAGACTACATAGCTCCAAAGAAACAAAGAGATGGAAAGCATGAAAAAAACAGGAAGAAAATGTAGCAGGTAATGTGTTACAAGAGTCTTGGGTAGTAGATTCGGGGGCTTCATTTCATGCCACACCCCATAGGAAACATTTTCTATATTATGTTCAAGGTGATTTTGGACATGTTCATTTGGGTGATGATGTACCATGCAAAATTGTTAGAATGGGAAAGATAAAAATAAAGAAAATGAATGAAAACCAATGGTTGTTGAAAGAGGTAAGACATGTTCCATATCTAAGGAAAAATCTAATTTCAAGAGGGAAGTTGGCAAGTGAAGATCTTATATCTATATTTACAGATAAGGCATGGAAGCTCACCAAAGGATTAATGGTGATAGAAAAAGGAGAGAATGTAGGTACATTCTATTTATGTACTGGTAATAATGATTCTTGTATCTCTTTAGCTTCTAAATGAGTGGATACAACACTGTGGAATAATAGGCTTAGATACATGAGTGAGAAGGGGATGTAGATACTTCACAAAAGAAATTTGTCGCTAGATCTTAAACAAATTGATTTGGATTTCTATGAGCATTGTGTTTATGGAAAACAAAAGAGAGTCAGATTTCTCAAAGTCAAAAAAGAAAAGAAGAGTGAAAGGTTAGAACTTGTGCATATAGGTGTATGGGGACTAAATCAGGTATCATCTCTTGGTGTCTCTCATTATTATGTTACTTTTATTGATGATGCAACTAGAAAAACTAGGGTTTATTGCATTGAACAAAAATTTGATGTTTTTGATACTTTTAGGAAATGAAAATCTTTGATTGAGAATGAGACAGGAAAAAAGTTGAAGTGTCTCAGATCAGACAATGGAGGTGAATATTGCAGTAAGTATTTTGATGATTACTATTCATACCATGGGATTTGTAGAGAGAAGATAGTTCCAAGAACACCACAATAAAATGATGTGTCAGAAAGGATGAACATGACAATCATGGAACTTGCAAGGAGTATGAAATTGCATGCTGGGTTTCCCTTATAGTTCTAGGCAGATGTTGTAGATCCGATTGTTTACTTAATAAACGAAGGACCTTCAAGCTCTTTGAATGGTGGAATTCCAAAGGAGGCATGGATAGGTAAAAAGGTAAACTATTCTTTTTTGAAGACTTTCGGTTGTGAAGCATTTTTCCATATTGATAAAGAAAATAGAACAAAGCTTGTGGAAAAATCCAAGAAGTGTACCTTTATTGGATACGGTGTTAATGATTTTGGTTATAGCTTATGGGATTATGAAAATCACAAAATCATTAGGAGTAGAGATGTCATATTCAATGAGAAGGTAATGTACAAAGATCAGTTGTAGAGAAAGATACAAGATACAAGATACAAGAAAAACTAGAATACACAGTGCTTGATGAGATCACTAAAAAATAAATTCCAAAGGTACAATAAAATCAAAATGTACAACAATAAGAGAAGCAGGTACCTCAAACTCCTGCAATTGTTGTTAGAAGATCTACTAGGTTAAGTAGACCCCCTGAACGATACTCTCCTTCATTGTATTATTTATTGTTGACCAATTCTAGTGAACCAAAATGTTATGAAGAGACAATGCAGATAGACACTAAAAAGAAGTGGGAGAAAGGCATGAAAGAGGAAATGGATTCCTTGGTAAATAACCAGACTTAGGACTTGGTTCAATTTCCTGCAGGAAAAAGATAATTACGAAATAAATGGGTTTGCACAAAAGAAAGGTATAGATTTTGATGAAATATTTTCTCCTATTGTTAAGATGACTTCAATTAGAACTATTTTAAGTCGTGTGGCTGTAGAAGATTTGCATTTTGAAGAGTTAATGTAAAAATATTTTTTCTTCATGGGGATTTGTAGGAAGAGATTTATATGTAGCAGCCACATGGGTATGCGATCAAAGGGAATGATAATTTGGTATGTAGGTTGAAGAAGAGCTTGTATGGCCTAAAGAAAGATCCAAGACAATGGTATTTGAAGTTTGACAGGTTTATGACAGAACGAAGTTATATTAGATGTCATTCTGATCACTGTGTTTATTTTTAAAATATAGAAAATGGAAGCTATATTATCTTGCTATTGTATTTGACATGCTTGTTGCAGGGTCTAATATGCAGGACATAAATGTGCTGAAGAAGAAATTAGCTAATTCATTTGCGATGAAGGATTTGGGTGCTGCAAAAAAAATCTTTGGTATGAGAATAAAAAGAGATAGGAAAAATTGCAATTTGACATTGTCTCAGGGTGAGTACATAGAGAAGGTGTTGGATAGGTTTAGAATGCATAATGAAAAACCAATTAGTACACCTTTGGCTAGCCATTTCAAATTAACCAAAGAAATGTGTCCCAAGACACAGGAGGAGATAGAATACATGTCCAGGGTCCATTATTCATCAACAATTGACAACTTGATGTATGTGATGGTTTGCACAAGACTAGATATTGCACATGCAGTGAGAGTTGTGAGTAGGTATATGAACAATCTAGGTAAAGAACATTGGGAGGCATTAAAGTGGATTCTCAGGTATTTGAAAGGTACTGCTACTCATGCATTATGTTTTGGAAGTTTAAACATTGTTCTACAAGGATACGTTGATTTAGATATGGGAGGTTATAAATATAGAAGGAGGAGCACCACAAGGTATGTTTTTACTGTAGGTGGAACAATAATAAGTTGGATTTCGAAACTGCAAAAGGTTGTTGCACTTTGAACAACAAAGTTAGAGTATGTTGCTGCTAGATAGGCTAGTAAAGAGATGGTTTGGTTACAGAGGTTTATGGAGGAATTGGGAAAGAAGCAAGAGAATAATAGGTTATACTATGACAATGAGAGTGCCATTCATCTTGAAAAGAACTCATCCTTCCATTCAAAGACTAAGCATATACAACTTAGGTATCATTTCATATGATCTATCTTGAAAGATGGACATTTGAAGTTGGAAAATATATATACTAGCCATAATCCTGCAGACGTGTTAACAAAGGGAGTAACCAGGGAGAAATTGAGTTCCTACTTAGTTTTAGTTGGTCTTCAAGCATGAAGGTGAATATGCGAAATTTTCCAGGTCCAAGGTGGAGTATATTCTAGTAGGTACAAAAACAATGGAGTTTTTGTGATCAGTCTTCAAGACGAAGATTGTTGGTTGTGGAGCTTGATTATCTTCCCGTTTCATAGGTCTCTGTTTTTAGCCATGTTTATACCCCATGAAGATTGTACACCCATCCATGCGAGAGGGTTGCAGGGGGGGATTCCCCCCCCTGCAGGGTCTAGGGGTTTGGGGGCGAAGCCCCCGAAGAAAAAATTGCCTTCTAAATGTATATTTGATTTTCATAGTAAATCTGGACCATTCATTATAAGGTCGTAGATCTGACTGTAGAAGTTATGTTAGGGTTTTGTTCCCTAGAAGGAAACCCTATTTTATGAGGGAAATGTATTTCAACTATGCATCATTGCAAATATTGTATTCTGAATGAGGAGACTATGAGAGAAAGAATAGGAGGTTACAACAAGTGTGTTGTAGGTTGTATCCCTTCATTTTGTTGGATAATAAAAAGGAAGGACCTGTAAATTTATTTGGTGGATGTAGTCCACACTGGGTGAACCACATATATCTGTGTCTCTATTGTATTGTGTATCTTCTGTGTTTTATTTATTGTTCCATGATCCTGTTTTTCTAACACCCGTTTCAAGGCTTTTCCCATGGAAATCGCTTCAAGGTCTTTGATGAACCTACTCTAATACCATATGATCCATAAACGATAGGCCTATTCTTGCCCATTTCACCAACATGGATACTCTACGGAATAAAATTAAATGGGGTCTCTATAATTAAAAATAGGTTGAGATCATGCCTCTTCACCTATTGTTTGCTAATTGGTTACACTGTTTAGTTCAAAAATCCAACAAACGAAATAAGGGCCAATTGAATGCTAATCAATGGAAAACAAGTATACTTTGTTTTATATTTGGTTCACTACTCAGTTACTTGCAATCCCGATTTCACACAAAATTCTAAAACTCTCTCTCTTTTTTAAAGAGAACTGAGAAAAATATTTATTAAAAAACTCTCTAAGAAGTCTCATATAAGAAGAACTTACAAGTCCAAAAATAACCCTTTTCGAACGTGGAAAAAGTAGGATGGAAACTAACTAAACCGCCATAAAAACCAAATATTGGCTTTAACTCATATGATATTCCTAAGTATCCCTAGATATACAGTGTCTAGAACATCCCTAAAATCAAAATGCAAAAACTTAACATCAAGAAACTATTATGTTGGAGGATCTTTCCTGTCCAACATGACATCAACAGGCCCTGGAGGCGAATTCATGTCTGGAACATTCTGTTGAGGGCTTGGGGAAGAGGCCTCATATGAGATCACTATGGTTGTGTTGACTGATGAGGAGGAGTTGGGTCTGAAGAACATCTCTTCAACTTCTAACCTGAAAACCAAAAATTCATCATGGAGTTGTTGTTGACCTTGCCTATCTTCCACCCGAATCTCCATTGCAGTAAGAACATGCACTGACAAGATGTTCACCTGAATTTGGATAGCATGAACCAAATTCACCAGGTTTGAGTGTTCATCTTCCTGGGGATCTCTTCTCCAACACACACTGCCAGCACTGCACTTGGCCATGACTCAAATTCCCACAACTACATCTATTCCCGCAAATTCTATTGTAACCACAAGCAAACTCTGAATCAATGGAAAATAATTTCCTCAATCTGAATTTGCATGCGTAATTCCCAAATGTTCTCCTTTTAATTTCTCGTTCCATCATGTGAGGGGATGCAACCATGGAGGATGATGTGATTCAGCCATCAAATCCATTGAACAAGAGAATCACTCCCACCGAGAAATTTGTT
>JASDQU010102823.1:296703-313678 GCA_032191745.1 Picea mariana
TCCCATACTACACCACAGAACACCTCTTACTCTTCATACAATTACCACAAATAAATTATGTATTAATAACCATACATATTCCATACATCCATAAATCAACTAGTGCTTTGAGATTTCATATGTATTATTAAAAATAATATATATATATATATATATATAATTTCCTCATACAAACGATTATGTTTGATTTGAAGTTCGCTGTTGTTTTGAAAATCTATTATATGATTTGAAGTTGGCTGTTGTTTTTTATACCATCATGGGGCTTAATCTTAAATCATTTTGTATTTTTTCAATGAGATACAAATATAATATTTAGGGGAGGGAAAAAACATGGTTTTTTATATCATTATGGGGTTTAAGCTTAAATCATTTTGTATTTTTTCAAAGCTTAAGGTTGTTTACAAGAAATTCACAATGTTATTCTTCATAATTTCTTTTATGGTAAAGGTTTATTTGTAAACGGTAGCTTCTTTCATGGTAGAGGATAATTTGTAAATGGTAGGTCTATGATCTATCTATTTTACAAACACAGATACTTTGCAGAACAAAATTAAATAAGGTTTTTGCAATTAAAAATAGGTTGAGATCAGATCTCTTCACCCATTGTTTGTTAACTGGTTATAATGCTTAGTTTGAAAATATAGCAAATAAACTCCGGGCTAGCTGAATGCTAACCAATGGAAAGTAAGTCTACTCTGTTTCAGTTTTGGTTCACTGCTTAGTTGCTCTCAATTCTAATTTCACACATCATTCTACAACTCTTTCAATGTGCAAACACAACACTTGATTAACCACAAAATCGTCTCGCTAAAAAAAAAATAAAAACATTGCTTAGAGGAGAGGGAAAGGACCCATGCAAAAAGAAAAATGGCCAACGATGCTAACAATGCCCAATAGTCCAGTAGACTCAATTAAATCAATTTTGAAACCTCCTACAAAAGTGCAACAACTTTGAGATGACAACCATTGATCTTCAATCTCCGAGTATAATGGACAAAAGAGATTAGAGAGCTATTGGCATTCATTAATGCTAATAGAAATTAGTTTCTAGTTGAATTAAGAGTATTACAGGATGGAATTTTTTATCATAACCATGTCTGCAATCAACAATAATGATACACTATAAATGATAGTAATAATCTCACCCATAGTACTCTACGTAACATTAAAACACACAGAGATACCGAGATCTTCCTGGAAACCAACATGGGAAGAAAACCAGAATGATTAGTGATTATATTAAGCACAAAATTGATTATGAAAGGGTGAGCTATGCAAAGATTTAGTGTATCGTTACTCAGTAGCAGAAAATTTGCAGATGGTCATGGCTCAACAACAAGCTTCACTCATCATGGGACAAACTCAATGTATTCTTTTCCTCCAACTATCAAGTAGACTAATTCTTTGAGCTCTCATCTCTACTACCACCCTTCTTCATTTCCTCCTCTCTTTGTCCATTCAATTCTCTTGTTCATCACAACCTTCATTTTTAATGGGCTGCCTTGGAAGGCAAACCATCACAATGGTTCATTTCAACTTCCAAGGGAATTTTGAACATTTCCTTAACTTTGCCAAAAAAAAATTAAATGCTTATTACAAAGTTTACAAAGAAATTTTGGCAAGGATCCAATTCAGATCACATCTCCCCATTTGCATGCTTTTGGTCCACAAAAGCCTCAACTCCCTTCAATATTCTTCTTCTTTTCCTTCAAGCATCCTCCATCAAATCTCCACTACAATATGGAATATAAGAGATAAATAGGGGTTGCCTTTGGCATAAGCCTATTGTCCAACTCAGATTTAGAAATGTCATTTGTTGTTGTAATAGGTCATTGGATAATCGTTTCTCCTTCCGCTGCAAGTGCAAGTAGCTCCCTTTTCCCCTTGACCTTGACTCTCCAAGCTTTCTTCTTGGCTATTCAATTCTCGAGATGGAGTTCCAGGTGAAGCCTCCAACATTTGGCCCCCCAATGTCTAGTCAATCTTCAATAATGACAATAGTTCTTGCATGGGCTACTTGGCCTTCTATAGTGTCGACAATTTCTATCCTTATGACCCCTTTTATTGTAGAAGAAACAAACTAAAGATGTTATGCCAAACCTTTTCAATTTGTAATGATTCTTTCCAGCTTGGTTTCTTGGTCCCCCAAGAGTTGGAGCAGATTTGGATGGCATAATCATCTTTTTGTTTCCCTCTTAAAAACCTATACAAGCAGACTTGAGTGTCTTGCCGCACATTCCTTTTCTAGCTACCTTTTCCTTCATGGGAATGGAGCCTTCTTTTATGATTATTCTTGCCTCGATGAAGTTAGTTTGAGTTGAACTTGTGTTGGATTCTTGTCCACTAAATCCTAGGCCTTCATGCTTGGGCCTCTGTTGAGCTACAATGGGGATTATAATCCCTTGGCCTTCCTTTCCTAGTCCTTGGCTATCATAGCCCATTTGCTTCATGATCTTGAAATCAATACCTTTACTGTTCTTTTGAAATTCACAAAAGGTCTCTTGAGGAAGGGTCTTGGAAGGCAGGTTTCACATGCTTGACTTCGCCATGGTGCTTGATTTCATAGTGGAAATGAAAGGGGCTTGTTTGGTCTCTTGGAAAGCCGCTTGTAGTTTCTTCAAGGCCTCTTCACTGCCAAATCCTGGTATATTTGAGTAGTCACTTTGGTGAACCTATTCTCTTTCCAATTATCCAATGAAGTGAATTTCTCGTCCCATTGCAATAGATGCAATCTGTTAGAGCCGCCATTTTTCTTTCCAATTTAGAGTCGGTTTTAAAGTCACATCGTGACCCATGCGCCCAAACATGTGAATTCAGGTACGTAACACCATGAGTTTGAGGTCAGAAAGTGTACGGTTAGCCCTTGGAAACAGGAAGGGACATCAGATTCAAAACTTGTATAAGAGGTATGGGTATGTATTTTCCAAGAAAGTCGAGTCCTGTCGAGAAACCAGTCTCTACGTGCCCCAGGTCGAGTCAAGTGGTTAATAGAGGTCGCATCAGCAAGTACAACAATTATTATCATTTAATCATGGAGGCTGAGGGAATGAAAAATCACGGCGTTCATATCATGCATGAATAGAAAACCTTATTACCTGTATCCTACATGTGGGGATTTGCCATGGAAAACCTGCAACCTGATTTGGAACATCTTGTCGCCATGAATTCGTTGTCCTCCAGCATGATTTCCTCTCCTGTCCGATTTTTTATAAATCTCGGATGCTTGATATTCTCTTCAGTCGTAGAACCAGGCCTAAATTTTATTTTCAATTTCTCTTGCCAGTCCAGCCTGATCGAAACCTTCCTTCCTGTGCATTTGTTGGATACACTACGCACAAATTTCACCTTGGTCGAACCATGATGACCTCTCAAAGCGTAAGGAAAGGCGCATAGAGTAGCAAAAATGTAAGGTCTGAGCCCCAAAAGGTCTGGGATTCATTCTCACCCGCGGTAGGCATTCCTAAAGACATAAAAGGAACTATTCTTTTACCTATAGAGAAGACCAAATCAATTTGCAGAAAATATGAAACAAAGGGATTCACACAGGAAGGGGAGACAGTAAGAGCCCCCTCTCCCCAACAACAAATGCCTTAGAGGAGGGGTAGGCCAAGAAAAAAAACAAGAGATCGTGGAAGCTCGAATTTCAGAAGAACCGCGCGTTAGATTGATAGCTGAAGAACGACTCAGGCGCGCCATCCGGCTAGAACTTGCTCGGGGATTGAGCCGCGAAGACAGGAGCAGAACAGGGAGAGAGGATATAACAGGAGCGAATGAGAAAGTGCCATCTCAGCAACTGGAGCGAGAGAAACTGGCCATCGCTGAGATCTATTAGGAAAACATGGAATTAAGGCGACAACTAGCGACAAAGGCCACAAAAGCGTCCACAACGCAGGGTCACGAAGGGAACATGGCATTGTTGAAAAGGCAACTCAGAGAGACGCAAGACACCATTGTACACCTGCGAGAAGCACAAAGACTGACGGAAGGAAGGCACACAAAACATTCTAGAGAATGCGAAACGACCGAGAAAGAAGCTCGCATAGATCTAGCCAGCGCGCAGGAAAAACAAGTTTAGTTAGCACCCGTCTCTACACCCACTAAAGATGAGACAAACCTTGGCAGTTTTGAATGATACGTTTTCTCTGAAGCACGCTACCATTTTGATAACGGCCACGACGATCTAACAACTGCTTACTACACACAACTCTTAGCAAATGATCACATCACAAAAATAGAAGCCGTTATTTACAAACAACAAACTCCTAAAAGACACCTGTTCGCTGGGACACCTGCTCAAAGGAACACAGTGACACATCTTTTCTCCATGCCAGAGCCTGACCAACGATCAAATCCTGTGGTGAAATTGTGAACAGTCATAAGTAAAAAGGCGTGATTATTGTCTATTTTTGGAAAACATTATGCGAAGAGTCTCCAATGCATGTTGCTCAGTTTTCCTAGTTCTAAGGGTTAACAGTTAGGAAGTAGGGTAGCCCAAGTGACACCCTCATTTGTATATTTCATATTTTCGATGTAAGCCAAGTTGGTTGGAAAATTTGGTAGATGATAGATATTGTATGTAATCTGAAGTTTTGATCGGAATTTAATGCAAAGGTCCTGTGATTTGATGAAAAGATTCTAGTTGTAATAGTTGGATGTATTGTGCTTCTTTCTTTGCATATGTGATTTCCTGTTATATTTATTTCATATCTCTTTCTGTCTATTTCAGAATGAATTATAGAACCTACAGATTCGCTGTACAATGCCCCTTGTTCGCGCCACTTAGACAAAACGTTTTCCTCTAAATCTAACTCTGAATCCATCTACAACGACGCTCCTAAGTTACTTCCTGTAATTTCTCCCACCACACATTACGATTTTACACTGAAGGTTGTTACTCACCTAGCCTTATCCTCTCAAATCCAGTCACTGAGTCATTTGTCCCATCTCTTCCTTAGATCGACCCCATAGCCCAAGTCTTACCTTCCTGCACCAATATAACTAGAACCCATTTTATCATAGGTGTTAAATATAGCCATTGCTTTCAAAGTCATATCCTGTGCGGAGACCGCGCCATTTCTGAGAGAGCCCTCTCCAGATCCGAAAGGCTAGTTTCGGGTCTCAAAGTTGGTTGAAAAATTTACCTTCGTCATCTTTTTATCAACCCAACAAATTTACGAAGTGCTAACATTCTAGTGTCGTTGTCGGGGACAAAATTGAATAGATTTTTCCTAGGAGAACGACAACATTGTAGTTTGAACCCTGAGGGTAACAGAGGGACAAACATCCATACCGGATGAAATCCTTACCCTGCCGACTCCAGTCCAAACAAACCAGTAGCCTCAAGTAGCACAGTTCAGGAAACCTAGCTCTAAAGATGATTTACACCAGAGTGAAATCTGACCCAAACCCCTCAGAACCTATGTACGAACCCGAGAAGATTCTATGCAAGGATAGAGAGCAAGTGACGGACCCGTTCTACTACTTGGACAGAAGCCTGTCCTTTCCCAAAGACAGCGCACAGAGCATTGATGACCTTGAGTTTGATGCATTATTTGAGAAAACTCGGTCCTAGTCGAAGTCAGAGACTAGTTTGGACGAGATTGTTTTCGACCCAGAGAAATTCCAAGCCCTAGTATCAAATAATATCCCCCAAAATCCAAATCCTCCTAGGTCTATGGACGTCCGATTCGCTCCCCTCATCCTGCCTTCCCAATTGCATGACTTGCCTCAAAATTATAGCTAGAGGATCAGGCTCTACAACGCTGAGGGAAATGTTTCCACTCAGAAGCATCAGGATTGGTTTAATGATTTCATCGACATGGAGGAGGTGGACTACGCAGATGAAAAAATGAGGCTATTCATGCAAAGCCTCTCGAGAGATGTAAGAAAATGGTTCAAAGCCCTCCCGCCCGCAAGCATTCATGACTTCTCCACATTTGAAACATCATTCCTAGATAAATGGGGAGATAAGAAAAACCCTTTGCAGCTACTGACACAGTACAATAACATGAAGAAAGCACCAGAAGAGACAGTGCATGAATTCTCGGCCTGTTTTTTGAAGGTGTACAACTCGATTCCCACATAATTCAAGCTGCCCCCATGGTGCTGCGCAGTTACGGTACACAGACTCCTTCGAAAATGTTTTCTCCCTGTTGTTAAGAGAAAGAGGATTAATGAATCTAGATGCTATAATGAGCAATGTTGTCGAAGTCGAAGTAAACATGATGGCATCGGGAAAAATAAAACCAAGGTTCAACTGAGGCGACAAGAGACCCCAGGGAGATGCACAACCATCGATGGCGCAGTCCTCAGATGATAAATTTGACATAATGATGAAGACCATGGAGAAGTTGATGGAGAGAATGTCCATGGGAAACAGACTTGTTGCCTGAGAACAGAACAACCCACCTCCCAGAAATACGAACCTCAGAAGAGGTCAAATCCCTCAAATCAGATAGAGGGAACAAAAAGAGCAAAGGGATCAAAGTGACCATCAAATGAGACCTCCTTTCCAGAACAACTACACGGACGAGGATTTTGACCAGATGCATTGTTGAGATGACCAAAACCCACATGTGTTCCTGATGAAGAGTGAGCATGATTAGTTTATGAGTAGGAATGAAGACTTCATGCCAGAGGCCAACAATGATATGATACTTGAAACAGATGATGCGCCATCTTGGGAGATGAAAGAGTTCAGGAAAGGCTATCGAAATGCCATCATGTAGTTCCAGAAGAAGTATAACCTCCGGAGCAAGGACGTGCCTACCGAGTCGCAACAGACAAACCCCATAAGGAAGCCTCTGGTAGACACTTCTTCCACAAGCCGAACAAGGTCAGACAGTGCGACCAAAGACGTGACAAAGAAAGATAAGTCGAAGGAGGAGGTCCCCAAGAAAGTCCCGGAGATAGGTCGGGAGGTGAGTGAAAAAGAGGTAGAGAAAACTTGTCCCCTTTACAATTTTGAACACGAGATGGTCAAAATAAAAATATTTGTCCCATTCAATGAACTTATTAGAAAGGGCGAGTATCGGGAGAAAATCATTAAAATGCTGAAAACAGGGGGGACCCCCGATACTCTGAATCTTCAACATGATCACCCCGCCATCCTTTTTGGTCCGCATGTTGAAGAAACAAGCGATATCAAAGACCTACCTCCTTTCTACGTTAGTCTGAAGATCGACGACATGAACTTGCATAACACCATGTTGGATTTTGGCATGTCGCACAACCTCATGCTGAAGGTGATCACGGACGAACTAGGTTTGGATGTCACCACTCCATACAAAGACCTTTTCTCTTTTGATTCGAGGAAAGTCAAGTGTTTGGGCCTTATCAAAGACTTAGTTGTATCGCTGGCTCAAATCCCTACTAAGAACATGGTAATGGATTGGTCGTCGCAGACATACCCCCAAAATTTGGCATGTTTCTCTCGAGGTCGTGGGCTGCGAAGTTGAAAGGCACATTGCAGATGGATATGTCATATGCCACTATCCCTATTTTTGGCCATGATAGAAGGCTGTACAGAGAAGTGTTGTTGAAGTACATGGTAAGCAGCAATACACAACCACACAATCATCCCATATACGTCATCAACACTGAGGTGGGGTATTCTATATTCTACAATGACCTGAATTTTGAAGAAGAAGAGTCGACAACCATTGTAACAGTTAACGAGGAGACCACGCAGGAAATAATAGAATGCGCCGACCCAAAAGACCATGCAGAAAACAGGTTGTGGAACATGAGTTTTGATGACGTAGTCAGCAGAGAAGGAGTTGGGGCTAGTGTATGGGTAAGCCCCCTTGAAGCAAGCACGAAGTTGTGCTCATACAAACTCGCATTTGAGTGCACTAAAAACATGGATGAATATGAAGCACTCATTTTGGGCTTACAGGTTCTGAAAGAATTGGGAACGCAAAAGATAGTAGTGTGTGGGGATTTTGAGCTTATCATAAATCAGGTAAAGGCTGTATATCAGACCAAACACCCCAGTCTGAGAGCGTGAAAAAATTTGTCTTTGGACCTCCTCGAAGGATTCTGAGAATATGGCCTATCTGCTATCCCCAGAGAGAAAAATCAGATCGTCGATGCGTTGGTCACCTCGGCCTTGATTTTTAAGATCCCCATCTTCCCAAACAAAAAGTATGAAATCGAGGTCAGGAACAGGCTGGCACTGCCTGATAATATCAAACACTGGCAAGTGTTCAATGATGACAAATAGGTGGAAAGATTCCTCCTTATGAGCAACGAGTTCTCTAACACAAACATTGACGAGGAATATTGTGGCGACGAAGATGAGAGCGTAGATGCATGAAACAACGACGACTCTTTCCAAAACCAGATCACGGGAAGGGATATAATACAATTGAAAAATAATATTATTCCAAAGGGGTTGGTGCCGCTGGAAAATATGTTTGACGAGAATGATGTGGTTAAGAACCCCAGGATCGCTGCAAGCGAAGAAGACGTGGAAGACTGCAACATCGGGACTGAGGAGAATCGGAAGATGGTAAAATTATCCAAGACACTCAGTCCAGAGGTCAAGTAGAACTATATAAATCTCATGATATATTTCCCGGATGTCTTCGCATGGAGCTACAATGAACTGAAAGTGTATGACATGAAAGTGATCTAACATGTTATCCCTCTCAACGAAGATCATAAACCTTTTAAACAAAAGCTGAGACGGATAAATCCCCTGTTACTTCCGCTGTTCGAGAAAGAGTAAAAAAGATTTTCGACGCTAAAATCATTGTTTCTTTGAGATTCTCGAAATGGGTAGCTAATCTGGTACTTGTAAGGAAGAAAAGAGGTGAGATAAGATTGTGTGTGGACTTCCTAAATTTAAATAAAGTGTCTCTCAAGGACCATTATCCCCTTCATAAAATGGACTACATCCTGCAAAAGGTGGCGGGGTCCCAAAAGATGTCTATGCTAGATGGATTCTAAGGATATAATCAGATCATGGTCCACCCAGATGACAGAGAGAAGACGACTTTCACAACTCCATGGGGAACATTCATGTACGCCAAGATGTTGTTCAGCCTGATGAACACTGGAGCCACTTTCCATAGGGCCATGGACATCGTGTTTGCCAATGAAAGGGAAAAATTCATCGTGATTTATCTGGACGACATAACTTTGTACTCTACCTCCGACAAACAACATATCTAGCACCTGAAGAGAGTTTTCCATAAGTGTAGAAAATTTGGCATATCACTAAATCCAAAGAAGTCCCACTTCACGGTAGAAGAAGGAAATATGTTAGGGCATATCATTTCCAAAGAGGGCATTAAGATAGAACATAGTAGGGTTGAAGGGATCTTGAATATTGACACCTCGCGCAGTAAAAAGGAGGTACAATATTTCTTGGGAAAGGTAAATTTTTTGAGGAGATTCATCCCAATCCTGGCGGAAATCATAAAACACATAACTTGCATGCTCAGGAAGGGAAACGAGATCAAGTGGAACCTGAAGGCCAAGAAATATTTTGAGGATATCAAAGTGGCGCTGATAAAGGATCTTGTACTAGCTAGCATGGATTTTATGAAAGATTTCCTCCTGTTTTCGTTTGCCTCAGAACACACTATTATCGGCGTGCTGCTATAGAAAGACGAACAGGATTTTGAAAAACCCATAGCCTATTTCAGTCGGACATTGCGCGACGCTCCACTAAGGTATGACATCATGGAAAATAAGTTGTATGCCTTACTAAAGGATTTGAAAGAATTTAGGACATACATACTGCACTCCCATGTTATTGCTTATGTACCCAATAGTTCAGTAAAGGATATTCTGACTCAACCTGACCCGGAAGGAAGGAGAGGCAAGTGGATAGTGGCCATGTTAGAATATGACCTTGAAATAAAGCCTACAAAGTTGATCAAAGGTTAGGGTCTCACAAAGTTGATGGCGTAGTCGGACTGTGACGCTTTAGGAATAAATTTCATCGTTGATCTTTCAGAATACCCCCAAGAAGAAAAAACTGTAGGCGCCTCAACAATTCATTGACTCGCCATGGTACGCAGACATCATCTACGTGTTGGAGAATCTCTAGACCCCTCTGGGCGTGAGTAAGACTAAGGCTAGTTTTATCAAGCTCAAAGAGGTTAAGTTCTGCATCATGGACAACTCACTCTACTGGAAAGATCCCAGGGGAATATTGTTGAGTTGTTTATTAGAAGATGACGCAAAGTGGGCCATACAAGAATTTCACAAAGGCAACTGTGGAGGACACCACTATTGGAAGACCACTGCGCACAAAATCCTGAAGGCATGCTATTACTGGCCTACAATTTTCGCTGATGTATATGAGGTGTCCAACTTCCATGAATGTTAGATTTTCGACGGAAGAAGAAAACTGCAACCCTTGTCGCTGAAGCCGATCTTAGTCGAAGAACATTTTATGCAGTGGGGTCTAGATTTCATAGGGGAGATAAACTCGCCATACTCCACGCAGAAAAAGTGGATACTCACGACCACTGACTATTTTACAAAATGGATAGAGGCGATCCCCATGAAACAAGCTACTGACGCAGTCATTATCCAATTTCTGGAGACAAAAAATTTGTCGAGATTTGGGTGTCCCGTTAAGATCGTTACAGATAATGAAGTCGTATTCAAGTATAAGAGGATGGAGAAATTTTTTCAGGATTATAACATAACCCTGGGGCATTCCACGACATACTATCCGCAAGGAAATGGGTTAGCAGAATCCTCAAATAAAAGCCTGACCAAGATTATTAAAAGACTCCTGCAAGAAAACAAGAGAGCCTAGAATAAAAAGCTTATCTACGCATTGTGGGCAGACTAGGTCATCACCAAGAAATCTATATCAACAACGCCTTTCCAGATTGTTTACAGCACAGACACAATTTTCCCTACTTCACTGGGACCCCCCGTCAGGAAGCTGTTGCAAGAACAGGATGCTGGGCCAAATGCTGTGCGGAGGAGGATCAATCAGCTAATTCACACGTAGCAGGAAAGAGAGCAGGTGTGTAATTGGTCACAGCTCCATCATGAAAAGATAAAGAAAGACTACGATAAGCATTCCAAGCCAAAATATTTCCGTTTGGGTGACATATTTTTGAGATGGGACGCAAGAAATGAAGGTAAAGGGAAGCATGCATAGTTTGGCCACCTTTGGATGGGTCCGTTTAGAATCTATGATCACAACGGAAAAAATGCTTATTTTCTAGAAGGATTAGATGGAGAAAGTTTTGATTGGGGCCCTATAAATGACAGGTTCCTAAAGCATTACCTGATGGAATAAAATCTGTTTAAGTCATTTGTCATTGTAAATAAGTCATTTTATTTTGCATCGAGTCTGTAGGTCGACAGAAAATTGAAGCCTGAAGTGAAGGCCCTAAGTTTATGATGAAGTCTTAGAAGCCGCGCCAATAGGTTTAGTTTGTTTTTCCCAGTGTCTAGAGGTCAAATAAATCCCAATGGTCAGGCACCTGGTCTATTTTTCTTTGTTACCTCACAAGGAGCATAGCATCCCCGTTGGAGCTAGATGTTAGCGCCGCCATTTTTCTTTCCAATTTAGATTCGGTTTTAAATTCATGTCATGACCCATGCGCCCAAACATGTGAAGTCAGGTACGTAACACTGTGAGTTTGAGGTAAGGAAGTGTATGGTTGGCCCTTGGAAATGAGAAGGGATGTTAGATTCAAAACTTGTATAAGAGGTATGGGTATGTCTTTTCCAAGAAAGTCGAGTCCTGTCAAGAAACCAGTCTCTACGTGCCCCAGGTTGAGTCAAGTGGTTAATAGAGGTCACGTTAGAAAGTACAAAAATTATTATCAGTTCATCATGGAGGCCGAGGGAATGAAAAATCACGACGTTCGTATCATGCATGACCAACAAACATTATTACCTGTATCCTACACGCGAGGATTTTCCATGGAAAACCTGCAACCTAATTTGGAACATCTTGTCGCCATGAATTTGCTGTCCTCCAGCATGATTTCCTCTCCTGTCTGATTTGTTATAAATCCCGGATGCTCAACATTCTCTTCAGTCGTAGAACCAGACCTAAACTCTATTTATGATTTCCCTTGCTAGTTCAGGGTGATCAGAACCTTCCCTCCTGTGCGTTTGTTGGATACACCGCACGTAGAGTTCACCTTGGTCACACCATGGTGACCTCTTAGAGCGTAAGGAAAGGCGCGTGGAGCAGAAAAACTATAAGGTCCAAGCCCCAAAGGGAATGGGATTCATTCTCACCTGCAACAGGCATTCCCAAAGACGTAAAAGGGACTATTATTTTAAGAAAAGACCAAATCAATTTGTGGAAAATATGAAATGGAGGGATTTACATAGGAAGGGGAGACAGTAAGAGCCCCCTCTCCCCAACAAAAAATGCCTCAGAGGAGGGTCAGGCCGAGAAAAAACCAAGAGATCGTGGAAGCTCTTATTTCAGAAGAACCGTGCATCAGATTGATAGCCGAAGAATGACTCAGGTGCGCCATCCAGCTAGAACCTATTGGGGGATCGAGCCGTAAATACAGGAGCAGAACAAGGAGAGAGGATATTGCAGGAGTGAATGAGAAAGTGACATCTCAACAACTGGAGCGAGTGAAACTGGCCATTGCCGAGCTCTATCAGGAAAACATGGAATTAAGGCGACAGTTAGCGACAAAGGCCATGAAAGCGTCCACAACGCAGGGTCGTGAAGGGAACGTGGCGTGGTTGAAAAGGAAGCTCATAGAGGCGCAAGACACCATTGTACAACTGCAAGAATCACAGAGACTAATGGAAGGAAGGCACGCAAAACATTCCAGAGAATGCGAAACAAACGAGAAAGAATCCCGCGTATCTCTCTCCAGCGCGCAGGAAAAACAAGTTTAGTTGGCACCCGTCTCTGCACCCGCTAAAGATGAGACAAAACTTGGCAGTTTTGAATGATACATTTTCTTTGAAGCACGCTACCATTTTGATAACGACCACGACGATCTAACCGCTGCTTACTACGCGCAGCTCTCAGCAAATGATCACATCACAGAAATCAAAGCTGTTATTTACAAACAACAAGCTCCTAACAGACACCCGTTCGCCAGGACACCTGCTCAAAGGAACACAATGACACATCTTTTCTCCATGCCAGAGCCTGACCGATGATCAAATCCTGTGGTGAAATTGCGAACAATCATAAGTAAAAAGGCATGATTATTGTCTATTTTTGGAAAACACTATGCGAAGAGTCTCCAACGCATGTTGATCAGTTTTCCTAGTTCTAAGGGTTAGCAGTTAGGAAGAAGGGTAGATCAAGAGACACCCTCGTTTATATATTGCATATTTTCGATGTAAGCCAGGTTGGTTGGCAAATTTGGTAGACGATAGCTATTGTATGTAATTTGAAGTTTTGACTAGAATTTAATGCAAAGGTACTGTGATTTGATGAAAAGATTCTAGTTGTAATAGTTGGATGTATTTTTCTTCTTTCTTTGCGTATGTGCTTTCCTGTTATCTTTATTTCATATCTCTTTCTGTCTATTTCAGAACGAATTATCGAACCTGCAGATTTGTTGTACAATGCCCCTTGTTCGCACCACTTAGACAAAACGTTTTCCTCTAAAGCTAACTCTGAATCCGTACCCCGCGGCGCTCCTGCGGGGTACGGGGGCAAGCAGGCCCTTGGCGAGGGAAAAATTTCCTTGTAAATGTATATTGTAATTTCATAGTAAATCTGGACTATTCATTATAAGGTCACATATCTGACAGTAGAAGTTATGTTAGGGTTTTTTTCCCTAGAAGGGAACCCTCTTTTATGAGGGAAATGTGTTGCGGCTATGCATCATTGCGAATATTGTATTCTGAGTGAGGAGACTATGAGAGAAATAAGAGGAAGTTACAATGAGTGTGTTGTAGGTTGTATCCCTTCATTTTGTTGGATAATAAAAAGGAAGGACCTAGTAATTTCTATGGTGGATGTAGCCCACACTGGGTGAACCATGTATATTTGTGTCTCTATTATATTGTGTATCTTTTGTGTTTTATTTCCACATTTGTTTTATTTTATTTCTTTGCGATCATGTTTTTCTAACAACTGGTATAAGAGTGAAAGGTAACTCGCAGGAAAAGAGGGTTCTTGGTTCAAGTGGGAGCAATGGCGGAAGATGGAAAGTTTAGGGTTGAGAAATTTAACGACCAAAACTACCAGTTATGGAAGATGCAGATGGAAGATTATTTATATCAAAAGGATATATTCCTACCATTGGGTGGAATAACAAAGAAGCCGACAGCCATGAAGGACGAAGAATAGGAGGTTCTTGATGGAAAGGCACTAGGAACGATACGGTTGAGCCTAACAACATCAATGGCTTTCAATATTTCGAAAGAAAAGACAACGAAGGAGCTGATGGATGCATTGGCTAAACTGTATGAAAAACCCTCGACGTCCAATAAGGTATTTCTAATGAAGAGATTATTTAATATGAAGATGTCAGAAGATGGGTCTATTGCAGATCATTTAAATGAATTTAATACGGTTACTAATCAGCTAAATTCTGTAAAAGTGGACTTTGATGATGAGGTCATGTCTCTTCTAATCTTATGCTCATTACCAGAAAGTTGGAATGACTTGGTCATGGCTGTAAGTAACTCTGTCTCTGGTTCAAACATTTTAAAATTTGATGATGTTGTTGGTGTTATCCTTAGCAAGGAAATGGAATGGAAAAGAACAGGTGAGACATCAGGTAATGCGTTAAAGATGGAGAATAAGGGAAGACAAAAAGATATAGGAAAGGGCTCAGGGAACCATGGGAATTATAGGAAGGGAAGATCCAAATGCAGACTGGGAAAGATAAAGTGTTGAAATTGTGGGAAGAAAGGACATCTGAAGAAAGACTACAGAGCTCCAAAGAAACAAAGAGATGGAAAGCATGAAAAAAATCAGGAAGAAAATGTAGCAGGTAATGTGTTACAAGATGCTTTGATTCTTTCTACAGATAATATTTTTGAGTCTTGGGTAGTAGATTCGGGGGCTTCATTTCATGCCACACCCCATAGGAAACATTTTCTAGATTATGTTCAAGGTGATTTTGGACATGTTCATTTGGGTGATGATGTACCATGCAAAATTGTTAGAATGGGAAAGGTAAAAATAAAGAAAATGAATGAAAACCAATGGTTGTTGAAAGAGGTAAGACATGTTCCAGATCTAAGGAAAAATCTAATTTCAAGAGGGAAGTTGGCAAGTGAAGATCTTATATCTATATTTACAGATAAGGCATGGAAGCTCACCAAAGGATTAATGGTGATAGAAAAAGGAGAGAATGTAGGTACATTCTATTTATGTACTGGTAATAATGATTCTTGTATCTCTTTAGCTTCTAAATGAGTGGATACAACACTGTGGAATAATAGGCTTAGATACATGAGTGAGAAGGGGATGTAGATACTTCACAAAAGAAATTTGTCGCTAGATCTTAAACAAATTGATTTGGATTTCTATGAGCATTGTGTGTATGGAAAACAACAGAGAGTCAGATTTCTCAAAGTCAAAAAAGAAAAGAAGAGTGAAAGGTTAGAACTTGTGCATATAGGTGTATGGGGACCAAATCAAGTATCATCTCTTGGTGTCTCTCATTATTATGTTACTTTTATTGATGATGCAACTAGAAAAACTAGGGTTTATTGCATTGAACAAAAATTTGATGTTTTTGATACTTTTAGGAAATGGAAATCTTTGGTTGAGAATGAGACAGGAAAAAAGTTGAAGTGTCTCAGTTCAGACAATGGAGGTGAATATTGCAGTAAGTATTTTGATGACTACTATTCATACCATGGGATTCGTAGAGAGAAGACAGTTCCAAGAACACCACAATAAAATGGTGTGTCAGAAAGGATGAACATGCCAATCATGGAACATGCAAGGAGTATGAAATTGCATGCTGGGTTGCCCTTACAGTTCTAGGCAGATGTTGTAGATACGATTGTTTACTTGATAAACGAAGGACCTTCAAGCTCTTTGAATGGTGGAATTCCAAAGGAGGCATGGACCGGTAAAAAGGTAAACTATTCTTTTTTGAAGGCTTTCAGTTGTGAAGCATTTGTCCATATTGATAAAAAAAATAGAACAAAGCTTGAGGCAAAATCCAAGAAGTGTACCTTTATTGGATACGGTGTTAATGATTTTGGTTATAGCTTATGGGATTATGAAAATCACAAAATCATTAGGAGTAGAGATGCCATATTCAATGAGAAGGTAATGTACAAAGATCAGTTGCAGACAAAGATACAAGATACAAGAAAAACCAGAATACACAGTGCTTGATGAGATCACCGAAAAATAAATTCCAAAGGTACAAGAAAATCAAAGTGTACAACAATAAGAAAAGCAGGTACCTCAAACTCCTGCAAGTGTTGTTAGAACATCTACTAGGTTAAGTAGATCCCCTGAACGATACTCTCCTTCATTGTATTATTTATTGTTGACCGATTCTAGTGAACCAGAATGTTATGAAGAGACAATGCAGATAGACACTAAAAAGAAGTGGGAGAAAGGCATGAAAGAGGAAATGGATTCCTTGGTAAATAACCAGACTTAGGACTTGGTTCAATTTCCCGCAGGAAAAAGATAATTACGAAATAAATGGGTTTACAGGTTGAAGGAAGAAGATGGAGGAAAAAAGCGGCACAAGGCTATAGTTGTTATAAATGGGTTTTCACAAAAGAAAGGTATAGATTTTGATGAAATATTTTCTCCTATTGTTAAGATGACTTCAATTAGAACTATTTTAAGTCGTGTGGCAGTAGAAGATTTTCATTTTGAACAGTAATGTAAAAATATTTTTTCTTCATGGGGATTTGGAGGAAGAGATTTATATGTAGCAGCCACATGGGTATACGATCAAAGGGAATGATAATTTGGTATGCAGGTTGAAGAAGAGATTGTATGGCCTAAAGAAAGATCCAAGACAATGGTATTTGAAGTTTGACAGGTTTATGACAGAACGAAGTTATATTA
>JASDQU010102823.1:337184-351878 GCA_032191745.1 Picea mariana
TGCAACATATTTATAGATTTTGTAATGTCGCAATTCTGATGTGAAAAAAACCTAAGTGACTGTTAGTATTTTGACTTGGTCAACATACTAAGGTGATCATTGGAGAGGAAAACCTAGTTTCCAAAACGTTGCAATTGTGACATAAATCTTCACAAATGTGACAAAAATGACATCTATGTCACAAACGTGGCAAGAGAGACGTTCCGGTGGAAAACGTGGCAAGAGAGACGTTAACGTGGCAAGAGAGACGTCAACGTGGCAAGAGAGACGTCAACGTGGCAAGACCGACGTTATCGGGCAATATGATTTATTTTTTTTTAAATTTCTTCTATTTTGCGACAATATGGACAATTTTGTCCATAACGCCGCAAATAAAACGTCGGAATTTTTACAATATGTACTAGTGTGGGGTGGTGGCAAAGGATTAATTCTGGCCATAGTGTGAGTGGTCTGATTACCTGACCCTTTGAGGGGGATAGGTGGGTTTGTACTTCCTCCTTGAGAAGAAGTTGGCCTCCTGCGTCCGTGTAAAGAAGAGTGAGTGGATGGTTGACCTTGAGAAGTGGACCCAAGTAAGGTGGAACCAAAAAATGTTGATCCTAAGACAGTGGCACTCACAAGGGTGTGAGAAGGGGGAGCCGATGAGTTGGCAAGACTAGTAACTCCTCCTAGAATAGGGGGGAGATTTAGCAAGCGTCTGGAACGACAGGGGTTATGTGGATCCCCTATGATGTCCGACTAGCTGAGTGAATGTGTGAGAATGGTGGTGAAAGCAATAAGTAAACAAGAGTCATTGCTGCAATTTTTTGGACCTTCACAATATATTTCCAAATCAGATGTAATCAGAAGGGAATCATACATAAACTGTTTTGATAAAGAAGCATATATATGTGGATAGGTGAATTTTGTCCACATGGGAGAACAAAGAAAAAAAATGCTCATGTCCTAAAAGACGTAATGTCCTTCTTCTCAAATAGCACTAGACCTTCCAATAGCACTCGACAGTGGGGTCTGAAGCCATCGGAAGAGAAACTAGTGAAGGATGAAGCAATCAGTTATAATGAGGGGTAGAGGGGGCATATCCCGAAAGAACTGGCGATATTTCCCAATAGGCACACAAAATCTGATCAAGGTGCAATTGCAGCCCACAATTTCCACCTAGGTAGATGTCCTAAAATTTGGTTACTAGGTACCTCGGTCAAAGTGCGACATTTAGATTTTTGGCCTAAGAAATGGGTCATGGGCTGGATCCCGTCCAAGAGGTGGGTGTCTCAAGGGGGGACGCACAGAACAACCGAACCTTGGCCTTCAACCCTTCACGGGTATCTCCTTGCCTTATGGTGTTAGGAACACTTGACTTGGAGGATTTAAAGTTCCCTATTTGACAACTTCTATTGTTTTGAAAATGTGAGAACCAGATAACGGGGAGTTATTTGGATGCCTATCCCTGAGATCCTACCTAGACTAAAAAATTCTTTTGGCACCTCCTGTGGAGAAAAACTTAGTGAGTTTTTTAGAAAATTTTAGATGTGTTTGTGTGGGAGATTGGGGGTGTGAACCAACCTCGTTGAAATTAAATGGGAGTGGATAGTTTTGTCAAGAAAATGGGTGGGGTGTTTCGGAATCCCGTTGGAGGAAACTTACTTTGACCTCCACAACTTCTAGATAAAACTATGTGAGTGATTGGTGATATTGTGTGTGAACAAGTGAAAGTGTGCCAAGTTTTAATAAATTAGGTGTCACCTTGCTGCATGTGGACTTAGCTTGGTCCTTACAAGTCTTTGATTACCTAATTAACTAAATGTCATTGGTACAATCTTGCGAAATTTTAAAATCCCTAGGAAACTAGCATGTGGACATGTGGGTCCTTTACTATTCCTTTAACTCCCTAAATGTGATTTAATCTAAGAAAGATTTGAAACTATCCTAGATTGTCAATATGTGAGCATGTATGGGCCCGTTACAAAACCTTTAAACTTCCCTAGTGATTTATCTAAGAAAGCAAATTTCAACACTATCCTATCTTTGTATCATGTGGGCATGTATGGACCCGTTACAATCTTAAGATGTGTTTAAAAAATAAACTAAGAGGAGTCTCGAGGGGGCTGTTGTCCTCTCCTAAAGATTTTGTTTATTTAAGGGAGATGAAATTGTCCCACAACCTATTTCTGATTCTCAAGATCGCTTTGAAGCGCGAGAGAAGAACATACTCAACGATTGTTATCCAATTTCTGGTCCCAATGCAAGTTTTATATGTGATGTGAAATGATTCCAACTTAACTTCAATCAAAGCAAGCCATCCATGTGGCAAAATGACAAAAAGGAGGAAAAGTTATGATTTTACCCCTAAGTGCCTATATGTTTTGGCTAATACCTTTATATGGAGAGGGAATGTAAGTGTAGTGCATATTAAACATGCATGGAATCAACTTTCAGAAGGCTATGGGCCCTCCATAGATCATAAAAAGCTTATAATGTGTATTTTTCTGCACAGGTGCGCGGGTCTCAGACTAGACAGAGGCGCTTTGAGTGCCAATGCACGAACTAGAAGAGGTTGATGGGTGCAGGTGCGCAAAAGGTGTTGTGTAATACAGTGATTTTGGCGCACGTGCGCACGATGCGCGACTGTGGGCCGATAAACCCGCGCACAGCTGTCACACGGTCGTGAAGAAAATTTCGAATGAAATTCCTTCAACTCAGCTTTGAATTTGGCTTCCTCTAGGTCATCTTAGGCTGGTTATGGTACCTACAAGTTAAATAAACAAAAAAGAAGAGCTAAAATAACCCAAATGGGGCATGAAATTGATACCTTTCCCTAGTGAAGTTGCCAATCTGTTGCGCCTCTTTTGTCACCTGAATGAGAAAAACAGAGGTGCTTACAAGCATAGTTGGGTTAGCTAAGCAAGATAGCAGTAAAGGAAAGGGTTAGAAGAATAGAGCATAAAAGACTAAGCTAAAAATTAAACTAGGAATGATAAAAACAATTAAACTATAGTGCATAAGAACATAAGAACAAGGAACAAACAAGACTCATGTCACCAATGGAAAGGATTGTATTAGTGAAAAGAAAACACCGAAGAAAAATGGGGACTTTGGGTCCCTTCTTCCTCCAAGGGAGGGCTCTTGGACCCCCAATATTGAGCTCTTCCTACAACTTGAAAACTTGAAAGAAATGGTGAAAGAATCCCAAGCTAATCCACTCAAAGGGTGATGTGAATAGCTCAAATGGAATGGTGCTAGTATGCTCTTGATGAGAAAAGAGGATTCCCCAAGAGAATAGCAGCAACATAACCTTACAAATGAATTCCTTGAAGATGTAGTGCACCCATGGCCTCTTTTTATAGCACAACTTTGAGGTATTATGCAACCAGCTTTTAGTGTGAACAAGGGGTTGTTTAGGGCACCTTTAGGTCTTTGACCAGCCACCCAGCCGGATTCAGTCGAGATTTGGATGTCAAATTGACTTGGAAGCTGAACCAGAAGTGGGTGGGAGGCCGACCAACATCATAAATGTGTCGTTCTCAGGTGTGTGCGGCTTTCAGCGTCCACAGTCATGCATCGTACGCATGTGTGTTTTTCCTACATTTCTTGATGGCGCATGTGTGCGCGCTCCCTGTATAGTCATAGTGCATCCTGATTTTATAACTGGTTGTATAGTTTTGGACCTTTTGGAGATGATTTTTTGGTAATTTTGGTCCATGCGTGAACTTAATAGCTGTTTGGAGATGTTGGATTCCTGTAACCATTTGCGGACAAAATTTCACTGATAACACTCACCATTTGAGATCTCAATTTATTCATCCATGTGATCACTTGCATCTAAGAAAAAGAGAGAGTATGAGCTTGAAAATAAAAGAGCCCTCCCAAGAAGGAAGGAGAGAGACCACCTGTGTTATTCCTACCTATGTGGTGTTACCAATACAAAGCCTTATTAATTGGTAGTTATTTCCTCAGTTTTTTAATTCCTTGTTGTGTTTACAAATTATGCATTTGTTCATGCATTCATTCACATTTATTTATGTGCATGTGCAACTGTTTATCAAACCGGCATGTCATTAATGCTTTACAATGACATTTTGGACTGACAATTGGCACTCCTATGCTCAATTTATCCCATTACAGGATCCATGGTCATACTGATCAAGATCACCTTCCTGGGCCTTGTTCTTGCCCTACAGTGGTCCCTATGAAAGAGCTAGGGTTCCTTTGTGCTTACAATGTCAAGAAGTGCCTTGGAAATGCTATTCTCGAGAAATTTAGTGAAGGCGGGGAGTTTTTCTCAGTGCTCAGAACACCACCATGGTTGGGGTGATTGGGATTATGGTGTGAAGGTGAGAAACAAACAAAGTTCAAGCTTGATGTGTAATTTTAAAGGAGGTTCTAATTTTCATCCTACGTGATTCGAACCCTAGTCGCTGAGAGCATAGCCAAAGATGAAAGTCTTGGTGGTATTCTAGCACAAAGATGGATTTCCTATTTTGAAACCCTTGGTCATGGAAATCCATATTCATCTTAAATGGATGCTAGGATTTTGGATTGGAAGCTATCATCCTATACAAATTTTAAGAAATTAACGAGTTGGATGAAGATAACAAGAATAGTTCCTTCAAGATGAATTGATAAGTTCTTGGTTATGGCCATTGATATACCTGTAATGTGAAGGGTTTTATTATCTATCGAGTTCTTTTAAGAAGCCTTTTGTCTTATTTTTCTCATTCTGTGGTTTGGATTTGGAGGTATTAAGAAGATCACTTTTCTCTCTTTACAATGGTTGGTTGCATGCCACATTTGATTCCTTTTTGAGATTCTTGTTTTTTCTCATGGGTTGGATAAATTAAGAGAATTGATTCCTCACTTATACATGGGCATGTATCACAACCTTGTTTGCTAGGACTCATATCAAGGATTGTTGTCCATTATGGCCTTCATTTTGGTACCTCTCTTTTTGCATCTTGAGTAGTGGATTTTGGGAGACTCATGCAAATGTTCTTAGAGTGCCACTGGGTGTTTACCTCCATGACCAACCTTGTTTTGTAGGCCTTGGAGCTATCCACTTTGGAGTGTTTATTTCATGGTTTTTTTGCATCATTGACACCTTTGAATAGTACCTCCATACTTTTTCCATGATCTGTGACATCCATTTCCATCATCTTTGTCCACCTAATTCAACATTGTGGGGGATGGTGTGCAATGTGTCCTTGGGTGATTCTTTGTGCTTCACCATTTTTTTCAACATCGATTATTTTTTAGAGTGATCCTCCTATCGAGCACTAATTATTATTTTAATTCAATGGTCACAGCAGCTAGCAACCCATGCACTCCAATGAGATCGATTAGCTTACATAAGGGCACTCATCTTATGTTGTTTTTGTTGATTGCACATGAGTACTTGCTCATGATTTTTTGAATCGACACTCATTTCAAAGGATCAATCTCTTTGCTTGATAAGTTTGAAATTGGTTGTTTGGATTTCTACATAGATATTTGATTGCATTGATAGTTTGGGATTACCTGACCCTCTTTAGATTTTTTGCCATACTTCCTATTTGGTCTTTTCAACATCTACAAGCCTCATTGCTCATTTTCTAGTTGATGGTGGTTGCTTCTATTCAAAGCATTTTTTTTGGTTCCTCACCGACACCTATTTTTCTAAGGCATTTATGTAGTGGTTATCAGTTTTTTCCATTATCATTCCTTTGCAACCAAACCTCTTCTTCTTAAGAATTCAACTAAGTTAATTGAGGTTACTTGGCTCTCATCTTCTTATTTTTGGTCATACTTCTTTATTGGATCTTTCAGCCTCCATAAGTCTCCTGTTAGTTCCATTCAATGCATCATTGTAAGATGTTTAGTTTCAACTCCAATGCCCTTTTTCAACACTAACATTTTTCTCTCTTTTGAAGAGGGGTTTTTTCCTACAAGTTTTTCTCTTTTTTTCCTCTTATGAGAGTTTGTACTTGGGTACCTTAGCAAGACTAGTTTTCAAGACCCATTTTTTGTCTTCTTTGTTGATTGCCTAAGTTTCTCTCAAGGGAGGGTGTTAGTGTTTTGTTAATACAACCAAATATTTTTAGTTGTAAGCTTGTGTAGGTGACCCTAACTGCCCAGAAAGTTATATTTTGCTAACGCTAGGCCTCTTCCATTGTTATACATAGAACACAACCTCTTGTATTATAAATAAAATAACAAATATATAGATATATTTTTCTATTGTTGTTTTGTTCTATGAAGTCGAGGCTCATTTATGATCTAGGTTAGACTAATATTTATGTAATAAACCCATAAAGAGATACTCCATTATCATAGTCTCATTATCTCATTAGTCCCATGAACAAGGGAGCACATATCTAACTAGAACACAAAGATCAATGATTGGCATGAGAATGAAGGAAGCACCATGCCTTATGATGTACATTGAAACAAATCGGTTGTCAAACTAGCAAGGAAACAAAGAAACTTGGGAGGAAACAAGATGTTGGTGGGGCTTGTCATTTACTTGTTGATTATGTGTCTTGGGCATGGAATGAAATGGGATATTTTATTTTCTTATGGATTTGGAGCATTGTACATGAACAAATATCTAGAATTACAATGGAGGCATACCAACATCACGTATAAAAATATACATATCTAATCCAATATCCACACACCATCAACACCTAGGGGTGATTGTTGTAAATTTAAATTTGTAAACGTAGAGGTTGGCATCCAACATTGGAGAGGACACATAATTTTCTATAGGTATAATATGCTCCCTTGTCTTCTCCAAAATTGTAGGCCTTTGAGGCATACTTCTGTGACACTATATGAGCATTATCCATAATTTTTTTGCCATTGAGGCACACTTCCACAACATTATATGAGCATATAGGTCAAGTGTTGTTCACTAAGAATTTACCCAAAAGAAGGGAATGAAGCCCAATGCCATGAGATATTGACTGAGTTTCCAAGTAGTAAGGTGGAATTCTAAAATCATTACACATGACATTATCGCCCAAGTGTTTGACATGCATGTCATTGTTAGTTTTATTTACATGTTGCAATCCAAACATGAGAAATTATTGTAAGTTTTATTTTCATGTTGGAATCTAGACATGAGACATAGGGAAGAACAAAGCACATGTATGACGACTGGAGTGTCAGGAATAAACAAAAAAGCACATTAACATTTACCCTATCTATGGCTTTGTAATGGAGTGACCTTTAATCCATAAGCAGTAATACATGTTATCAACATAATTTGGTATATTTTTATTTAGTGTGAAATGATGAAATTGAGTCAAATATTTCCACATTATTTTCAAACACACTAACTTACATTAATTAAAAATATTTTCTTATTTATAAAGATTAATTATTCATATATTATATCTATATGTTAATTTAACATTTAGTTACATACTTATAATGATGACATTATTTTTCCTGTCAAAATTGCAATGTAGGAATTTTCCTCCTTAACATTACCAAAACATCCATAGAATTAGGTTTAGTTTCATCAATAAAAACAAAATCTAATATTTAATTTCAATCTATACATTAATGATAATGACATCACCACTTTTGTGACACTTATTTATATCTAATGGTTTTATACAGCCTGAGTGGGCCTAATGGTTAAGAACATGTGTTTCCTCCTAAGACATCACAAGTTCAAATCCATAGGGGGGTAGGGTATGTATACCTCCATAGACTTTACCAGTAAAATCGTTGGGCGAAGGAGATGTCATACACCAATTTGGTGTCTGACTTGGTCGTGACCTTAAAAATAAATTATTATTATTATACATCCAGAGTGGGCCTAATGGTTAAGAACATGTGTTTTCTCCTAAGAGGTCACGAGTTCAAATCCAGAGGGGGGTAGGGTATGTATACCTCCATAGACTTTACCAGTCAAATCGCTTGGCGGAGGGGGTATCATACACCAATTTGGTGTCTGGCTTGGTCGTGACCTTAAAAATAGATTATTATTATTATAATTTAAAGCATGTGTGTAATCTAACATTGGGGAATTCCAATGGGTCACAACTCATTGGGAAATATCAGTTACCCTTATTAGTATCTACTAAAGGATGGGACTATAGCATTTGATTCATCGTTGACCATCAATTAGTTAGCCCTTGACTATAAATATTTTGCAGTTATCCAATGTGTACATAGGCCAAATGAAATAATTTTTTTGTATATATTTAAATTATTTTTATCAAAAATGCTATTGGATAACAAGTTCGAAGTCTTATTGTCAAGCTCTAACACAATGAAATTTTTTCATTCTTATATAACCTAAGTTTCAAAGTCTTATTATTGGTCTTTGCCACAATGCATTTTTTTCATTCTTAGATAACCTAAGTTTTGAGTTTCAAATTAACTTTATTGAAACTCTTTGTTAGGTCTTTAAATAGACTAATATGACTAGCCTGAAAAAAAAAAAAAACATTTTGCTTGAAAATCAGCTAATGGCTTTAGTCCCACCTATGTCAAGTCCTTAAAGGGTCCTTAAGAGACTGACAAATGATCATTTTGCTTCGAAACTATTGTTGACTTATCTATTGTCTTATATGTGTTATCTATAGTTAGTCATAGAGATGCGTGTTTTCCCAAATGCCTATATCCATTTCGATAGGTGAGCTCTGTTTTTCACCACCTCCCATAGATGCATTGTTATTCATCGCTTTCCATAGATTATGTCCACTTCCAATAGACAATTTCCTATCTAGCTAGGAAAAACTACTTGCATAACAGATGTTGATTGCTTTGCTTTGCTCCTTATGAACACACTATTCATTTCTCATGTCTTCTTTCCTAATGTGTAAGCAGTCTAATATTTCACTCATTCCCTACTATTGGCTTGCGATTGAGATAATGAATGATTTCATATTTAACCTTGCAAACAATTACATATGGATAAAAAGATGGGTAAATATTAATCGATTAAGCTTCACCATTTCATTTTTTATGGTTATTATCATATATTTGAAACATGTGGATACCATGAAATTACAAGACCTATTTAGACAATTCAGCCATAGGATTGGGCTTGACAATGATTTTGGCACTAATCCATCGTAGGGTGTGCCTCTCCTTTTCCATGCATATGTCTCGAAGGAGATTCAAACCCCTCCCATGGTGTTGGTTGCCCTCCTAAGATTTCCCAAGATGCATTCAACCATCTTCAAGTTTCTACACTCAAAGAAACCCCTAATAAACACCCTCACCCTTCTATATTTCTCCAAGCTCTCCATAATATCCAGAAAGGAGAGAGAAGCCAGCCTTGATCCCCTAGCACCTGTGAAACCCTCTGGGATCCTGGAAAATTGTTGGTTGAGGAAGCATTGTACGTAGGTTCTCATCCTAATTGTAGATCTCTTCATCAGAAAGCATGTCTACGTAGATCCTACCCAGTGGTTGTAGGTCTTCGCCAACATTGATAATCTCAAGCATGTGTTTTTTTCCCCTTCTCTTCTTTTCCTGCTTCAAATTTCCATATTTTTTCTATTTGCATTGAAATTTTAGGCAAGTCATGTCTGCTTTTAGGACCTTTCATACATGTTAATACCTTTATTAGGAATTTACTTCACAAAAATTCTCACAAAGTATCAAAATGATAGCTCTATTCCAATGTAGCAAAGAAATTGAACATATTGGGGTTTAAACACCAAATATAAAACATGTATTTTCAATTCAAGCCCTAGTTCTATCCATGCCAATAGAAAAAGGAGCTCCAAATAGCTAACAAACATTATATGAATAATAAAAATATCCACCCATATTATTGCAATGATTTCCTTCTCATATAGCTTATCTTCTCCTTGCAACTAGGGAACAACATTAGCAAGATCAGAATTCTCACTGCTTTCCTTACACAGGCTTCGTCGATGCTTTTTGATAATATTTTTAACAATTTAACTAATTTTCACCTACAATGAAAAACTTGAATTACTTGATTTAGAGGATTTTATGGTTGGGTTCAATGTATCACTAACTATTAAGAGAAAGCATGCATGTACAACTTAAGAAAATCTCTAGCATTCCACCATTGTTACAAAGCTCCACTCAGTAACCTCAAAATCACTCTTAGAAAACAACAGTTTCTTATTCATGAGCATTCTAGTTTCAAATAGAGGGAACAATAAATGTAGCTTATAAAACATTTGATAGGATCTTCAACGAACTCATGGAAAAATGACGAGATCCAACATACATATCATTTGTTTCTAGTTGAACAGATGTAGAAATCATTGCCATTTCTCCTTCATGCAAGCAGCCATACTCTGGGTGGATATGAATAATAACAATATCCACCTAGAGTATTGCAATGATGTCCTTCTCATATAGCTTATCTTCTACTTGCAACTAGGGCACAACATTAGCAAGATCAGAATGCGCATTGCTTTCCTTACATGGGCTTTGTCGATGCTTTTTGATAATATTTTTAACAATTTAACTAATTTGCACCTGCATCACAAAACTTGAATTACTTGATTTTAGAGGATGTTATTGATGGGTTCAATGTATCACTAACTATTAAGAGAAAGAATACATGTACAGCTTAAGAAAATCTCTAGCATTCCACCATTGCTACAAAGCTCCACTCAGTAACCTCAAAATCACTCTTAGCAAACAACAGTTCCTTACTCATGAGCATTCTGGTTTCAAACAGAGGGAACAATACTTGTAGCTTATAAAACATTAGATAGGATCTTCAATGAACTCATGGACAAATGGCGAGACCCAAGATACATATATTTTGTTTCTAGTTGAACAAATGTAGAAATCATTGCCATTTCTCCTTCATGAAAGCATCCATAATCAATTTTTAATGCATGAAAAAAGCAGTGTGACACATTGAGGATGCTTGTTCTTATTTTGAAACTAGGATCCCATGTGACCTAAGGGAAAGGAAACATCCTTTTGGGCTAACATTTGACTAGACAAAGTGATAACAATATCGATAGTAAAAAATAAAGCACTTAGTCTCCTAAGACAAGCTTCTAACCAACACCTCACAACAGTTCCACGTTATAATTCTCAAGATGGAAGATGTAACCCACATAAGATTTGACATTAAAATTCCAACTTTCAATTCTTGTAAGTTACCATTTGAGCTTGAATACCCAACTATGAATTTCATGTCGATGGCTCAACGTATTTTTTGTCAAGAATTGATTGCCTTTGTCTTCAAAATTTCATATGTTCAAGAAATGGAAAAACAAATGACCATGGATCATCCCACTAGAGCGATGGGAAATTGAGATTACAACAGATGATGAGAAATGTTGACATAAAGGGTAACTGAATCGATATTACTCTCTTCTACTAATTCTTTCAAGTTCACAGGCACTGGATAAAGGCATCTGCATGTGTGATAATTCATTCATTCAGTTTCGTGGACCATGTGATCGTGTACAAATGTTAATGAATATGCTAGTGTTTTTGATTAATCATCGTTTATCACTTTATGCATTTTTTTGGTCCAAAGGTAATGTAATTTTATTGACCACAATTATGTAAAATTATTGGGAGTAACAATTAATTATTATGTTAAATGGTTTTAATGTACGGATATGAGATGATATAGATTACATTATAATGAGGGTAGTATTTGGTTTGATATATGGGATTTGATATATGAGATAGTTTCCTAAGCAGAGCTGAGACGTTGAGGCATGAAACAATTGTGGTGAATGTGATCTTCATGTGACCAGTGTCAATATGATGAGTTGGATTGCATTGGTTGATACATGACAGTGTTTCCGTGGGTTGAAGGGAAGTAACCCAAGTGGTTGTATTGGTTGGGCATGCTATGAGTGACAGCAAGGTGGACCAATTCTTGGGTATAGACAAGAATTTTTTTTTATGTGGTTTCAATATTTTTAAAAACAAGAGCTCCAACACAGACTTAGTTGTTATCACATTTTATAATTAGGGCATTCTTGACATTAATTAGGGTTTTGAACGCTGAACACCCTCATATTACAAATGAAACTCTACTTTTTATGATTAGCTATGTTCCTGTCGTAAAAGTAATTTGATATTAAATATTTATTTAAGTGATATATTTGTTAGTGATTTAATTTAAAAGGAGATATTTATTAAAATAATACATTGTAGATAGGGACCTTTACTTCCTTCCTAGTTATAGTTTTTGGGTAATATCCCTCAAACATATACCCCCACCAAATATATCTACCAAAGATTGTTTTTAGGCTATGCACAAGCAATACATTATTACAAATATTAAGTGTTTCATAATTAACTTTTAGTTTTAGATTGCACACAACTACTACATTAAAATATTTCTAAAAAACATATATAAACAATTTTTATGCTAATTTCACTTGCTTTAATGTTTTCAATTTAGACTTTAGTTTTGCTTCTTTTTTCTTTTCTGAATCCTATAACATTGTAACATTGTTGTTTATATAAGTCTTCAGAATTACTATTAAAAAAATTGCAATGACACAATGTAGATAAGCATCTAAGATTTCTTTATTTGGGTTTTAAGCATTTTTTTCTTCCCACATCATGACCAAAAAAAAATACAAAATATCAAAGGTGACCTTTGGATTTGGATTTCTACGTTTAGTATTTTTTTAATATCTCACTCTTCACATTTAAAAAAAAAAAAATAACAAATATGAAACATTTTTCAAGACTATTTGCATCACATGAAAAAGAGAAATCAAAGTATGGATTTTTGTCATTAGTCTTAAGGTTAATGTAAAGTTGTAAGAAGAACCCTGTAACTTTTGAAAATATGAAACTAAGTTAAGATTAGACATGCTATGTGGTGTGCTTTCACCATTAAATCAAATATTAAAAAAATAATGATTTTAAAATTTAATACACAAAATTGATAGCATTCAATAAAGTTACCAAAATGTTCATATACATTAATGCACACCTTATAAGGTGGGAGAGCTTTCTCTACACAAACCTCTATGATGAAGAATTCTTGAAATCGCATGTGCATGTACCACACTTCGAGACAATAAGATATATAAGATGTATACCAATATGATATGTTTAATTTCTCATTTGTGTATTTATTTATTTACATTTAGTTTCACTGATAGTAGCAAAGTGTATTTGTATTTTAGTTTAGGATAAGATATATAACAATATAATATGTTTAAACTCTCATTTGTGTAGTTATGTATTTACATTTAGTTTCACCGGCAGTAGCAAAGTGTATTTGTAGTTTAGTTTAGGTAGATATGTCATGTGTCATATTTATAATATTAAAAAAATAAATGTAATAAAATTAAAATATAATTAATTATAAAAAGCTTTTTGAGTGGTTTAGATTTTTCCTTTTAAATGAATGAATGAAACAAAATAAAACCTTAAAGTGAAAATCCATGGAAGATAATCATGCAATATGATGTAAAGAACTCTGATAGATATATAATTGAAGAAATCCCAACAATGTGTGCATTGAATATTGCTCTATCTTACTAAGGATGACATGGGATACAAATTACAATGCTATTGTAGCATTGGTTAAGAGGGAAGTGATAGCAAACCATTCACTACAATATTACAATGTTTTGATCACATGCAAAACACATGTCTTGACAACAAAAACTAAAGTGCAGCGAACATGGAACCTATGCCTGGGCCCTCCATAAATCATAGACGTTGAAGTTGCATTGGTTCCTTTGTTGATATTAAATGTTATTGAGTGGGTGTTGTTACCATTAGGTATGTTTAGAAGATTAAACTATTAATTGGCAAAGTTCAAACTAAAACATGCAATTAATAAATGTTAGAAATCAACAATAATCTAGTGAATTCACGTAATACTTGGTAGTTGGAGGTTGATAGTTCAATTCATTGCAAATGAGTAGAAGATGTGAAATGTGGATCTAAAATTACAATTTAAATTGAAAAATGTGATTGGTGAAACTCGGAATAATCTAGTGGACCCAAATAATATTCGTTGAGTAGTTGATCCTAATTGAATTTTCCAATAAGATCATTGTTTTCTATATGAGTAGGAAACACAAAATATACCTTATAATAGGAAAAAGATGGATGTACTCATCCCTTTAATCCACCATGTTTCATACCAACAATCTAGGCTCGGTATAATGCTTTAGAAGGAACCTAATCAAGAAGGTAAACTAGCCTTATACGTGTATCTTCCATTGGGTCCCAATGGGCTATAGATATAGAGCTAAATATATCACTAGTTTTGGAATGAATCTAACCCTTTCCTTGCTTCTACTAGCTCTAGAATGGGCTATGCTACCTTTCCCTTTGATTCGGATTGGTTCATCGTTAAAATCTCTTTGTAAACTTTCTAATAAGCATTTAATTGTTTTTATTTTTCAAAATTCCCTTGGAAGTTGAAATGAACCATTGTGATGGTTGGCCTTCTGAGGTATCCCATTAAAAATGAAGGTTGTCACATGAAGAAGAGCATTGAATGGAACAGAGAGAGGATGAAATGAAGAAGGGTGGTAGCAAAGATGAGAGCTCAAAGAAGTGGTCTGCTTGAGTATCAGAGGAGAAGAAGACATTCAGTTTGTCCCACGATGAGTGAATATTGTTGTTGAGCCATGGCCATCTACAAATTTCCTGCTACTGGGTAACAATACACTAAATCTATGTATAGCTCACCCTTTTGTAATCAATTTTCTACTTAATAAAGTCCCCAATCAACTTGGTTTTCTTCCTAGGTTGGTTTCT
>JASDQU010102823.1:352309-369545 GCA_032191745.1 Picea mariana
ATAAAGATTAATTATTCATATATTATATCTATATGTTAATTTAACATTTAGTTACATACGTATAATGATGACATTCTTTTTCCTGTCAAAATTGCAATGTAGGAATTTTCCTCCTTAACATTACCAAAACATCCATAGAATTAGGTTTAGTTTCATCAATAAAAACAAAATCTAATATTTAATTTCAATCTATACATTAATGATAATGACATCACCACTTTTGTGACACTTATTTACATCTAATGGTTTTATACAACCTGAGTGGGTCTAATGGTTAAGAACATGTGTTTCCTCCTAAGACGTCACAAGTTCAAATCCATAGGGAGGTAGGGTATGTATACCTCCATAGACTTTACCAGTAAAATCGTTGGGCGAAGAAGATGTCATACACCAATTTGTTGTCTGACTTGGTCGTGACCTTAAAAATAGATTATTATTATTATACATCTTGAGTGGGCCTAATGGTTAAGAACATGTGTTTCCTCCTAAGAGGTCACAGGTTCAAATCCAGAGGGGGGTAGGGTATGTATACCTCCATAGACTTTACCAGTCAAATCGCTTGGCGGAGGGGGTATCATACACCAATTTGGTCTCTGGCTTGGTCGTGACCTTAAAAATAGATATTATTATTATAATTTAAAGCATGTGTGTAATCTAACATTGGGGAATTCCAATGGGTCGCAACTCATTGGGAAATATCGGTTACCCTTATTAGTATCTACTAAAGGCCAGGACTATAGCATTTGATTCATCGTTGACCATCAATTAGTTAGCCTTTGACTATAAATATTTTCCAGTTATCCAATGTTGTACATAGGCCAAATGAAATAAATTTTTTTGTATAATATTTAAATTATTTTTATAAAAAAATGCTATTGGATAAC
Organism: Picea mariana; assembly: GCA_032191745.1. NCBI lineage: Eukaryota > Viridiplantae > Streptophyta > Pinopsida > Pinales > Pinaceae > Picea > Picea mariana. Next base: position 353,194 of record JASDQU010102823.1, read on the forward strand.
AAGTTCGAAGTCTTATTGTCAAGCTCTAACACAATGCAATTTTTTCATTCTTATATAACCTAAGTTTCAAAGTCTTATTGTTGGTCTTTGACACAATGCATTCTTTTCATTCTTAGATAACCTAATTTTTGAGTTTCAAATTAACTTTATTGAAACTCTTTGTCAGGTCATTAAATAGACTAATATGACTAGCCTGAAAAAAAAAATCATTTTGCTTGAAAATTGGCTAATGGCTTTAGTCCCACCTATGTCAAGTCCTTAAAGGGTCCTTAAGAGACTGACAAATGATCATTTTGCTTCGAAACTATTGTTGACTTATCTATTGTCTTATATGTGTTATTTATAGTTAGTCATAGAGATGCGTGTTTTCCCAAATGCCTATATCCATTTCGATAGGTGAGCTCTGTTTTTCACCACCTCCCATAGATGCTTTGTTATTCATTGCTTTCCATAGATTATGTCCACTTCCAATAGACAATTTTCTATCTAGCTAGGAAAAACTACTTGCATAACAGATGTTGATTGCTTTGCTTTGCTCCTCATGAACACACTATTCATTTCTCATGTCTTCTTTCCTAATGTGTAAGCAGTCCAAGATTTCACTCATTCCCTACTATTGGCTTGCGATTGAGATAATGAATGATTTCATAGTTAACCTTGCAAACAATTACATATGGATAAAAATATGGGTAAATATTAATCTAGATTAAGCTTCACCATTTCAATTTTTACAGTTATTATCATATATTTGAAACATGTGGATACCATGAAATTACAAGACCTATTCAGACAATTCAGCCATAGGATTGGGCTTGACAATGATTTTGGCACTAATCCATCATAGGGTATGCCTCTCCTTTTCCATGCATATGTCTCGAAGGAGATTCAAACCCCTCCCATGGTGTTGGTCGCCCTCCTAAGATTTCCCAAGATGCATTCGACCATCTTCAAGTTTCTACACTCAAAGAAACCCCTAATAAACACCTTCACCCTTCTATATTTCTCCAAGCTCTCCATAATATCCAAAAAGGAGAGAGAAGCCAGCCTTGATCCCCTAGCACCTGTGAAACCCTCTGGGATCCTAGAAAATTGTTGGCTGAGGAAGCATTATATGTAGGTTCTCATCGTAATTGTAGATCTCTTCATTAGAAAGCATGTCTACATAGATCCTACCCAGTGGTTGTAGGTCTTTGCCAAAATTGATAATCTCAAGCATGTTTTTTTTTTTCCTTCTCTTCTTTTCTTGCTTCAAATTTCCATATTTTTTCTATTTGCATTGAAATTTTAGGCAAGTCATGTTTGCTTTTAGGACCTTTCATAGATGTTAATACTTTTTTTAGGAATTTCCTTCACAAAAATGCTCACAAAGTATCAAAATGATAGCTCTATGCCAATGTAGCAAAGAAATTGAACATATTGGGGTTTAAACACCAAATATAAAACATGTATTTTCGATTCAAGCCCTAGTTCTATCCATGCCAATAGAAAAAGGAGCTCCAAATAGCTAACAGACATTATATGAATAATAACAATATCCACCCAGATTATTGCAATGATTTCCTTCTCATATAGCTTATCTTCTCCTTACAACTAGGGAACAACATTAGCAAGATCAGAATTCGCACTGCTTTCCTTACACGGGCTTCGTCGATGCTTTTTGATAATATTTTTAACAATTTAACTAATTTTAATCGACAATGAAAAACTTGAATTACTTGATTTACAGGATTTTATGGTTGGGTTCAATGTATCACTAACTATTAAGAGCAAACATGCATGTACAACTTAAGAAAATCTCTAGCATTCCACCATTGTTACAAAGCTCCACTCAGTAACCTCAAAATCACTCTTAGAAAACAACAATTTCTTATTCATAAGCATTATAGTTTCAAATAGAGGGAACAATAATTGCAGCTTATAAAACATTTTAGGATCTTCAATGAACTCGTGGAAAAATGACGAGACCCAACATACATATCATTTGTTACTAGTTGAACAGATGTAGAAATCATTGCCATTTCTCCTTCATGCAAGCAACCATACTCTGGGTGGATATGAATAATAACAATATCCACCCAGAGTATTGCAATGATGTCCTTCTCATATAGCTTATCTTCTACTTGCAACTAGGGCACAACATTAGCAAGATCAGAATTCGCATTGCTTTCCTTACATGGGCTTTGTCGATGCTTTTTGATAATATTTTTAACAATTTAACTAATTTGCACTTGCATCACAAAACTTGAATTACTTGATTTTAGAGGATGTTATTGTTGGGTTCAATGTATCACTAAATATTAAGAGAAATAATACATGTACAACTTAAGAAAATCTCTAGCATTCCACCATTGCTACAAAGCTCCACTCAGTAACCTCAAAATCACTCTTGATCTAATGTTTTAGCAAACAACAGTTCCTTACTCATGAGCATTCTGGTTTCAAATAGAGGGAACAATACTTGTAGCTTATAAAACATTAGATAGGATCTTCAATGAACTCATGGACAAACGACGAGACCCAAGATACATATCTTTTGTTTCTAGTTGAACAAATGTAGAAATCATTGCCATTTGTCCTTCATGAAAGCATCCATAATCAATTTTTAATGCATGAAAAAAGCAGTGTGACACATTGAGGATGCTTGTTCTTATGTTGAAACTAGGATCCCATGTGACCTAAGGGAAATGAAACATCTTTTGGGCTAACATTTGACTAGACAAAGTGATAACAATATTGATAGTCAAAAATAAAGCACTTAGTCTCCTAAGACAAGCTTCTAACCAACACCTCACAACAGTTCCACGTTATAATTCCCAAGATGGAAGATGTAACCCACATAAGATTTGACATTAAAATTCAAACTTTCAATTCTTGTAAGTTACCATTTGAGCTTGAATACCCAACTATGAATTTCATGTCGATGGCTCAACGTATTTTTTGTCAAGAATTGATTGCCTTTGTCTTCTAAATTTCATATGTTCAAGAAATGGAAAAACAAATGACCATGGATCGTCCCACTAGAGCGATGGGAAATTGAGATTACAACAGATGATGAGAAATGTTGACATAAAGGGTAACTGAATCGATATTACTCTCTTCTACAAATTCTTTCAAGTTCACAGGCACTGGATAAAGGCATCTGCATGTGTGATAATTCATTCATTCAGTTTCATGGACCATGCAATCGTGTACAAATGTTAATGAATATGCTAGTGTTTTTTATTAATCATCGTTTATCACTTTATGCATTTTTTTGGTCCAAAGGTAATGTAATTTTATTGACCACAATTATGTAAAATTATTGGGAATAACAATTAATTATTATGTTAAATGGTTTTAATGTACGGATACGAGATGATATAGATTACATTATAATGAGGGTAGTATTTGGTTTGATATATGAGATTGTTTCCTAAGCAGAGTTGAGACGTTGAGGCATGAAACAATTGTGGTGAATGTGATCTTCATGTGACCAGTGTCAATATGATGAGTTGGATTGCATTGGTTGATACATGACAGTGTTTCCGTGGGTTGAAGGGAAGTAACCCAAGTGGTTGTATTGGTTGGGCATGCTATGAGTGACAACAAGGTGGACCAATTCTTGGGTATAGACAAGATTTTTTTTTTATGTGGTTTCAATATTTTTAAAAACAAGAGCTCCAACATAGACTTAGTTGTTATCACATTTTATAATTAGGGTGTTCTTTGACATTAGTTATGGTTTTGAATGATGAACACCCTCCTATTACAAATGAAACTTTACTTTTTATGCTTAGCTATGTCTCGGCCGCAAAAGTAATTTTATATTAAATATTTATTTAAGTGATGTATGTGTTAGTGATTTAATTTAAAAGGAGATATTTATTAAAATAATACATTGTAGCCCACAAGGGTGTATACCGATTGGCAAGTGCCGTGTAAATGAAAGGAAATTTGTAAAAAGGAGGTCTCAATTTCGATTCTCACCCCGATTTATGACGCAGGCGCACCGCTCGAGCTACCTCCTCCGACAACTCCTCACCCGCTCACAGGATCGATCAAAATCCCCCTCTTCTGCTAAGCCGAAGCGGCTCCTTGGATTCCCTCGGGAATCACTGAGAAAATCTGACCCACAGGTCCTTTACTCCCTTCATGGCCTTCTTCTCTTTACCGTGACTTTTCCTCGACTCAATATCGAGGTTAGGGGTTTCGAGATTCCCGCTGTCGAGAGTCACTGTCCTCTCGATTCCTCGATCGTCGATGCACCCTTTTCACGTGCTAGCCCTCCTTCTAGGTTCTTGGCCCATATGACCATAATTCATAAGACCGCAGCCTTACCTTCCTGTCAGGATTTCGGGGTTTTCGATGTCAAAATGCAATCATCCCCTGGATCTGCGATCCTCCGATTCCCGACGCGCTTTAGCCCTCCAAGCTAAGCCCTGGCTAGTGTGACCACTATTTTCGTGACCATAGTCCTGTCTCCCGTCGGGGCTACGGGGTTTCCAATGCCCAAATACATATGCCTACGGGATTCCCGACTCCTCGAATCCCGAGTCTCCGCTGCACTGACAGCTGGCTTCCACTATGGCTCTTTCCTCAGCCCTGATGTGCTGACAGTTGTGCCCCACTGATCGGGGTATCGCATTTCCCGATTCCAAAATGTACAAGCAACTTGTCACCGGGATCTCCGATATCCCGATGACTCAATCCCCGATCAACGAATTCTTGTCAAGACTTTCCTGATGACACTGATCACTTCCATGCGTCCTTCCAGATGGATGGTCCCGATTCCTCTGGGATTTTGAGACTTATGATGTCCCAGTTCTTTGACCTTGGGAACTCCGATTTCCTGATAACCAATATGCTGACGATCGCTTGATCTCCGCCACGTGCCCTCTGAACGGACGACTCAGATTATTCTGGGTAATTCCCCATGGAAATTTTCGATCTCATGTTCACGGGAATGTCGATATTCCGATCCGCCAAAGTCCCGATGGTAACCCTCGTGCAGCTCCTATCTAATCTGACGGCTCACGTGCACCTGCTCCAGATCTGATGGCTCAGATCCTTTCTCTTGCGTACTCACTCCTGTGCTTAAACTTTACGCATCTTCTCCCGATCCAACGACTGGCGGGATTTCTGAATGAGATCCAACGGCTGGCGATTTCCCCCTCTGTGCGCTTCTTCCAGAGCTTCTCCTGGACGTAGAAATCAACGGTCTGGATTCCTTCTCCTGTCGATTTGACGGCTGTAGCTGCTCCTCCAGATCTTCCTGCGCTTTCTTCCTTCCTTGGGAGAATTTCCAAGGTTCCAAAGGCCTCGACCTTTGTCTTCTCTTCTCTCTCTGCGAGCTCCTTTTACCTTGAGCCTCGCTGCACGTATACAACGCTAAATCCTCCTGAGCTTTGGGTACTCTGAACTCTTCCAAATATTTCTTCAGTCTCTGCACTCCTTGCAGTTACGAACTCGTGCGTGAAAGCACTGTCCCTCCTGAGCTTCTCAACCACTCAGACCCCTAAGGGATTTTATCTTCAACTTCCTTCTCCCACAGATGGAGAATTTGACGCCTTCTTGGCTGTCTCCTACTCAAGCAACCTCTTGCTGAGTCTACTTGGGTGTTCAGCAACCCTATGAAGATCCTTCAGTGGATTCTTCCCTCACTTCCAGAACTCAAAGAGTTCTCTTCTCCTGTGCCTGTCTGCACATTAATTCAATGCCCACCTGGCAGAGTTTTCCCTTCCATAGAACGTTCAATTATTCTGTCTTCTTTCCCTGTGCACCTATGCACTCGCTCAATGCCCACCTGGCAGAGCTCTTAGAATCCTCAATGATTTTGTCTCTTCTAAACTCACAACAGAGTTCTTCCTCTGTGCATTCTTTGCACCTGCTCAATTCCCACTTGGAAGAGCTCTACAGAATTCACAGCAGAATTTTGTCTGCAACTGTGTCTCTCCCAAACAGCCTTACCTCCTGAGGTATTCAACAAACTCAAAGGTCTTCCTCCTGAGTTGTTGACTTCAGTCATGTGCTGCAGCACATCTTTGTCTGACTCCGCAGAGTTCAAAAGTGCATCCTTTGTGCACCAATATTCAGAGTCCTCAGTACTCTGTCACGCCCTCCTGGCATGAAACCTCAAAGACCTTCCACCCTAAAATCAAACACACTCCTGTAAATGTACAACCATGGCATACATTCACAACATATGAATAACACTCACAGACATCCATACAATACAGAATATATGTAGGAAAAACTGCTCTGTTATATTAACAATGGCAAATGCCTGTTTGTACAAGGTGTTCTCGAGCTTTCCCTGGCTCTTCTCTTACAACCATTACTCATCTTCTAACTACCAAAATGAGATCTGAAAATCTCTTTTACCTGAGGGGCTCATCGAGCGCTTCTCTCCAGGTCTACCTACTCTATTCAATTACAATAAATGGTTGTCTAGTCCAGCATCTAGATCTAGGTCTCAGCCGACCTAGCATTAAAGCCGATCTTATCTGTTAGTGTCAGAAGTCACTCATGGATTGCTTGCAGAAGCAGAGCCCAATGCCCATCAGTCTTATGTCACGATTTGTTTATAAAGGGTGATCAGATGGAGACAATGGCTCTAGGAGGTATCACTCTAACTCAGGGACTGAGTCTGGTACGTAAAGAACAGAGGAGGTATGGAATCCTAACTTCAACCAGTGGTTTGATTAAAAGATGAGCAGGTGGAAGACTTAGGAGAAGATGAACAAACAGCTCTGGGCAACAGGCTTGCGGCGGTTTGTAGGGGAAAAAATATGAAAGGAGGATCCTCCTGGTTTCAGGGCTTCGAGAAACTGAATAAAGGACTTGACTGGATCCTCCTATTCCAAGTCATTCAGTGTCAAAGAAATCACAGGAACTGACTAGAGGCTCCGTAACTATTACAGTGATCCATTACAACATCATCCTATAATAGCTACAGCTCGACTGGATCCTCCAATTCCGAGCTTCTCTAACACAGTGTAAACAAAGACATGAAAGAAACTGGCATTCATAAGGCAAGAAGTCTCCAAAGTTCATATATATCCAAAACAACAATGCTTCATTAAAACTTTACAACCCGAGATCTCTGATCAACCATCGATCCTTACAAAAGTGGCAAAAATGCCTTCATATACTTGGAACAAAGCCCCAGCAGTCAACTCGAGACATCGCATTGAAGACATTACGTCTGCATGTTTACTACACATACAGTCTCTGGACAGTCGTGGACTTCAATCAGACGCAATCGCGCTCCGAAGGACCTGTGAAAGAATTGACAAGCTTACAGTCAATTCCGAACTTTCCATTTATGGAGGAAACGATGTTCAACCACCATCAACTGCCACAATAACTGCTTCACTGAGATTGGGAAAGACCCCGGTCGACTCTGTATCAACAGGACATGGAGGCTTTCGTGATAACTGGGAGACTTGAAACGAAGTGGCGAACGGACGGTGATGAGGCAGGGGTAGTTGGACACGCTCGATGTAGATATGGGATGAGAAGAGGCCATGTGGATGGATGGGCAGAGGGAAAGCGATAGGGAAAACGTACATGGCAAGATTCACGAGCTTTGAAGTATACGATCCGGGTGGACGAGACACAGGGACCGGGAAGAGAATATGAGTTGGCATGACATGGGGATGGACATGGCGGCAAGGGGGCATGTGATGAGGTTTCGGCTTTTTCAGGGATTCGAGATTTGCGAGTTTGAGATGCGTGAGCTCCTTACCTCCTGGATCCCCGATATCCCGATGTGCGATGAGCTCCTCCTCCTAGGAGCTAGCCCCTATCGGCTAAACATAGTCCATATGACCTGTCCCTGCGTGACCACAGTCAAACTTTCCATCGGGTTTTCAGTGTTCTTGACAACACGATGTTTGTGTCCATGGGTCTTGCGATTCCCCGAAACCCAATGGCCCATGGCCGTTGACTTGTCAACGGTCCACTCCTTGTTGCAAAGTCTGCCACCTGTAATCCACTTGCTCTTGCGGTCCCACACGCTAATCCAGCGATTGCCAAGATATCGCTTCTCGCGATCTCACAATTATGCATGCAAATATTTGCATCTCTAACCCACGAACCTCCGAGCTTGCGATGTGCCGATGCCACTTGGCGCTGTCTCCCTACAAGGATTGTCCTACTGACACATGTCCTCCACTACGATCCGTAGCTCCGTCGGGAAATCGGGTATCGAGATATCGCGATTCCCGCTGACATGTGCATAGGACTTTTAGCTCCCCGATCCCCGACTATGCAGGATCTCTCGCCACGTGCCTCAGCTGACGGATGGCTCTGATTTAGTTGGGCAATCGCGCATCGCGATTCACTCATGTAAGAGTTACCTTCCTCCAGAAACTCTGATCCTTCGATGAACTGAAATCCCGACTCTTCTTCTGATGTCTGATGCGTGTCAACGGATAGGGTCCCGTCGATCTTTCGAGACTCGAAAGGTCTCGGCTCTCTTACCCTTTGAAATCCTGATACCATAATTGTTACTAACATTATCTACAGCCTGCACAAAGGCACGACTTCCATGGCTCACCAGCCTAAGCATTTAATTACATTCAATTTCAAATTTGAATGAGGATTGCGCCTCTCTTTTAGCGTGCGATTTGAATTTGCTGGCATGGCTAGCTAGCTGGCTGATGTGGAGAGATGCTCCTACATCAAACTCCTTAGCTGCAAAATCATGAGCTCCTGCTCATGTGCTTCCCCTCTAAGTGGTTGGAATCCTCCTGGATCCCAAACAAATATCTGGAGCTTCCCATCTGCTCCATTCGGTTGTTGCTGCTGCTTCTGCTGCGCCGCTGCTGCTGCTTCTTTTCTGCCCATCCTCTCCTCGCTGGCAGTCTCTGCTGACCCTAACATCAGCCTTCTGATTTCCTCGATCATTGCATCCAACTGCTCCAGTGGCTGGCCCTGTTCTTGCAGTCTCCTCAGCTGCAAAAATTTTCTGCAATTGGGCAGATCGCTATGATCTCCCATGCCATCTTCTTCATCTTCATCGGTGGCCTCAAGTTTCCATTCTGCTGCAGACTTCAGCCCTGCAGTCTCCCTTTGACTGACTTGTTGTTCAGTCACCTTCCCTGACAGTTCAACTTCTGTCAGTTCTCTTGCTGGCCTTGGATTGTTCAGCCAGTCCTCCAGCATCTCTAGCTCCATCTCCCATGGAGTGATAACTTTACCTGCCTGCTCCTTGGCTTCCTTTGCTGCTAGCTTCAGTGCTATAGCTTCTTTCTTTTCAGCTCCCTGGCCAAAATCATTGAGCCATTCCTTAGAATGCTCCTTCTCTTTTCCGTCTGCTTCTGCTCCTGCTTGGGCAGCTTCCAAAGTCTTCTCCAATTCTTCTTCTTTCCTGACAGTGATCATCAGCTGTGACTGTTCTTCTGTTGTTGCTGCATCATCTGCAACACAGACTTATGCCTCCTCCTGGGAAAATGGCAGGAATATTCCAATTCCCCCAATCATCAGAATATTATCCTGATATTCCTCCTTGGTCAGTTGCACATGTTGATCTAAACCCATCTCTGAATTTATGAGACCCTCAGACAGTCTCATCTGCTCGGTTAGCTCCTCGGGCTGATCCAAATTCACCTGCTCATCCCTGCCCACCTGGAAATATGGGATGTCCCTGCTGCTCTCCTGGAAGACTATGAGATCAACCAATCCCATCTTCATCAGCAACCCTTGCTGAATCGAACTCTCCTCTGAGTCCATGAGACTTTCAGACAGTCTTGGATTTCAATCTCTGCCCACCTGGCAGTTTAAGATGCTTCTGTTGCCCTCCTGGCAGTCTTCGAGATCCCACAACAATATTCTTTCATTGCCCAGCTGGCAATGTGAAATTCCCTGGCTGTCCTCCTGACAATATTTGAGATCCCGCAGTGATCTCAATCTGTTGCCCTCCTGGAAAATGGGAATTTCTACTTCCTTGCCCTCCTGGCAGTGTTTGAGATCTTCAGTTGATCCCAATTCATTCTCCTCATCATCATCGAGACCTCTCCCAGTCTCCAGTTTAGATACCTCAACCATCCTGTTAATAGCCTCCGCTGTCATCTGACCATCAACTCCTTGGCTGGCCATTTTTCTTTTGGCTTCCTTCATGGGCCATTCATACACCCATCTCGGCTCCTTATCCTGTTGTATCTTCAATTCGAGCCTTGCCATTTCTCTTTTTATATATGCGATCTCTTCATCCATGTCTTCTTGGCTCCATAGCTCTCTCCTCCCAGCATACCTACGACCTTCAGTAGCCATCTTGTTGCCTCTATTTGCCTTCCTGGCAAATTTACTTCTATCACTCTGCATCTTGAGTGTGTCCAGCTTCATCTTATAGTCCTGCTGACTGTCTATGAACTGCTGCCTATTTGCAAACAAGTCCTTACAGAGTCCTCCAGCGCTCTGTCTTCCTCTTGCCTCTTATGTCCGCAATATACAAACATAATCCCGCTCTGATACCACTTGATGTGTATCAGAGTATTCTCTTCCTCTTCTTGCCTCTTCTTGCCTGAAATATACAGACAAGAAATCACCTCTAATACCACTCTGACGCAGGCGCACCGTTCGAGGTACCTCCTCCGATAACTCCTCGCCCGCTCACAGGATCGATCAAAATCCCCCTCTTCTACTGAGCCGAAGCAGCTCCTTAGATTCCCTCGGGAATCACTGAGAAAATCTGACCCACAGGTCCTTTACTCCCTTCACGGCCTTCTTCTCTTTACCGTGACTTTTCCCCGACTCAATTTCGGGGTTTGGGGTTTCGAGCTTCCCGCTGTCGAGATTCACTGTCCTCTCAATTCCCCGATCGCTGATGCGCCCTTTTCACGCACTAGCCCTCCTGCTAGGTTCTTGGCCCATATGACCAGAATTCATAAGACCGCAGCCTTACCTTCCTATCGGGATTTCGGGGTTTTCGATGTCAAAATGAAATTTTCCCCTGGATCCACGATCCTTCGATTCCCGACGCGCTTTATCCCTCCAAGCTAAGCCCTGGCCAGTGCGACCACTATTTCCGTGACCATAGTCCTGTCTCCCATCGGGGCTACTCGGTTTCCAATGCCCAAATACATATGCCTACGGGATTCCCAACTCCTCGAATCCTGACTCTCCGCTGTACTGACAACTGGCTTCCACTATGGCTCTTTCCTCAGCCATGATGTGCTGACAGTTGTCCCCCACTGATTGGGGTATCGCGTTTCGTGATTCCAAAATGTACAAACAACTTGTCACTGGGATCTCTGATATCCCGATGACTCAGTCCCCGATCAACGACTTCTTGTCGGGACTTTCCCGATGACACCGATCGCTGCCATGCGTCCTTCCAGATGGACGGTCCTGATTCCTCCGGGATTTCGAGACTTATGATGTCCTAGTTATTCGACCTTGGGAACTCCAATTTCCCGATAACCAATATGTCGACGATTGCTCGATCTCTGCCACGTGCCCTCTGAATGGACGACTCAGATTATTCCGGGTAATTCCCCATGGAAATTCCCGATCTCATGTTCATGGGAATGTCGATATTCCGATGCGCAAAAGTCCCGATGGTAACCCTCGTGCACCCCCTATATAATCTGACGGCTGACGGGCACCTGCTCCATATCTGACGGCTCAGATCCTTTCTTCTGTGTAGTCACTCCTGCACTTAAACTTTGCAGATCTTCTCCCGATCCAACGACTGGCGGGATTTCTGAATGAGATCCAACGACTGGCGATCTCCCCCTCTGTGCGCTTCCTCCAGAGCTTCTCCTGGACGTAGAAATCAACGGTCCGGATTCCTTCTCCTGTTGATCTGACGGCTGTAGCTTCTCCTCCAGAGCTTCCTGCGCTTTCTTCCTGCCTTGGGAGAATTTCCAAGGTTCCAAAGGCCTCGACCTTTGTCTTCTCTTCTCTCTCTGCAAGCTTCTTTTACCTTGAGCCTCGCTACGCATATACAACGCTAACTCCTCCTGAGCTTTGGGTACTCTGAACTCTTGCAAAGAGTTCTTCAGTCTCTGCACTCCTTGCAGTTACGACCTCGTGCATGAAAGAACTGTCCCTCCTGAGCTTCTCAACCACTCAGACCCCTAAGGGATTTTATCTTCAACTTCCTTATCCCACAGATGGAGAATTTGATGCCTTCTTGGTTGTCTCCTACTCAAGCAACCTCCTGCTGAGTCTATTTGGGTGTTCAACAACCCTATGAATATCCTTCAGTGGATTCTTCCCTCACTTCCAGAACTCAAAGAGTTCTCTTCTCCTATGCCTATCTGCACACTAACTCAATGCCCACCTGGCAGAGTTTTCCCTTCCATAGAATGTTCAGTTGTTCTGTCTTCTTCCCCTGTGCACCTATGCACTCTCTCAATGCCCACCTGGAAGAGCTCTTAGAATCCTCAATGATTTTGTCTCTTCTGAATTCACAACAGAGTTCTTCCTCTGTGCACTCTTTGCACCTGCTCAATGCCCACTTGGCAGAGCTCTACAGAATTCACAGCAAAATTATGTCTGCAACTGTGTCTCTCCCACACAGCCTTGCCTCTTGAGGTATTCAACAACCTCAAAGGTCTTCCTCCTGAGTTTTTGACTTCAATCATGTGCCGCAGCACGTCTTTGTCTGACTCCGCAGAGTTCAGAAGTGCATCCTCTGTGCACCAGTATTCAGAGTCCGCAGTACTCTGTCACACCCTCCTGGCATGAAACCTCAAAGACCTTCCACCCTGAAATCAAACACACTCCTGCAAATGTACAACTATAGCATACATTCACAACATATGAAGAACACTCACAGACATCCATACAATACAGAATATATGCAGGAAAAACTGCTCTGTTATATTAACAATGGCAAATCCCTGTTTGTACAAGGTGTTCTCGAGCTCTCTCTGGCTCTTCTCTTACAACCATTACTCATCTTCTAACTACCAAAATGAGATCTGAAAATCTCTTTTACCTGAGGGGCTCATCGAGCGCTTCCCTCCAGGTCTACCTACTCTATTCAATTACAATAAATGGTTGTCTAGTCCAGCATCTGGATCTAGGTCTCAGCCGACCTAGCATTAAAGCCGATCTTATCTACAGCCTGCACAAAGGCACGACTTCCATGGCTCACCAGCCTAAGCATTTAATTACATTCAATTTCAAATTTGAATGAGGATTGCGCCTCTCTTTTAGTGTGCGATTTGAATTCGTTGGCGTGGCTGACTAGATGGTTGATGTGGAGAGATGCTCCTGCATCAATTTACGTGTGCTCCATTCTTGCGGGCTGCATGGAGCACCTGGGGTTATAGTGGTAGTCGACGGGGATCGACCCCGTGTCACGCAAGTACGAGAATCGCGAGTTACCGATTTCCCCAGTATAATAATAATAATAACAATACATTGTAGATAGGGACCTTTACTTCCTTCCTAGTTATAGTTTTTGGGAAATATCCCTCAAACATATACCCCCACCAAATATATACACCAAAAGTTGTTTTTAGGCTATACACAAGCAATACATTATTACAAGTATTAAATGTTTTATAATTAACTTTTAATTTTAGATTACATACAACTACTACATTAAAATATTTTTAAGAGACATGTATAAACAATTTTTATGCTAATTTCACTTGCTTTAATGTTTTTAGTTTATACTTTAGTTTTGCATGTTTGTTTTTCTTTTCTGAATCCTATAATATTATAACATTGTTGTTTATATAAATCTTTAGAATTACTATTAAAAAAATTGCAATGACACAATGTAGATAAGCATGTAAGATTTCTTTATTTTGGATTTTAAGCATTTTTTATTCCCACATCATGACCCGGAAAAAGTGACAAAATATCAAAGGCGACCTTTGGATTTGGATTTCTACGTTTAGTATTTTTTTTAATATCTCACTCTTCACATTTAAAAAAATAAAAAAATAACAAATATGAAACATTTTTCAAGACTATTTGCATCACATGAAAAAGGGAAATCAAAATATGGATTCTTGTCATTAGTCTTAGGTTAATGTAGTCACACCCATATCTCATATTATTGTATTAAGGAAAACTAAACACCATGTATGTGTAGAACGAAATCAAACATCAATGGTTTACCTGCTTTGTTTTAAGATCCACTCATACCCCATATTTCACATAGGGAAAAAGTGATCATGGATTTGTAGTTGGCTACCGAGTTTTGACAAAAGTCAATCGATATTGACACGAGTCATGTAAGCTGACTATACATGTTATTGGTTTCCAAATTAAGATTGACATTTGTCCTTAAATCTTAGGCTATATGTGTGGGGGGTTCACCAACGAATGACACATGTCTATAGGCTATAGGCTATATTGAGGTCATGATATGGAAGGGATGGTCAGAAGGTCGCTTAGGCATTAAACTGCATGTAATAATTCTCTATACACAAGCATAAATCCAACGTGATCTCTCAAGACTTCTCCATGATTCTCAAAAGGAATTGAACTTGTTGAACCAGTACTAGATACATATTTTTATGTTGTTCCAACGCAGCTAAGTCTCAAACCTATAGCTATGCTTTTAAGGGACCTACAAGCAATTGGTAGCTTCTAGAATTTGACCATTTTTCATATGCAGCAAACACTTTCGTCCATTTTGTCATCTGAGTGACTTGTAAGGGGAGGGTTTGGGTGGCATAATTAGTAACACTTTTAGGAATTCACTAGTAACAATTAGTAACAATATGATGATATGTTTAATCTCTTATTTGTGTAGTTATTTATTTACATTTAGTTTCATTGATAGTAGCAAAGTGTATTTGTATTTTAGTTTAGGATAAGATATATAACAATATAATACGTTTAAACTCTCATTTGTGTAGTTATGTATTTACATTTAGTTTCACCAGCAGTAGCAAAGTGTAATTGTAGTTTAGTTTAAGTAGATATGTCATGTGTCATATTTATAATATTAAAAAAATAAATATAATAAAATTATAAAATAATTAATTATAAAAAGCTTTTTAATTGGTTTAGATTTTGCCTTTTAAATCAATGAATTGAAATAAAATAAAACCTTAAAGTGGAAATCCATGGAAGATAATCATGCAATATGATGTAAATAACTTTATAGATATATAATTGAAGAAATCCCAACAATGTCTGCATTGAATATTGTTGTATCTTACTAAGGATAATATGGGATACAAATTACAATGCTATTGTAACATTGGTTAAGAGTGAAGTGATAGCAAACCATTCATTACAATATGACAATGTTTTGATCACATGCAAAACACATGTCTTGACAACAAAAACTAAAGTGTAGCGAACATGGAACCTGTGTCTTGGCCTTCTATAAATCATAGACGTTGAAGTTGCATCGGTTCCTTTGTTGATATTAAATGTTATTGAGTGGGTGTTGTTACCATTAGGTATGTTTAGAAGATTAAACTATTAATTGGCAAAGTTCAAACTAAAACATGCAATTAATAAATGTTAGAAATCAACAATAATCTAGTGAATTCACGTAATACTTGGTAGTTGGAGGTTGATAGTTCAATTCATTGCAAATGAGTAGAAGATGTGAAATGTGGATCTAAAATTACAATTTAAATTGAAAAATGTGATTGGTGAAACTCGGAATAATCTAGTGGACCCAAATAATATTCGTTGAGTAGTTGATCCTAATTGAATTTTCCAATAAGATCATTGTTTTCTATATGAGTAGGAAACACAAAATATACCTTATAATAGGAAAAAGATGGATGTACTCATCCCTTTAATCCACCATGTTTCATACCAACAATCTAGGCTCGGTATAATGCTTTAGAAGGAACCTAATCAAGAAGGTAAACTAGCCTTATACGTGTATCTTCCATTGGGTCCCAATGGGCTATAGATATAGAGCTAAATATATCACTAGTTTTGGAATGAATCTAACCCTTTCCTTGCTTCTACTAGCTCTAGAATGGGCTATGCTACCTTTCCCTTTGATTCGGATTGGTTCATCGTTAAAATCTCTTTGTAAACTTTCTAATAAGCATTTAATTGTTTTTATTTTTCAAAATTCCCTTGGAAGTTGAAATGAACCATTGTGATGGTTGGCCTTCTGAGGTATCCCATTAAAAATGAAGGTTGTCACATGAAGAAGAGCATTGAATGGAACAGAGAGAGGATGAAATGAAGAAGGGTGGTAGCAAAGATGAGAGCTCAAAGAAGTGGTCTGCTTGAGTATCAGAGGAGAAGAAGACATTCAGTTTGTCCCACGATGAGTGAATATTGTTGTTGAGCCATGGCCATCTACAAATTTCCTGCTACTGGGTAACAATACACTAAATCTATGTATAGCTCACCCTTTTGTAATCAATTTTCTACTTAATAAAGTCCCCAATCAACTTGGTTTTCTTCCTAGGTTGGTTTCT
>JASDQU010102823.1:369802-407294 GCA_032191745.1 Picea mariana
AAATCTTGAATATTAAGATGTTTCCTCGTTATAATCCACATCAATTCACGCCCGCTAATTTCAACATGTAAATTTCGTTACATTGATTTTTGGTGAAAAAATATCGTGTCAATGGCCATTGCCGTGTTCTGCCATTGCATTGACTGCAAACGCGTCTAACGCGGTGCCTTCATTCAATATATAAATACACGAATAGCAGCCTGTTACCTCTGCGGAGAAGATGAAGAGAAGTCTGATATCTTTAATAATGCTTCGCTTCGTATGCGCACTGCTCTTTCTACTGCTTTCTGTAAACATTGGCTGCCATGGGTACTCCAAAAATGGTAAGATCTATCTCAAATCTCAGTTACATTACAAAAAAAATGACTGCTATTTAACCTTTTATTCATTTTCTATTCTCTCGGGAACTTGTGGTTGCAGGAAACGAGCTCCAAATGAGTATGAGCCAGGCAGATCCATGGCGTTTGCAGGGCACAAATGTAAGAGGATTACGGCATATGATGAAGAGTTATTCGTACGAGGATAGATCTGTGGAAATAAGTAGGAGGAGACAGCCGCCTAGCCCTCCTACGCCACTAGGTAACCCAGGCACCAGTTGGCACCCTCCTCGTGTCTCTTCGCCTCCGCCACATGTGCCCTAAATCCATTCTGGTGCCATATGTGCCCTAAATCCGTTCTGGTGTTTGAAAGGAGAATTTCCAATACATAGGAATAAGAATTTTGGTTGATTGTTATTAATAATTAACATGTTGTAATGGTTTATAGAATATATGTATTGGAAAGTTGTTTTTGATTCAATTGAATAATATGGTAATTGTTTTTTCAAAAAAAATCTAGAAAAAAAGAATAAGAATTTTGGGATGAAGTATTATTTTCCCATTCAAATTTTATTTTAGTTTTATTTAGATAAAATTGTATATTAAACTCTCATTACCATCTTTTTAATTTTATTTAAATAAATTGTATATTAAACTCTCATTACCATCTTTTTAATTTTAACTTAGAAAAGTAACCAAAGATCAAAAAAACTTATAAGACATCAATATGTAATAATGACATCTTCTTAATACCTCATTAAAAAATCATTACTATGCTATTTTGATGATGTGCATCTTTTACACCTAAACTTCCTAGGCTTATCCCTTTCACAGATAACTTAGTCTTAATTATTAATATATTTGGATTTATCTTCCAAAATTGTTTGCAATGAGTTAAGAATCGAGAATAGTAATCAATATGTTTGATTTGTAGTAATGTGTTTTATCTATGGAGATTTGAATTGAGTATGGAAGCAACCAAATGTTTAATAACATGGGGAACAAACACTATTTTCAACATTTCAAGTGCTTGTTATCAATGATTACATTGTGTCAAGGGTGGTGTTATCTTCAATTATTGTATTGAGTTAATGGTGTTGTTGTCTTCAATTATTGCAATGAGTTAATGACATTTCTATATTGGTTGTTACAATTAGGCTTAATATTTTCCCATATGGATATTCATTCCATTCGATAAGTCGATTATTTATTCACTTTGGATTTGTTTAATTAATCATCCACTCCATCCCAATCAAAATGTGAAGTCTAATTAGTATGGAATTAAGATATTCAACATGTCAAAAATAAATATAAAGCATAACAACTCAACTATTCACCATAATGTCACAACAATTAGTTGTACCATTCCACTTGAAATTGGAAAAATAACAAACACATAACATACCAAAAAAAACATTTTTCACCTTCTCGCATATTGATATGGGAAAGAGGGCACAACAATGTTGTAAGGAATAAGAGGATGCAAAATGGAAGACATATGGTATACAATTTTCTCAAAATTTGACCTAATTGAACACTAACACCGTACATTTGAATTTTTATTATATAAATATTTATACAAATACAAGGAATAACTCATATTTGACTAAGTCCTTCGTGAAATACTAAACAATAATGCTTACAAAGTGCATGATGGGCTATATTTATTATATTACAACTTAAGATCATTCTATCTTAAATGTTGGAGGTTAGGGCTTCTCGTGAAATATATTGGGCAATCCCCAATGCTAAGTGTTGGTTTCTAAGCTAGACCTATGTCCAATTTGGGTGCTCTTGTAGCCCATATCATCTCCTCCCTATCTAAGTGAAAGTGTCCCCACTTTCTCAACAAGCTGAGGGAAACTAGTATGCAAAAATTCTTTAGAAATCAATGAAGTAGATATTAGTCACTGGCCTAGTCTACACACTATATATTGAGCGTATTTCCAATAGAAAGTATGTATGATCATTATGGGACACCTTCATTATATTACAATTGAAGATGGTTTTATCTTAAATGCTAGAGTTTAGGGCTTAATGTGAAATGTGTTGGGAATTCTCTAATGCCTAGTATTAGTCTCTAGGTTGGCCCTATCTCCAAGTTGGTGCCCTTGTCAATGGCATCTCCTCCCTACTTAACTGAAAGTGTCCCCAATTTCTCCACAAGCTAAGGGAAATTGTTGTGCAAAGATTCTTCAAAAATCAATGAAGCAAATGCTAGTAATTGGATTGGTCTACCCACCAGGTATTGAGTGCATTGCCAATAGCGAGTATGTCTGATGCATTGTTTAAGGAATGTCTTGTATGTCAATGTTTGTTGGAAATATATAATGTGATGTTCAAGATGTGAGACATAGATGTTTTCCTCAAAATCATAGGGTAAATATTTATGTTCCCTTCTGTGTGTATTGCTATTTTAGTCTATTTTGTATGTTGAAGTAGTTAAATTGTTGGAGAAAATACTATTTTTGACACACTAGTTCAGTGGGAGTTAACTGACTAGTTCTATTTTAGACTTTCTATTTAGATCATCGCTATTATGCATGCATGCATTCCTAAGGAAATCTAATTGCTTGATTGCTTTTCTTAATTATGGAATGTTCTTTCTTATATATGAGTGTATTCCACTCATTCATTGTATCACAATGATCATCATTGATTAGCTCATTGGAGTAGTGTGAATATATTTTTTCATTCTTTCTCGTCATTTATTGATAAGCTTTGTGTGTACTTGCTTTAGCTAGGTCTCCTATGTAGGTTTTGATAAACATTGACATGGTATCAAAGCCAAGCTACTTGGAACAAGCCAGGCAAGCCAAAGAATAAGGAAAATCATAGTTTCAATGAGAAAAATTCTTGTAATAGACAGGGTCGCACCCTTTCTTAGTTGAAAAGTGCAACATTTCGAAAGGGTCGCACCTTCTCCCTGTCAAAAGCAACGATTTTCGCACCTAGAATTACGATTTTTTCAATTTTGGAATGTGTTAGCGACGGAAGTCACTCCTGGATTGCTTGCAGGAGCAGAGCCCGACACCCATCAGTTTAATGTCACGATTTGTTTATAAGGGGTGATCAAATGGAGATAACGGCTCTAGGAGGTATCACTCTAACTCAGGGACTGAGTCTGGTACGTAAAAAACGAAGGAGGTCTGGAATCCCAACTTCAGCCAGTGGATTGATTAAAAGATGAGTAGGTGGAAGACTTAGGAAAAGATGAACAAACAACTATGGGCAACAGGCTTGCGGCGGTTTGTAGGGGAAAAACTCTGAAAGCAGGATCCTCCTGGTCTCAGGGCTTCGAGAGACTGAATAAAGGACTTGACTGGATCCTCCAATTCCAAGTCGTTCAACGTCAAAGAAATCACAGGGACTGACTAGAGGCTCCGTAACTATTACAGTGATCCATTACAACATCATCCTATAATAGCTACAGCTCGACTGGATCCTCCAATTCCGAGCTTCTCTAACACAGTGTAAACAAAGACATGAAAGAAACTGGCATTCATAAGGCAAGAAGTCTCCAAAGTTCATGCATAACCAGAACAATGCTTCATTAAAACTTTACAACCAAGGAGATCTGCTCAACCATCGATGCTTACAAAAATGGCAGAAATGCCTACATATACTTGGAACTGACTCCGGCGCTGAAGGCACCATCATATCATGAATTAAATGCTTTGATAATGATGAGCCTATCTACTAGGATGGGCTGTCAGTCTGCTTCAATCAAATCTGTCCTCTACTCCCCTGTCACACGCCTCTTTATTTCAGCATGGCTCGCACCAGGGGGTAGCTGAGCCCCTTAAATATTGAATTGGCGTCTGCAGGTTCTTATGGTGAGTTGGAGACTCGACGTGGCCTTTCTGAAGAAAAACCGGTACAAGGGACCCTCCTGGGTAAATTTCAACCGGGACCTCCATATCCTGCAATAAATGGGTGACATGAGACTTCACCCACCCTCTTTCTCCTTTCTGTTGAGCCGAAGCAGCTTTTTGGATCCCCGAGTGAAATCCCTGATGAACACCCGACCCAGTGCACAGGTCTCCTCTTCTTTCCTCACATCTTTTTGAACTTCATCGTGACCTTCTCCCGAATCTGTATCAGGTTTCGGGGTTTCACGTTCCCCGTTGTCAAGAGTTCTTGACCCTCTGAACTCCCGATCACCGATTCTTCGATGAGCGCGTGCATGGGTCAGCCCTCCTGGCTACACTATGGTCCATACGACCATCTCTCATATGACTAGAGCCAAGCCTCCGTCGGGGTTTCGGCGCTTTTGATGCCTCGATACACAAGTCCTCGAGACTCACGATCCTCCGATTGTCGACGCGCCTTTCGTGCTAGCCCATGTCCAAGTGACCGCTACCATATGCCTTTGACCATACTCTCCATCGGGGTTTCGCAGTTCTCACTTTTGAAGTGCACAAATCACTCGTCCCCAAGATCCTCGATATCTCGATAGCTTCAAGTTCGTTGATGGGCACTTCCCTGTCAGGACTTTCCTGATGACGCCGATCTCCTGCCATGCGTCCTTTCTCAGACGGATGGTCTAGATCTCTTTCGTTGCTTCTTGTGTCCATGATCAGGCTTGCTTGCTTGACTCGGGCCCCAAACAGATTTCTTCTGTGTGCTGCGCTTGGGCACCTATCGCGCAATCCTGCAGACCTGCGTACCTTTGTTCCCCGATACCACAATTGTTGCTAACAGAATGGTCGCACCCAGTACACTAGCAGAGTGCGACCACTAAGGAGTAGTTTCTCTGTGTCTTAAGGAAAGGTTCGACCATCTCTAAAACTTCCTTTTTCTATATTTATTTCAATCATAAATCATGCAACATGGGAAAGGGTCATTCAATCATAAATCCAAACATAAAGGAAATGAGAAACAGGATATTCAAAACCCTTCAAGGATTCTTCAGGTTCCAAATACTCTTTAGGTTCCAAAGAGAAGAAGAAGAAGAAGAAGGGAAAGTAGTGCACTTATTGCAATAAACCAAATCATGAATAATCTACATGCATGAAGAAACAGATCGATCTTATGGCTCAGGTACTTCAACAGAACAACCTTGGAAATTTCATTTCAGAAGGAGCCAAGAAGAAGAAGGAAGAATATCCAATGTCTAAGAAAAGTATTCATCATTCTCTTGTTGCAATTAATTCCTCATTTGATTCATGGATTATAGATTTTGTTGCATCACATCATATGGCAGAAAAAGAGGAAGTTTTTACTTCTTTAAGTTCATTCTCAAGACCCCTTATTCTCATGGGGGGTGATACTCTAGTAGTAGTAGCAAGAAAGGTAAGAGTGGAACTCCATAATGGTAGTTTTGAGAATGTTTTACATGTTCCAAAAATTTCTATAAATATGCTCTCATTTTATGAGATCACTCAAACAAGTTGAATCTTTTGTTCTTTCTCTTCATGGTTTTTAGATTGATCTAATTGTTGTATTAGGAATATATCTTTCTTTTGAAGTTTCTCCAACTCTTCTAGAGTGCACATAGTTGTGTATTCGAGATTGTCAAGAGCTTCCACAGGAACTTCAATATATATACCATTTTCCGGTTCCATACAAATCTCTTCTAATGCAAATATAACATCAATCTTAAGATTCAATATTTTTTCTTCAATGATTATTGGGGTATGCATCAATTCCTTGATGGAGTTGTCTTCTTCATTGATGAATAGGGATTGCATCAATTCCTTGTTTGATTTGTCTTCTTCTTTGATGACTTTGGATTGCATCAAATCTTTGTTTGAGTTGTCTTATTTATTGATGATTGGGGATTGCATCAATTCCTTGTTTGAGTTGTCTTATTTATTGATGACCGGGGATTACATCAATTACTTGTTTGAGTTGTTTTTTTTATTGATCACTGGGGATTACATCAATTCCTTTATGGTATTGTCTTCTTTTTTTGTGTTTTGTAGTTTACTCTAATAAGAAATCTCTAGTTGGAGCCATAATAATTTAGCAGAGGCACAATGTCCCATATTTTCTTTGATTCGGTCTAATAGTCCATTCTGGATTTCTTTTAATGCCATTGGATTGTTTCTCTTTGCTTGTTTTACAGTTTTGAATTTGTTTTTTTTAGTATTTAAGAACCAAGGCTTACTTACGACTAAGTCCCAAACTCTAGGATCCTCTTGAATTAAAATATGTTTTCATTCTTTCCCTCCATGAAGAGTAGTTTGTTCCATCAAATAAATGTTCTTTATTTGTGGAGAGAGCCATTTGTTCATCCATTTGTGTGTTTAGTAGGATATTCCTTCTAGTGATTAGACTGTTTTTCCTTGAATAGACCATGCTTTGATACAAATTGTTCTCTTCAGAAAAATTGAGTGGTTAAACTATAGTGAAGAAAACTACTCTAATACCAATTGTTGAAACACATACAGACACTAAGAGGGGGAGTGAATCAGTGTCTAGAAATTTTGGCTACTTTTCACACTTTCATATATTAACTAAATTAACTAAATAAGATATATACAGTTCAATTAATTATTCATAAACATGTATAACACAAACTGTATGAAATAAATATAATATCGTTCTTTTATTTATTTAATTTGAATGAATACATATAAAATCAATCCTTTAATATCTTCAACTTCAACTCAATATGAGAGATCCAACTCTCTGATACAAGACCCAACTTTATTTATCATATCCAACTAAGAAAATGAGGAATCCAACCCTCATAATAAGAGCCTGTGTGTGTACAGGAACAAACCTAACTAGGAAAGAGTTTTCATTCAATCCATGTATGAATGATTCACATTCAATCCATTTTACTATGTTTTTCCACCAAGACACACTCTTCCCTTCATATTCTTTTACTTATATAGTCCTCCAAAGGGTGCCACTTTGAAACAATGTGTCCTTTTGGAATGAAACATTGTATCCACTCATTTAATTAACACAAATGTTAACTTTTATTAATTGATTTTCGTACACCAATTTAGACATCGATTTTTGTATGAAGCTTCTGGAGTGATGGAAGCGAAGTTTAATATCATACGACATGTTTTTTTTGTAGGACATGCCCAATTAGTCGATTCACGAGAAATTCCCCCCTAAATTGTGCGAGGTGGCCAGTATAGGAGTTCTTTGAAGGCAACTTGCCTAGATTTTACTTTCATCGTCAGATGCCAGATTGACTTCAATACATATTACCTTTTCATGAATGTCTAAATCGACCTCCACATATCTCCTTTGTTGGTGATTATTTAAAATCAACTTGTAAACATTTTTCTTGATGGTTATATTAAAAGCGGTTGCCTCTCCGTTGCTAGTCACTAAAGATTTGACTTGGTCTCACCCTTTTTCGTATTTGCTTCCTCATTCGAACGACAAACATATTTTTGGTCGACTCAACCAGGAGAAATTTCGACTTGAGTATTTCAATTCTAGTCGAACCATCTTGATTCAGCCTCGACCCAACTTGTATTTAAGTTTTCTTTGACTTTGACCTTTAGGTTACTTCTTTATTGGACCAACTTGACTTGGAAGAAAACCAACTTGAGAAATTAGACTTTGGTCATCTCGACTTGCTTGGGCCGACTTGTATTTACCGACTTAGTTTTCCTTTGACTTCGACCTTCAGTTGGTCTACTTGTCTTTGACTCATCTTGAAATCGATCAACTTGTCTTCTCCAAATTTCGTCAATCTACAAACTTGCAGTCGGTCGAATTTTCTTTGAATCATTTTGCAGTCGATCAGCTTCCAGATAGTCGACCTTATTGTTGTTTGAATCAACTTTACTTGTGACTCGATGGTGTCAATGCTTCCTCACCAAACATCCGCCATTGACATTCCCTCTCATCTCCGAAATCTTCTTCAATTGAGATTTTATGAATCAATTTTAATGAACCATGTCTTATTAACTTCTTTATTTATGATTTGTATGGATCCATATTGGATTATCCATTTACCCTTTTTATCTGGACAATTTCTTCATAGTTTCTTCTTTTGTGCAAGGATGTTAATGACACACTATCAACCTTATACAATATAGGATGAGTGTATCAAGATCATACAATATATTAGTCAATATTATCTTTCTATTGATATTCGAGTCACCTTCATAACATTATGCCCAATATTGACAATGCTTGACATTCAAGTCACCTTCATAACATTATATCCAATATTGACAATGCTTGACATTCAAGTCACCTTCATAACATTAAGTCCAATATTGACAATACTTGGCATTCAAGTCACCTTCATAGAATTATACAAATTTCATAACATTATGTCCAATATTGACAATGCTTGAATTCAAGTCACCTTCATAACAATATGTCCAATATTGACAATGCTTCTCAAACCAATCAATCAATGATACTTCACCTATTTATCAAGGTTGACATCAATGACAACCAAATTGCCAACAATGTACTTTAAGCTTTTGAACTAGTGATGCCCATGCATTTCTATATGGTTCAATATTCATATCGACATACCTACAATGAGTCTATGGGAAATCCATTATTGGAAGAAGGCATGCAGGAGGAGTATGACTCACTCCTAGAGAATCAGACTTGGGATTTGGTTCCACTTCCACTAGGGAGGAAACTTGTTAGATGCAAATGGGTCTATAGGAAAAAGAGAGAAGAAGATCTTCAGGTGATCAAGTACAAGGCAAGATTACTTGCAAAAGGACTAGACTAGCAAGATTTCTTGGTAGTAGCCCAACTACATACCATTAGACTAGCGGGTTTTGATCGATTGTCAATGAGATTTGACTTAGAAGATCTTTAAATATTTTGTTGTATTCTCTTATCGACTCTCCTCATATTTGCTTGATTTCTTTTAACTTTTGGGATTCTAGATATGTGATGTCCTAGATTTTGAAGAATGTTAGAAAACTATTTTTATTTTTTCCTTTGAACAAGTTTGCTTCTTAGTGTAGTTCATGAACCATGCTAAGGCATGGTGGCATGGTACAAATTCGAATTGCACCATTTTCTTATCCTCATCTGTGATATTAGTTGCATCCAAAAACTTCTCACATACAAACCAATGGCGCTTTGGGTCTTCTTCTCCTTCATAGGAGGGGATATGATTGAATCCCATTTTTAATTTCTTAGTGCGGACACTTGGTTTTCTTGGTGTTTGAGTTACTACTTCTTTTGACTGAGCCGTCGAATCTTCCGGTCGGTTTTTTCCTGCATTCGACAAGGGATGGTACTCAAGGAATAGTTTTTTCTTCTTGAGTATATAATATTATTCCTCAGTTTGGGAACTTTGATTTGTGTATTCGACTAACTATCATTCTAAAGGTTTTGTCGCTTCCAGACTATAGTTAATTTCTTATCTCGAGATTAGTTGTGGAAGGGAGGTCGAGTCGATGAAGTCCTTGATTTGGATAATCATATTGTCGACTTTATTTCGTTCAGGCTTGACAATCAATGCATCTCGTAGGTTTCTCAGGTCATCTATTTTGTACCATATCCTTTCCAATTGGTCGTCAATATTTAGCCTTTGTTGGAGAAATTCTCTTATCCTTAGACTAGTTTCTAGTGCGCAAGACGTACGTAAAGCTAGTCCATATTCTTTGTAGTCCATACTTTCCAGTTTATCGACCATTTGATGGAAATTCAATTGTGCATCACTGTATCTATCAGGTGTCTCCATGGTTTTTGTTGTTGCTGGTTCTGGTCGATCTTTGTCTGACTCAGACTTCTCACGTGCTCTGACTAGATGAGCCTCCTTGGACATCTTTCTATTCGACCTTTTTTTTTTCCACTGATTATGAAGTTCTTCTCTTTTGTGTTGTCTTTTGTCCCGTTCTATTTCTGGATATTCACGGATTGCTTACAGGATTTATTACCTCTCGATGACATTTAGGCTTGGGAAATGATACTTCTTGTTTTTATGGCATCTCACAATCTCGTCTGGCCCCCCATTTCTGATTGACTTACTCTAAGTTA
The DNA here is from genome assembly GCA_032191745.1 of Picea mariana. Taxonomy (NCBI): domain Eukaryota; kingdom Viridiplantae; phylum Streptophyta; class Pinopsida; order Pinales; family Pinaceae; genus Picea; species Picea mariana. The sequence continues at coordinate 380,056 of JASDQU010102823.1, forward strand.
GGGGCGTTGACCATATTTATTTCTTTAAGAAGTAATCCCATGCTTCTCTTGTATCTTTTCACTTTGCATCCATAAATGCTTCCCACCGTTCGTCTCTTTCTTGGAAGTTTCTATCAGTAATGGTGTACCTAATCTTGGTCAGTATTCGACGATATCACTGACTCCCTTATCGAGGAGAATTTTATGAATAAGTTTTGGGACCGTGTAGAAAAATCCATCGTGCAATTCGATGTATAATTTCTCTTTTATTTTATCGAGGGACATCTGATCTTCAATGACTTGTTTTGAAATATAGTCTTCAATAATTATTTCAAGCCAGTCATGTAGGTCCATTCTTCCTCTTCTTGTCAAATTCAAGTCTAACTCCTCATCGAGTTTCAATCTATGCATCACCTGGTCTGTTAATGTGTTGGAAAAATGCTTCTGGGATAGCTTCAAGAAATATTTCGTGCATTACTAAAAAGAACCACAACCTTTCTTTGGCTAGTGAGAGTTTATTCCTTCTTGTGTAGTTTCTGATGTAGTTATTGATTTGTGATCCCACCACTCATGTATGTCTTATTGATTTAGCATTTATGGATACTTCTACATGCCCAAGTTCAGTACTACCGACAACGGAATCAATGTCATAATCTAGGGGAAAGTAGGAAGTGTTACTAGTAGAACCTTACATAACCATTATAGAGATACATGCATAGACATAGACATATAGAGAGACATACACAAGTAATTAGATCCCAAAGAAGAGTCCTTTTATTATATGATAGACAATACAAAAAAATTACATATATCCTCTCCCATGAAGCTATTTGAGCCTTCATGTGCTAATCTATTTATACCTCTAATAGGAAGTTGTAACTACTTAACTTCCTGGGTCGATTGGTTAACAAAAACTCCAACTGACTTCTATTTCTAACTACGTCAATCGACCGACAAGTTCTAAGTCGGTCGTCAGGTCTAGTTGATAGGTTTGACTAGCCCCTACAACAAAGTATATGATCTCTTTGATTTTTGTTTGTATGTAAGCCTCATTTCAGAGGGACCTAGTAGGTAAAATTAGTTTAGAAATGCATGATATCCCTCATCCAGACCCTTTGGCTTGGGTGAATAAGAATGTAGAGCTAAAAGTTATCAAGTGGTGTAAGCTTAGCATTGTTATCCATGTAAATTTTATTGATGAAATAGAAGTTGATGTAGTGCCTCTTGATGTCTATGATGTAGTGTTTGATAGATCCTATATGTAAATAAGGGATGTTATCTTCATGAGAAGGGCCAACCAATATTGTTTAATAAAGGATGGTAATTTTTTTATCATTAATGCACACAAGAGAAAATATAATATCTCTCTAGTGAGTGGAGATCGATTAGCTCAACTAAGAAGTATCTACTTATTTTCTTGAGACAAAACCAAAAGGAAATCAACTCTATAGGTGTGAAGGTATCCTTTGAAGGATGTAAAAAAGAACAAAATAAACAATTGGAAGGCATTTTGCATGCATATAGAGAAGCATTCCAAGATATTAAAGGAATGTCACCTAAGAGGGAAGTGGAGAACAACATGCAGTTATTTATATAATCTTTGTTACAAAACATAGGACTACAAATATTATCCATACTAGAGTTATATGAAGTGAATACATAGTTGCAGGAATTTTGGAGCAAGGAGCCATAAGGCCAATTACATCACTATGTGATTCCCTAACCATATTGGTTCCAAATAAGGGTGGGATATGGATAATAAACATTTAATATAGGGTTGGTATAATCAATATCACTCTCAAGGGTTAGTACAATTTTCCCTAGATCAATGAATTGTTAGATTAGTTGCAACATGCAAAGTACTTCACCTAGTTGGATTTGTAATATGGATATCATCAAACTTTGGATCAAGGAAAAAGAAATGGAAGATCACCTCACAAGGTCTTCACTCTATGAACCTATGAAATAACATATGCACTTGCGGGATATTAAAGAATACCCCTAATTTTACTAGATATTAATAAATACATCCCAAATTCCTTTTGTTGAACCCCCCTCCCAATACATATTTCCAATAATAAAAAACTATGTTTTTACTAGATACCCTTTATTTTTACTAGATACCCAATTGTATACTCTCCAATACCTATAAACCCCTCATACCTCACATCCCCCCCCCTCCCCCAATACCTACAATATATTGAGTTTATTTTTACAATATTAAAACCCCCTTTATGAATTAATGTGATGGAATATTTGTGAACAAGGTGAAGCCACCATGGATCACCTTCAAGAGGAAGCAAGTTCTTTATAAGTGGTTAGTAATGTTTATTTATTTGATAAATACACCATCCACTTTTACATGTTTAATGAATGACGTGTTGTGTCCATTCCTAGATTCATTTATCATAGTATATTTTGGCAACATTATGATCCTTAGTTCTACTTGGGAGGTGTATTTGTTACATCTAAAGAAAGTGTTAGAAACACTAAGGAAACACCATTTTCTAGAAAACATAAAGAAGTGTGAGTTTGATAAAAAAATATGAGTGTGTGTGGAGCATGTGACTAGTGGAGGTGAGTTGAAGACTGATCCTTTAAATATAGAGGCCACTCTCAAATGTCTCACTTGTATTAACGTCATAGAAGTTAGGAGTTTTGTGGGAGCTTCCAAATATTTAATAAATTTCATATCATTTTCAATTGTGGGAACATCATTTCATGCTAACTACCAATGGTAATAGTTTCCAATAATGTAATAACTAGAAACTATTCTTTGAATAACTAAAGTTGAAGATTAGTCAAGCCCTAGTCCCATCCCTACCTAACTTTCACAAGTCTTTCAAAATAGAAACTAATGTTATTGGGTATGTTATGGGAGCAATCTAAATGCAATGGGGGAGACTATTTTTCTATCATTTGGAAGTATTCTAGGGAGAAGAGGTAAACTACCCTGCATATGACAAGGAACTGTATGCCCTAGTTTAAATAGTGAATAAGTGTAAGCACTCTTTTTTGGGTAACAATACCATAATATACTATTCATATTGATTACCATCCTTTACAATACTTGCAGGCTCAAATTAAACTCTAACAATCAAGATACTAAAACTGGATGGTATTTCTACAACAATTTCAACTAGTGCTTAAATATAAGAAGGGCACAACCAACAAATTAGCTTATTTTAATCCACTCCACCAACACCAAACATTATAAATATGGGATCCATTATGCACATGAAACCATTAACTAATGAAGCAAACAAAGATGAGTATTTGGAGGATGACGACCTCAAGAGGGTGTATGAACAACTGCAGATAAAAAAATAACAAACATATGTTGATTACCATCTTCAAGATACATTACTCTACAAGATGGGGAAGATTTATATACCAAAATAAGAAAGAGTACAACTAATAAAGGAGGCTCACAACTACAAGGTTTCTGGTCATTATGGTGTTGGGAAGACTGTGCATAAAATATAGAGGTATGTTTATTGGCATATAATGAAAGAAGTAGCTAGACTTATCAGAGGTTGTATTTGATGTTGTACAAGCAATCCTAGTAACATGAAGAAAGGACTATGCTATCCACTTCCAATCCCTACAAGGCAATGGGAAAACATATCCATAGAGTTTTTCTATGGTTTTTTGAGGACAATATAAGGACATGAATACATGTATGTGGTTACTAGAAGATAGGTTTGGAAAAATGTGTGTTTTTATGGCTTGTAAGAAGACCTTGAAATGACAAGAATCTACAAGCTTGTTCTTTGAAATGGTCTAGGTACACTTTGGTATTCCAAGGAGCATCATTTTTTTATAGAGGTACTAGATACCTTGATTTGTTTTGGACTTCACTATGAGAGAGGTTCGATACAAAATTAAAGAGATCTAGAGATCCATTATCTTTCACCCACAAATTGATGAATAGACAAAGATAGTAAATAAAACTTTGATTATTTTAAGAGGTTACAATAAAAATCATCCAAGGACTTGGGATGAAAATTTGGTTTATATACATCATTCTTATAATAGAGGTTTCTGCACTTCCATTGGTAAGTCTCATTTTGAATTTTTTTTTGGATACATGCCACCATCACCATTAGATAGTATATATGGACAACCTAAAGCAAGGGAAAGATCCTTGGTGATGCATTGAAGGAAAAAGAGTTCATAGAAAGGATAAGGCAAATACACTTACAAGTTCAAGAGAAACTAAAGAAGTCTCAGTATAAATACAAGGCCAGGTTGATCAACACATTATTGAGAAGACTTCAAGGTATTAGATGGAGTTTGGTTCCACCTTAATAAGGAAAGGTTATAGAGACCATAGAAGAAAAATAAATCCTTCATATATGGGCCTTTCAAAATAGAGAAAGTAAGAAACAATGTTTGTAAACTCATCCTTCAACCTTACATTCACATTTACTGAATTGTAAATGTGATAACCTAAAACTATATAAGCCATCCATGCTCAATGAGGATGAAGAGGCCCATATATTACCTTCCATTTCAAATTTGGAACCATATGCATAATACAACTATCATAAGCTACAATTATGTTAAATAATATCAGAATGACCAGAAGGGTTCAACAAGAACTTTGGCAAGTGTGATTGAAGGGTCAAATACCAACTAATACCAAATGGTACTCAAAGGAGAAATATGATGAATTGTTTCCTCATATTCTACAAAGATAAAGCTTTTAGAGACCAAAATCCTCCCAAAATGGGGAGGGATGATTCAAAATGGATCTATATAAGTACAATATCAATTATTGGTGCTCTAGATTTGGGAGCTTAGGATTCAAGGATCTTAGAGATGGTTTTGAATTTGTCAAATTTTGGGACATCAAATTCCAGTGTAACTTTCTTCCCTAAATAGTGTTTTTTGGCCCTGCAATGACTTAGGGTTTCCATAGGCTTTCCTAATCCTTGACAAAATTTGTTCTTCTCACTAATGGTTTCCAATGAGTTATTGTGCACATAAAGTGCAACTTATATGAGACCATATTAGCTCACCATAATTTGAATATGAGTTAATAATGGGTATGAATCCACTAGATCCTTATAGAAACACCATGGAGGTTCCAACATGTTTTCAAACCCCTAAACCTAACCCTAAGCCTAATTTTATCTATAAAAAACTCACAAAAGTAGGGAAGAGTGTTATTTTTTTCACTAGCCATTAGTTGTTCCATAGTATGAGTAGGAGTGTAGAGGAGGTGCTAATGGAGTATAGAAACAAAAGAATACTATAGAGGGTTGTATGAGCCCATAGTGTCTCATAAATTCATAGTAATCTTGGAAAGATTTGTAATATGTATTGTAATGTCCATAATAAAAGAAAATAGAAAGTGTAGTGCTCCATTGATTGTTTATTTTCCTGTATCAGTTTCCAAGGTAAGTATTTGTGTTTCACGATGTCTGCCTTGCTATTGTATTATATTTCATATGTTGCCTTAGTTAAAGAATCTGAATGTATGGTTTTATTTATTCTAAAGTGTTATAAAAAATATAGTTGCATAGTTGAACATAGGCTCCCTATAGTCCTATTAAGTTTACTTCTATTTTGGTGAGCCAATCATTGGAATATCCAAGGTGGTTTACAAATAAAGAGGATTTTTAAGAAAAAGTGTTTCAATGTACCCTAATTATATAGGTCTATTGGTGCACTATATGAAATGATGCATAGATGCATCGAAATCAAAGGCATGTTGTGAATTGAGTAAAATTTGGTTTTTAATTACCTTGGTCAATTTTCCTATTTTTCCCATCTTTTAGTGCTTTCCAAGTCACTTCCAACACAAATTATTCTTTTCATTGTAACCCTACCCAAAATTATGGTGCTTTTGAACTATCAAATTTGATCCCCATTCTCAACTTGCAACATATGAAAATCCACAATTATATTAAAAAAACCCTCTAGATTATTTGTTGTATTTCCACTACCATACCTCATCATCCATGGAGAGAAAACTTGGTAATTTTACTTGTTGTTATTTCATTTACATTTATGTGGTTTTATTTTCTACTTTAAGTGTAAAATTGGTTAACTATTTTATTTTTTTAAATGTATATTAGTGTGAATTAGAACAATCTATATGCACTATGGTCATTGGACACACTAGCCACATTGATGCATTGTGTCTCTCTTTGGGAAGCAGACAAGGGTGTTGAGATATATCATGCATTGACCATAATTTCTATAAGGAAGTAGAGCTAAGGAAGCATTGATCATGGTACACCAATTCAAAATGAATTCATTAGTCATTCCATAATCAATGTGCCATAATATTGTCGTAATCAATGTGGAGAAATCTCACTAGCATGGCAAGTCATATCTCCATAAGATCTTCCTATTGATCCTAGACAGACAGTGGGGATAGACTTCTAATGGTTTCCCTAGAACTAAATAAGCAATTCCTTTTATACCAAGAGGGGAGATAATTACATACCTTACTTCTATAGGCTATCCTCTTATGTATTGATTTTTGTAGACCCTGATTTCTAGCTCCAGTCCTTGCAACCTGCTTCCTACACACAAGCAACAAAAAAAAACCAATATATTTCTTCTTCTAGTGTTAGAAATCACTAATTTGGTTCATATATAACCCAATATATTAATTGCAAGAACAAATCCAAAAAACTGTGAGCAAAACATAAACATTTACATGGGAAAACCAATGATCTATTATATCAAAATGTAGAGAATACATCAATTCCATACCTTAATGAAGATGCATTCCCCTTTGGCTCCTTTCTCCTTGATTCTCATATTCTTGATCAAACTAGGCAATCTGATTCTGGCTATTGAGGATAGGAAAAACACCTCTACAATTGGACAACATAAATCTACAAATGATTCTTCCTCCTCATGCTCAAGACTTTCCTTCTTTATATAGATCCTTGGAAGATACTTGGGAGATCTTCTAGATCTTCTAGAACCCAATGGATACTCGAATGATGTGAGTTCCAAGGATCATTCCAAAAAGATACAATGCATCCCTCACTTACCTCTTCACAACTCTATGAATATAGAAGGTTGTAGGAATCATCACTTGTTTCACTATAGATGACAAGCAACCATCATTGCTTGTTGTCTCATGTAGGACCCACAACAACCCCAAAAAAAGTCCCAGGTCCTGAGCTAGAGATGTGTCTTAGCATTCATCTTATGTTGGATTCCCTTATGTCCCTGTAGGATGGCATGACTAATCAATGTACCATAATATTGGCATGTCATAATCAATGTGTTATATATTGTACATACATCAATGCATCTAATAAGCCTTAGCATGCAATTAAAAGAATCCACATTTAATGTGGATTTGGTAATGTATTGATGTTGACAATCATCGATGGTATGCTTTACCCCTCATTGTTTGTGGTGTACTTAGTTAGATTTAATAGAATCAATGAAAGAAGCTATACTTATCTATGGATTTAGTTATGAATTTCCTAGTGCGTTGATGCTGATTAGATACACCCACGACAATGTTTGATATGTGCATTGCAACAATTTTCAAGTTGTACATGATTTAGTGTGTTCTACCTACATCATATGTAAGGCACCTCGTCAATATGAGAACCTTAAATAACTCAATCATAATGAATTATTTCATATATGTTTACAAGAGGCAACTTCAGTTGTGAAAGTGGCACACACCAAATCATGTGCCACTTCTCACTCATAGTATGTAGGGTGTCAAGTCATCTAGAACTGATAAGAGAGTGTAGAGAAATAATATTGTATTGCCTAGTACCTTTAGGTTGATTGGTCACACCATATATAGTGTAGGTAGGCCTCATTGAATCACATGTGTGCACCAACTTATTCTATGAATTGTTGGATGCACCATACATGGTACATCTTTCCCATATTAATAGAAAACAATGCATAATCCAAAAAAATGCATTGCTATTAAGGTGTTATCCCATTTCTTAGACATAGGGTTATGAGGGCAGAGAACACACTTTGAAAACCTAATGGTGTATTGTTATTATTAAAACACACCACATGTGGTGTTCTTGTTCTTTTTACATTTTTTGTGACACACTAGCATTGGTTCACTTGTTTGTATGTTATTATTATATACGCATCAGTCCAATTTACACTATGAAGAGCATCAAATTTGAAATTACATATTAAATACATTATATCATTGTTATTTTATAAACAATTTGATCTTAGATTTATATTTTTCTAATGAAGTTATTGCATGAACTAAGCACAAGCACTATAGGCAAATTATTTGATGGTGTGGCCTTGGTAGGCACATGAGAGGAAGTGAAATAGATCCCTTGACACTATTGCATAGACCACACATTATATCTTAAAGGATGTCAATATCCTCAACATTTATGAGGAGGATATATCTATTAAAGGGAACAATGGTTTTATGATCCAATTGATTCATTGTTGGGAAAAGGCCTGATGACAATTTAGGGTTAGCCCATAAATTTGGCATAGTTTCACCTAGGAAGATGTTTATTTCATTATTAGATTATCTAGGAGGGAAAAAGGTCCTCCCCAGTTCTCTAATATGTTTAATGGGGTTCCTACACATACCTAAAAAACATACATGATGAAGTATGTTAGTGTCAAGCTAGTTATGGTGAGTGACTTCCAATTTCTTGGGAGAACCTATGCATTACTTATTTTTTGTGTGAGGATATATCGGTTTTTTCCTTATCCTTGGTGCAATTTCCAACAACATTATTGATGGAAAGTGCTACAATTTCAATCATTCACATTATGTGGGCATGATAATTGACCACAAGAGACATTATAGGTGGTAAGGTATTTTACTCAGGAAATTTTGTCATGCCCTAGATCTATTATGGGACCTGGGGGAGATTTAGTCTCCCAATATGCATCAAATATTTTTGTTTATTTTCATGAAGAGGTGTACAATAACTTGGATTACATTCAACCTGCTCATTGGATATACATTCACTACCCCACATATGTATACATGGGGTATGTTGTTTCCCAAGAGATGGGATGGGCTCGTATTGAGTTGGGTAGTGGATTATGTAGTGCTTGATATGTTGGGTAGTTAGGATGACCGTGTCCTCCACCTTGTGTAGTATAACTATGTAGGAGTATAATAACAAGTAGGAGAATCAAACATTTCACCAAATGAACCAATAGAAGAGAATCACAAATTTCCCCAAATAAGCCAATAAAAGAGAATCACACATTTCCCCAAATAAACCAATAGAAGAGACTCACACATTTCCCCAAATGAGCCAACATAAGAGAATCACAAATTTCCCCATAATCACACTTGGCCTTTCTACCCTTGCTAGCATTGATGTTCATAACAATAGTACTAGTGACAACTAGAGAAATTGATGGATGTGTATATAAAGTTTTTGATATAGTTCATTTATGTTTGAGTTATAAATATGGTATTTTTTCATATTTATTATCATGCATATGGTTTTTTTAGTGTAGTTTGATTCCATTATGTATGTTTGATTCACATTATTAATGCTTGCTTCATAGTTTTTGGCTAATACATATGTTTGTCGTGAAATCAACATTAAATTGTAATTTTTCAATTTTAATCAATTACAGTTATTATTAAATTTTTACATATAGCACTACACTTTTTATGCAAATTATTGTATCATTAGTATTCTTGTATTAGGTAGATATAATGAATAATAATTAAATAAAAATTACAATTTCACATAATGAATAATGATTGGCTGAAAGTACATTGTGTGCAGAGGATATTAATAATAGGACTAGCTTCCAGTTGGATCAAGGGCACGCCATAGAGGATTCAACAAGTACGTCGACCGAAAGGAAGAGATTTTCCCCGGGTGGCAAGCCAGGGAGAGGAAAGTAAAAGGAATTAATGATGAGAGCAGTACATTTTTAAATCAACAAAAATGAGTTTCTACATCAGCGGGAGTGAATAAAAGTTGGGAGGGAACGAAATCCCATCTTGAGGTTACACTTTATATCCTGCTAAATTGATTTTAATCAGTTATTGGCACGAGAAAAAGGATAGAAGATAATAATCAGAGGTTAATGATGAGGTTTTCTATTTAATAAATGTGTAATAAAGAACATGGATCATTTCCATTTCCCATTCATTATTTCATTTTACGCATAATAAAATCCCTCATTTATCCCAAAACGTTTTATTTTCCCATGTTCTATTATTATAAAGAGTTTAAAAGACTAAGGAGACGAGGTTGAATAAAGGGTCAAAAAAGAGCTATTGCAACTTGTAGATAATGAGGTGGAGGATGTGGTTGTTGGGAATGTGTCAGAATTAAATACTCATTTTGTTTAGAACAATATTCATATTTATTTTCCTGTCATGGAATCACTTTGCATACCTTACAATTCCACCCATTCTACCAATGTCATTGTACTTCCCTATTCTAATACAATATGGTTCATTTTGGAAATTGTTATGGTTTTTGTATGAGGAATATTGAATGGATTGCATATGCTCATGTATGTGAATTGAAAGAACCAATATATCAAAATTAAATTTTTTAGGTAAAGTGTTTGATGATAGATTGGTCAATTGTTATTCATATTCTGATAAAAAAATTTCTTTTAGAGATGAGTTTCTTCAGTAGGGGAAGTTAGGGAAGAGGAGGAAACAAGGCAGAAACAACTTTTGGCAAAGAGTCCATAGAAGGCCATGGTTTTCCATTCATTTTGATGTTGATACTTCAGAACTAAATCAACTATTTCAAGCTAGTTTTTTAAACCTGGTTGGCCAAGGAGTCTTGCAACCTCACCCTAGGCTTGACAGACCCCCTTTCCAACCTCACTAGAGCCTATCCAATGTCCATGTTCCTGCCCATGTGTATATACAACCAGAAGTGCCCATCAATTATGTGTGGAAATAAGTAGTCCAACAACCTATAGTTAATCATCACAGTTGTCTCCATGTCTCGCTACCATTACCTCCTCCACCACCATTGAACCAACATACCCAAGTTGACCATGTTGTCTCACCCGTCCAATCTTCCCGTGCTAGTAAAAGATTGAAGACTGCCCTCCCTGAGCTTACAACCAATAAATGAAAGAAAGTGGCTTCCCCCTCCAAGTCCTCTAAGGACTCTCCAGAGTCAGCCACTTCACATGCACATCAAAATGATGTACAGTCTCATGTTATTAGTGAAACCCATCCCCGTGTTATTGCAAAAGTTCAATCAACGGAAAAATCAGAGAAAGAACAAGCAGTGGAAAGAGACAGACAACCTCTCATAGTAAATATGGATTTTAATTGTTACGAAATTTTTTTTGGACAAAATTTATTATGTTTTATGGATGGATATTCTATTTTATTTTGGGTAGCATGGATACATATATAGTTTTGGGCAGCCAACATGTTTTATGGATGACAAAACATTTTTGACTATTTAGATATATATGATTTTGGAAGATATAAGGGAAATTTTAAATACATATTGCATGGATTTTGATTGATGGTCTATTTCAATTAAATGATGGAGTAACAAGGAGGGAATCGTAATTAAAATGACTTTTTGTTAAGAGAATAGTTAAGGGGTCCCACCTATTAGATACTATTTAATATACCCTTATTATTTATTGTTATTTATTATCATTTGTTTCAAATTTGTTTTAAGTTAATTAACACTTAACTAAAAAGGTAGTTGGAACTACCACAACCTCTTTTGGAAGAGATAAAATCTCATTACAAAGGAAGATACAAGGGGAGAGAGAGCAAGGAAATAATTTTCGGATATAAGGTTTGCTCTTATACTTGTGAGATTATCATTTTCATTCACTCTGATTTTTCTGGAAATATTAACCCTCTTGTTGATAGTAGGGTCTTATTGAAGGTAGCAGGGTTCAAACATTGAGTTGTATACTTCAGCAGCTTGTTGTTGAAAGGTTGATCATTTATTTTAGGTAGTCTGTGTATTCTGATTTGTTTGTGGATTAAGTTTCATGACTGATAGAGAATATTTTGCAGAGTCAATAAATGATGTTTCTATGGAAAAGTTGATTTGGATATTTAGTCTCAATCCTTTCTTGATGTTAGAGTCATTTTGTATGGTGCCCATCGGAGGCTTCTAAATATGATCTTGGTCCATGCTCTCGCAGGGGTTTGAAAAGAGGATTATTTTTGTAACTCATAATGAAATTAATAAAATAATAAGATTTTTCATTTTTTCTTACTTATGTATTACTCTGATTTATTTTCAGATTGTTCTTTCATTTTTCATGTGTCTTGAACACGATACTTATACTTTTTCTCTACTTTCTTCTTTTACATAGTTAAATAATAGAAAAGAACAACATTGGTTCCTTGTACTTATTACTCGTGAATCAAATGATATGTTTTCTTAGGCTATAAACCCTGGGTGACATTCCCTACTATATTATTCTAGCCAAGTAAGATTTGAAAATGATTGAGTAAGGTACTTCATACCTTTCCCTCAAAATTTATTTGGCGACCATACCGGGGAGGACCGTTTAATGATTTTTATCCAATATTGATTTAATGTTCATCTTTCTTTCAACCAACAATGCATCATGCATAAGCCATATTTATATTTGATTACCGATCTGTCCATGGTTGGGTGCCCTCTTTTTGAAGGTTTCCCATGGGAATATTATCTCGATCATGTCAATAAGTTTATCCCGTTTTTTCAATCTGTTGGGGTTCAAGATGATTACAATTCTTTTGATATTTTTCCTCTTACTCTTCATGGTCAAGCAGGAAATTGGTATAGGTCTATATCACCAAATTATAATTTGGTGGGAGAAGCAATTTTTACAAAATTCATTTCTGACTTTCCTTCTCCACCTAACCTTCCTCAATGTGATTTTTGCAATGGTCCTCATGGACAATCGACTTGTATATTTTTCATAGAATCCAAGCAGGCTTACAATGCAAACCCTTACTTCTTCTTTAACATTCAAGAAAATAATGTTGTATCTCATGATCTTTTATCAAGAAATTTAGGGGTTTGTGCTGAATCTTATCAATCTACCCATGTCATCCCTGATCATGAGATCTTGTTTGATGTCTTTCTTTTTGATGACATTATTTTCGAAACTCCTTTCGAGCAAGTTCATGTCTCATCTGAAAAAATTCTCTTAGAGGACGAATGTTGTGGGGAAAATGATATTAAATTACATCACGTTACCTCTAATATCTCTCTTCTCGATGATTATTCTGAAGAAAAAGAGAAAGATGATTCATAGGATGATGCATCTTCATATGATTTTTATTTGGAGGATGTAGTGGAAGATTTTTTGTTAATCCATGTCAACCCAAAAACATTTTGTTTCCAAACGAATGTGTCAGTAAAGAAATCCAAGGAACATCTATGATTTGATACTAAAGATGAAACACAAAGCCCAACTCCTTGTTTTGATGATGATTTGACCAATCAAACCATATATCACTTTCTAAATTCCATCATTCTTGAACCTAATAGACAAATCAAATATCGATATCATGGTTTATCTCAAATTTATCATTCATACACATAGAAGGAAGAAGTTGATTATGCAAAGGAAAATGTTGTTGACCTTTATAATCCCCTTTTGGATAATGTATGTTATAATGATGTAATTAGTGAATGGTCAAATCTAATTGTTGAGGACTCTTTTGATTTTATTGATGTGCCAAATGATTCTTCTTCTGAGGATCCTTATGAAGTTTATCGAGATCTTGAACTATATAATTCCTTTTCATATACATTGTTTCAATCATCGAGAGAATTCAATCATCTCGACATTGATATCCCTCTTGATATATGCACATTTTATTTCAATGATGATGAGTTCAAAGGTATTCCTATGTTTTTGAACAAAGGTATTCCTATGTTTTTGAATCCATTATATGAATCTTCTTTGCATTATCATGACCCTTTTTCTAATCAGAAGATTCTAAAATATGCCATTAATATGTTTGATGAATGCATTAACAATCTTTTTTAAAAACCTATCTTCGATATACAAGCCTTAAATCATAAATCTGAAGTCCTTTACTCAATTGATATCTTTAATGTAAAATTCAAAACTCATCTTGTTGGTTGGCACATCTTGGAGGATAGTGATAATTTATTTTGGGTTTTGATAGGTCATTTTTTTATCTCCTTATGCATTTGTTGGGTGGCATGTTGGTGTGCTTTCATTTCATAAAATACTCCTAGTCGCGAGCCTTGCATGCAAAACAAATGATTTGTTCCTTTATGTTAAGTGTTATCTTACTTGATTCCAATTTGATTGTCTTATTTTACTCTATACATAAAGAAAGAAAGAAAAACATTTACGAATGAGGAAAACATTCCAAATTCCAAAAACTGTGGCTAAATCCATTTAAAATTGCTTCGGCCCTTGCACCAATTCATACATGTTGAAGGACATGGATGAGTGATTGTCCTCTTATAGTATGAATGGTTTGCATCTAAACCACTATGTTGAACCAACTTGACTACTGATTTTATACTTTGTAAGTATGCTCTTTTGTACATTTTTCCTTGTTTTGGTTTTGATTATAGTTGTTGTTTTGTTTTATCATTTTTTGTTCTATTTTTCAGTTCATAGCCCTTTTGTTGAGGTGAAGTAACTGGATCTATTATGTCATTAATTAAGTCATTAACAATAAATATTGTTGGTCAGTAATGAATAATGACACACAACTGAGATATATTGATCCCATGTTCATTGAAATGCTTGTGGAGTATACCTTTAGTTGTATTTTGTTGTTAAATGGAGGGTTTTTTATGTTCCCTCTATCTCCTTTCCCTTTCTTCATTCCATTCTGATTTTATAAGAGCATATCAGTTGGGGATTGCAACAAAGATTGAATAATTATAGTTCAAGCACGTGATATGGTTTCTACAATTATTGTGCAAACATGACGAAACCCCCTCATACATATCACTTTCCATTAGTTATTCCACAAAGTCCAAGCCCATGCATCCTTTGAATTCCATCTTTCCCCCCTGTTGCATAAATATTTATCTAGTTGTTATTGTTATACACCCCTGTTGAGTTCATTCAAACCAAATATTCTGAGTTTTAAATATGCTATAAGAATATTTCCGGGTGGAGTCACCAGTTTGTTGACACACTAAAGTGCAACACGAGTCTCACCTGCAAAGAAATTGCAATGCACTATTATTTATATTTTTGTTAATCATAACTAGTACGTGGGACCCCTTAAAAACTAGCAAATAAAACGGATTCCCTCTATTTGGAACATGAATTTTTCCATTGTTGAAATGACTAAGACAACTGAGAGGGGGGGGGGGTGAATCATTTGTTACTGTGCTTAAACAATATTAAGTCTATTAAGCCATTCTTAAATTTTATTCAAGTGATCATCAACATTATACAACATATGGACAATAAAAGTAATGAGCATCAGTCACACATACGGTATACACAGAGACAAATTTTTCACGAGGAAATCCATAAAGGGAGAAAACCTCTTCTTCTTAGAAATGATAGGCAATCTTTTAAGTTCTGTACATCATCTATAATTGAGCACCAACTCAATTTGAGGCCGCTACCTTTGTTTTACAAGCTGCAACTTGTTTGAGAGCACCGACTCTCTTGTTTCTATAGCACCCACTAAAAGGAAGCACCAACTCCCCTAATGTTCCAGCACCAACTGGATGGAAGCACCAACTTCCAGTTACACAGGCTCCAACCTGTATAACAGAGAACACTTGTTCTCCCTTGCACCACCCTGCCACCCTGGTTTCTCTGGCTGCATCCAGATGGAAGCTACAACTCCCTGTGTTCAAGCTCCCACTTGAACCTCTGAGGACAACAGTCCTCCCTAGCACCTCCCAATCACCCTATAATATAAAAGAATAAATAAACAACTAACTACACAGATAAATCAATTCTTACCACTTCTTCTCTGTTCTGTAAATATGGTCTTCTTCTAACTGTTCTGCAACTCTTCTCTTCCTTTGTCTGTTTTTCAATTCTGCTCTGCTTCAACTTGTTCTGTCATTTTTCTCTGTTTCAAGTCTTTTCTTCATCTGTTACTCTTCTCTGAGTTTTATCTCACACTGTGCATATTCTCAGTCTCACACTGCGCATATTCTCAGTCTCACACTGCGCATATTCTCCGTCTCACACTGCGCATATTCTCCATCTCACACTACGCATACTGTGATTTTCCCTTTCTTACAGTTTAATTCATTTTTTGTCCATAACAACCCACCACACACAGTCTATCTCATTTTCTTTTATGCACAACACCCACAACAGTTTTCCTTCGCATCTTCGTAGGCAAAAGAAAAACTGTTCAAGCAACTGAAACACCAACCGATCAGGAATCATGAATCAGTTTCGCTAACAGATTCATAACTGATAAATTAACCATGAGAGAGAACAGTGGCCCTTCGATCATATTCAATTTTATCTGCACCGTTGGATGAACTTTATTAATCTTTCCTTTAAATCGGGTTTCGACATTTCGACATTCCTGTGGCCAAGTGTCTCGACACTTCATATCGTGATCTCCGAAACTCCAATACAGAGATTTTCTGTGCTAGATCCTTCCTCAATATGACCGAGGCCATGACCAAGCGCTTATGCATAACGTGCTTTTCACGAATTCTCATTTCGTGAGTTTGGAGATGAGGCATCTCGACTCTCCAAGTCGCAATCCCCGAAACCACGAGATGGAGCTGAGATCAACGGTCCACGATCTCGATGAATCTATGGTCCAGATCTCATCGTGAATTCGCATATCATGATTCCTTTGATGGAGGTCCTTGTCACTCCAAGTTGCGATAGGCGAAACTACGAAATGAAGCTTAAATCAACGGTCCACAATCTCGATGAATCTACGGTTGCGATTAAATCGTGATTTCGCATATCGTGATTTCAATGGTCATATTTCTTGCCTCTCCAATTCATGAGTCGCGAAACTCCAAAATGGAGTCGACGGTCCAGATCACACCTTGATCTGACGGCTATGATTAAATCGTGATTTCGCATATCACGATTTCAATGGTCATATTTCTTGCCTCTTCAAGTCGCGAGTCACGAAACTTCGAAACGGAGTTGACGGTCTAGATCACACCTTGATCTGACGGCTGCGATTAAATTGTGATTTCAATGGTCATATTTCTTGCCTCTCCAAGTCGCGAGTCGCAAAACTCCGAAATAGAGTCAACGGTCCAGATCACACCTTGATCCGATGGCTGCGATTAAATCGTGATTTCGCATATCGTGATTTCAATGGTCATATTTCTTGCCTCTCCAAGTCGCGAGTCGTGAAAATCCAAAAGGGAGTCGACGGTCAAGATCACACCTTGATCTGATGGATGCAATTAAATCATGATTTCAATGGTCATATTTCTTGCCTCTCCAAGTCGGGAGTCGCAAAACTTCGAAATGAAGTCTCGGATCAACAATCCCGATCAACATTTGATCTGATGGTCATCGGGAATTGTAAATGGGATCCAATGATCAGAAATGCTACTTCTCCTCCCGAGCTTACTTTGTTCCGCTTACTCTGATCTTTCCAACGATGATCTGCCAATAATCCTCTGCACTATCTCTTCTGAGCTTATTCGAATCTTTTCTGCAGCGTCTTCTCATAATTCCCATCTATTTCATACTTTCTGTACTCATGCCATCTTCATTGCTATACTTGCCATCAATGACAAGCATTTTCTATCTGTTAAATATTTGCCAACCTCCAAGGTTTTGGTTCTGGTCTAAATTTGGTGACATGGTTTTGACATATATGACTGGCGAACAAATCCATAAAATTATCCAAAAGAGAAAAAGGGTCATCAATGATCTTATTGCTTACAAATTTAATGGTCGTTTATGCTTGCAATATGGGTTAAAAGGTGGTTTTATTGGATAGTTGATATTGAGCTACTATATGAGGTTATTAAATATTTGGCGATATCATCAAATACAAATCCTAACACATTCAAACTTTGGTGAAAGTAAATTAAGTCTCATTTTATGTTACATATTATTTGCATGGTTCATTACTATTATATGATGGCATTAATCCTAATACAAAATGGATATAAAGTGATGGATGAAAGAATCGATGGTTTGGGGGTAGCATTGAATGTTTGATGTTATATGGAAAGCGATGGTAAGTGATGTGAGTTAAAAGTTATTTGTCATATCTTTGATGTTTGGGATGTGTTGAGTGTGCTCCACCATGGAATGTTTAGTTGGAAGCATTGAATGTTTGGAGTTGGTGGATGGAAGAAACGATGTGTAGTAAATGCACATTGTTTTTCCTCCTTTTTGAAATACACCACCTTTTTTTATATCTCCCATTAGGGTTTTGGGCACTAATGTTAACTGTTGTTTCAAATTTCTCGACCATTTGTAGAGTATTTGGCCTTCTCCTTGAGATTCTTAAGCAATTTTCTACAGGTATGGGTTCTTTTGAATTTTCCATGCATCCAATATTTTAGCTCTGCCCTCATTTAAATTGGTATGTTTGCTCCGGAAGTCTACATGCTGTGTGTATTTTTTGTTAGGATATTTATACACTTAGGAGTTAGTTAAGATCTACTTGGTATAATGTGTCGTTAGGTAAAAGTGTGTTTCTTAGTGTTTTTCTTTAGTATTCATTAGTATGAATTTGTAGTTAGGAAATCCGACGGTCACGATATGTTCCTGACATAGAGTGTTCTTACGGTTCATACTCTCCTCGATCTTAATGACCATTGATTCGTGGCTTAACACTTGATTGGTCCATGATCTCTATTTAAAGAGCATGGAGGGTCATTTGTCGATGATCGATTGTGAGAAACCCTCTTGTAAAATCTCTCTGAAATCTTTTTCTTTTGCATTAATAAACTACTCAAAGTGGCCGCGTTGGCTGGGGCCGTCGATGTTTCCCCATAGGCATTTTACCACGTGAAAACATTGGTGTGTTGATCTTTGATCTGGTTATGTGAGTGGTTACTGAAGGTGTTCATCCTCTGTTGGAATACCTGTATTGTCGAACATGGTATCAAAAGATGTTTGAAGACCTGCTCCTGTTGTAGAACGAGATCGTGAAGTCGAGTTGCCTCATATCTATTTTCTGTCATTTTCATACATTATGGGATGAAAGGACTATTCATTGTGTCTGTAGCACTTGTTTCATTCAGGAACACTTTTTGTTTCACTCAAAAAGGTTTTTGTTTGCACAATATTCGGCCATTACAGTCAGATCTGGAGGTATAAAGCTTGAATACACATTTTAAATTTTTTTGCAGAGTAGTATTTTGGTTTTATTTCGGTTTTGTATTATTTATTTCTGGGTTGCTACTCTTTTAGATCTGCGTATGCTCTTTTCCATGCGCCCTGTGTGATCTCAGAAAATCAGAAACAAATAGGAAAAGGTGCATCTTCCAAGTAAGCTAACCAAGATCTAACCCTTGTTGTCATTGAGAAGCGGAAATTTTTTCTTGTGTGAAAAGAGTTTTTTTTAGCCACGCTCTCCATGGCCGCCTTCGAAAACAACAACAAAAATCCTCCTTCTAAACATCACAATATGTTTTGCTAGACCATTTGGTTAAAATTTGCCTTATTAAGTAAGAGGTCATGAGTTCAAGTCTCTCTTTTGTTGTCTTTTTTTGAAAAAGTTCATGCTAAAATTGTAAATTGTATTTCACTTCAAGTATAAAAGTGAATCACTATAAGTAGCTTTAATATTTTATTTTAGAGTTATTTATTTTGCACGAAGATTTTCTTTTATAAAGTAACTTCATTGTAAAAGTGATCCCCACTTCTCTTTATAAAAGTGGGTCACTTCATAAAACAACTTATACTATCATGTGGTCATTTGGTTACTGTTTATGCCTTTTTTTTAAAGGGCATAACTCTCACATCCAAAGTCTGTTTTCAATGCCGTTTTTTTTTAAAACCGCATAAATTTTCATGCTCTTTCCATCCAGATCATTAGTTTCAGTTTTTAAATCCATATTATCTTCATATTTAATATGGATTCTACAAGTAATGTTTTGCTTACCAACACCAACTACTTCCAATGGAAATCTCATATGGAAGATTTATTAAGAAGTAAAGGCTTGTATCAGATTACCTTGGGAAAGGAAAAGGAACCCACTAATGATGATAAGAAATCCAAATGGGCTAATAGGAGTGATGAAGCACGTGGACTAATCGAGAATGTCCATCTCTCCTGATTTAAGGTTCCACCTTCAAGAAATTGATGACCCTGAAGAAGCTTGGGAAAAGATTGAATCTGTGTTTGGTAAACTCAATATTATCCGAGCACAATAGTTAGAAAATCAAGTACTAACCTTGAGTCATATGATTTTTCTTGCCTTGTATACTATCTATCTAAGTTTAAAACACTCAAAATTTTATGTGAATAATGTAAGATAAAAATGGAGGAAGAGCATTGTAATTATCTTATTCTTTCTAATCTAGGTAGTGCATATTCTGTGTTTGTATCTACCTTTTAAGCCATGACAGAGGCTCTAGGGAAATATTATCAAAAACCCACTCTTGATTCCTTTTGTGCTGCTTTGATTAGAGAGGAAGATAAGCTTGTACAACTTGGAGTGATCAACACTGCAGGTACCTCCAACAAAGCCTTAGTTGCCCAGCAGAAATATAAACCCAAGTATCCCAAGAAGCAACATCCTCGCTACAACAACAACCAACATAAGAGTCCCAAACCCACTCAGACAAATTCAACTCCTAATGGCGACAAAGGAGAAAAATATAAAAATAAGAAGACTGACAGAAATTGCAAATTTTGTGATAAAGATGGTCATGATGAGTCTAAATGTTTCAAGAAGATGACAAATTTAGAAGCAACAATGAAGAAGCACAACATCAGTATTGATTCTCCTTCTTCTTCTCATGGACATGCACTTTCCGCTTCTGGTTTCTCCTTCAACACAACTTCCACTTCTTCTTCTGATGAGTGGCTTATTGATTCGGGAGCATCTTATCATATGGCTAAGGATAAATCCATATTTTATGCTCTAAATGAATGTAACACCAAGAAAATATTTGTTGGTGATGATAGATCTCTTAGTGTTATAGGATCTGGAATAATTCAAGTAGATAATGGTTATTTCAATGATGTATTATGTGTTCCAAGTCTTTCTTGTAACCTTCTATCAGTATATCAAATCACTCATTCAGGTGAAGGTAAAACCGTAGATTTTTCACCTCACCAAGTTGTAATCAAGGATCTAAAATATCCTAAGCATGTTCTTGCAACTAGAATTGCTGATGATATTACCAGGTTGTACAAGTTTGACAACTTTGGGTCATCATCTTTTTCATCAGTTTTATTTGCTCATAGCGATGAATTGATAAAACTTTGGCATGAGCGGTTTGGTCATCTAAACTATCGCTCATTGCAACAACTATGTAATCAATATATGGTGACTGGTCTTCCACATGTTTCATGTAGAGATGGTGTTTGTGTTGTTTGTATTCTCAACAAACATCATCGGGACAATTTTGACAAACGTGCCTCTTGGCACGCTTCGGGCCCTTTGCAGCTTGTTCACAATGATTTGTGTGGTCCATTTTCTTCTCCTTGTTTTTTTGGGTGTAAGTATTTCTTAACTTTCATTGATGATTTTTCCAGACGTACTTTGGTTTACTTCTTAAAACTTAAGAGCGAAGTTTTTGGCGTACAAGGCCCTTGTAAAAAAGCAATCTGGACATCAAATTAAAAAGTTAAGAACAGATAATGGAGGCGAATATATGAACAATAATTTTACAAGTTACTGCACTACACAGGGCATCCAGATGCAACACACTATTCCATATATCCCACAACAAAATGGTGTTGCTGAGAGAAAGAACCACACATTAAAATAAATGGCTAATTGTATGATCCAATCTAAGGGATTAAGTCTAAAGTATTGGGCGGAAGCAATAAACTGTGAAAATTACATAGTCAATCGCACTCCCACAAAGGCTCTTAAAAATATAACATCAGAAGAAGCTTGGACTTAAATTAAACCAGATGTAAGTCACTTCCGTGCATTTGGCAGTATAGCATGGGCTCACATTCCTGATGAGAAAAGGAAAGCATTGCAGCCTAAAAGTGAGAAGTGTATATTTGTTAGTTATTCTGAAGATGTCAAAGGTTATAGACTTCTTCAACTACATTCTAATAAACTTATTCTTAGAAGAGATGTTAAATTTGATGAAAATCTCTTGGCCTGCGAGCCTAATTCAACAGTTGTGCCTTCTTCGGCCTGTGAACCATATTCGATGTTTGTGCCTTCTTCTGTTCCTATTCTGGTTTCTTCTTCAGATGATGACAGTGAGGATGAAAATCTACCTCCACCTGCTCACATTCCTCTAGATGATTCCTTTGAACCTGAACCGACACCAGTTCCACCGCTTCCTAGATGGGTCCGTTCAACACGAGAAGCAGCTGGTGGTCTTGTCGGTGATCCTTCAGATCAGCGTCGAACATGTTCACAGTTCTAGTGAGCCTCTTCTCTTTTGTCTCAAGTTTCAAAGACTCATGATCCAGAGACATTTGCAGAAGCTTCAGGTCATCCAGATTGGGATACAACAATGAATAAAGAGTATCGTTCTTTAATGGAAAACGATACTTGGGATCTTGTACCTCTTCCAAAAGGAAGAAAACTTGTCATATGTAAATGGGTCTACAGAACTAAGTATGCATTAGATGGAAGTGTTGAAAGACACAAGGCTCAGTTAGTTTCCAAAGGATTTTCCCAAGTTGAAGGAATTGACTATAATGAAACCTTTGCCCCTGTAGCCAAAATGAATTCCCTCTGCCTTGTTCTTTCCCTTGTTGCCTCACATAAATGGGAGGTCCATTAGATGGATGTTAAATCCACCTTCTTGCATGGCGATTTGAAAGAAGAAATCTACATGGAACAACCTCCTGGCTATGTCCAGAATGACTTTAGCCTTGTTTGTCACCTTAAGAAATCTCTTTATGGTCTTAAGCAAGCTCCCTGAGATTGGTATGCCAAAATGGAAAACTTTCTTATTGACATCAGATTCTCTAGATTCCATTCTGATCCTAATGTCTATACTAAGAAAGTAGGAATCCATATTATAATTCTTGACCTTTATGTTGATGACCTTATCCTTATTGGTAGTGACTCAAAACTTTTAAACCATGTGAAAACCAACCTTAAGAAGAAATTTGAAATGACAGACTTAGGTTTTTTGCACTATTTCCTTGGCCTCCAAGTTTTGTAAACCAATNGTCTATACTAAGAAAGTAGGAATCCATATTATAATCCTTGACCTTTATGTTGATGACCTTATCCTTATTGGTAGTGACTCAAAACTTTTAAACCATGTGAAAACCAACCTTAAGAAGAAATTTGAAATGACAGACTTAGGTTTTTTGCACTATTTCCTTGGCCTCCAAGTTTTGTAAACCAATGAAGGATTTTTTCTTTTCCAGTCCAAGTATGCTTGTGACCTTCTTCGTCACTTTCACATCGATGATTGTAAACTAGCCCCTTCTCCCTTCCAGTCTAGTCAAGCTTACTGCCACCTGTACTTCTCCTGAAGTTGATGCCACCCTGTACCGTCAGTTAGTTGGTAGCCTCTTATACTTGACTCATAAACATCCTAATCTTTCCTTTATTGTTGGTCTTGTTTCCTGGTATATGCAAACACCCCATGAAATCCATTGGAAATCAACTAAAAGGATACTTCACTATGTCTGTGGTACAGTTTAGTTTGGGATACATTACAGTTCAGGGGGGACTCCTTTATTGGTTGGTTTCACTGATTCAGATTGGGGCGATGACCTTGATGATCAGAAGTCTACTGCAGGTTATGTTTTCAGCCTTGGTTCATGACCTGTCACTTGGGCCTATAAGAAACAACAGGCTATTGCACTTTCTTCAGTAGAAGCAAAGTATCGAGCAACATTAAATGCAAGTCAGGAAGCCTCATGGCTTCGACAGATCCTTTTAGAGTTTGGATTCGAGCAACAACATCCAACCAGCCTTTTGTGTGACAATCAGAGTGCCATCCAGCTTGCCAAAGACCCAGTTCAACATAAGCACAACAATCACATCGAGCTACACATGCACTTCATCAGAAAAATTATTCATGATCAAGTTATTGAAGTGCTCTTTTTCCCTACAGAAGATCAAGTTGCAGACATTTTCACAAAGTCTTTTATAGAAGTGAAGTTTTTGAAACTTTGATCTATGTTAGGAGTTCATGAAGTTGTCATTAAGGGGGGATAGGCTCTAATGACTCCTTCCTTCTCCTATTGTATCAACATTAGAAATCCTTCAATCCTATCCCAAGTTGTTCTTAAGGGGGGATGTTGGGATATTTAGACACTTAGGAGTTAGTTAAGATCTACTTGGTCTAATGTGTCGTTAGGTAAAAGTGTGTTTCTTAGTGTGTTTCTTTAGTATGCATTAGTATGCATTTGTAGTTAGGAAATCCGATGGGCACGATATGTTCCCG
This sequence comes from Picea mariana, assembly GCA_032191745.1. Classification (NCBI taxonomy): domain Eukaryota; kingdom Viridiplantae; phylum Streptophyta; class Pinopsida; order Pinales; family Pinaceae; genus Picea; species Picea mariana. The sequence goes on from JASDQU010102823.1 coordinate 404,473, forward strand.
ACATAGAGTGATCTGATGGTTCATACTCTTCTCGATCTTAATGACCATTGATCCATGGATTAACACTTGATTGGTCCATGATCTCTATTTAAAAAGCATGGAGGGTAATTTTCCGATGATCAATTGTGAGAAACACTTTTGTAAAATCTCTCTGTAATATTTTTCTTTTGCATTAATAAACTGTTCCAAGTGGCCACATTGGCTGGGACCGTGGATGTTTCCCCGTAGGGGTTTTACCACATGAAAACATCGGTGTGTTGATCTTTGATATTGTTATGTGAGTGGTTACTGAAGGTGTTTGTCCTCTATTGGAATACCTGTGTTGTCGAACATTTTTCTTCTTTGTTCAAATGGAAGATTGTGAGGAAATTTTGTATTTTAGTTGAAGCTTAAAATGATAATGGGATGGTGAATTGGGTTTGTGCATCTCCTTCTGTGTAAAATATGGGTTTCAAACAAAGTGTTGTGTGGTTTATGTCATTCTCCATTTGGGTTTGCTATGGTTCTTGTTATGATGAAACCATATGAGTTTTTATATTGTGTTTCGTGTGAGGTTGGAAACCGAATATTGGTTTTGGGTTACAGATATAATAGGAATGTTGTTGATGTTGTATTGTTTTGTGGAAATAATGGGTCATGATGTAAAATTGATTTCAATTTCCTCACGGATTTGGCATGGGTACTGAATTAAATATTAGGGTTTTGTTGTTTATGGCATACCCATGTTTCCTCTGTTGTAGTTTCATTTAGAATATCGAATTTTGCATAAATTTATGGCATTTTATCTAGTGGTAACAAAAGGTGTGGAGGTTGATACTCTATGTGAATTTGCATCGCTATTGTTGTTTCGTTTTGGTCTTGACAAGAAATAATTTATTTCAAAACCAAGAGTGGATATGTCTCACACCCTTCATGGGTTTTCTTGCTAATAGAGCAAATGGATTCTGAGTTTGGTTTTGACAATGTAATTGTGACAAGTTTTGGATTTTTGGGTTTATGAGGTAAATTGTGACATTCCAACCCAACAATAACGAAGAATGTGGGTGCATTTGGAAGTAATTTTGGTGGGTACAACTTGCAATTTTTCCTTTGTTGGATTGTTTACACAGAAATTATTCYGACTTGACATAATATTATAAACCCTCATTGTTTACTCTTCCCTCGTCGTGGTTTACTTACCAACTATGTATAAATTCAACTGTTGGCTAAATGTTTTGACTAATAACTAGAGCTTGGCATATTATTGTTCTGGCCTATTGTTAGTGTGGATATTATTGCAAAATCCTTGCATGTCGCTTCAACCCAACTACTATAAATTGTCATTTTTAATCTTAACAAAGAATATCCAAGAGTTCTCATTGTTGTATCATGGAAGTTGTTTGGCTTTCATCCCATATTGGTTTTGAAGGGAAATCTCGATATTGTTACTCTATTGTCAAAGTTGTTATATATCTTACTATTAAGTATCGACCTTTGCAAATTTCCTCACAAATTCAAATAGAAAATTCATGGGGATTATTGGGTTAATATAATTTACAGTGATTAAGGATGACATAAAGTTTTCTTGTTCTGTTTACAAAGACAAAAGATTGTTTTTTTGGAGTTACTATGACACAACTCATTGTCAATGTTTACTTGTGTAATTTAGGTTACAATAGCATGGTAATGAATTTAATGGATTGATTTTGACCTGCAAGAAGATGCATAATAAAGTCAGGTTGGATGATGAATTTGGTTTGAGAGAATTTCGATAAATGTTGTTTGGGAATTTAGACATGGTTTTGTGAATGCATTTTGATTCCGCTAAATTGATTTTAATCGGTTATTGGCATGAAGAAAAGGATAGAAGATAATAATCAGAGGTTAGTGATGAGGTTTTTTATTTAATAAATATGTAATAAAGAACATGGATCATTTCCATTTCTCGTTCATTATTTCATTTTACACACAATACAAATCCCTCATTTATCCCAAAACATTTTATTCTCCCCATGTTCTATTATTATAAAGAGTTTAAAAGAGTAAGGAGACGAGGTTGAATAAAGGTTCAAAACAGAGTTGTTGTAACTTGCGAATAATGAGGTGGATGATGTGGTTGTTGGGAATGTGTCAGGATTAAATACTCATTTTTCTTAGAACATTATTCATATTTATTTTCCCATCATGGAATCACTTTGCATACCTTACAATTCCTCCCATTCTCCCAATGTCATTGTACTTCCTTGTTCTAATACATTATGGTTCAGATTGGAAAATGTTATGGTTGTTGTATGAGGAATGTTGAATGGATTGCATATGCTCTTGTATGTCAATTGAAAGAGACAATATTTCAAAAAAATTTAGGAAGAGTGTTTGATGATAGATTTATCAATTGTTATTCATATTCTTATTAAAAATTTTCTTTTAGAAATGAGTTTCTTTAGTAGTGGAAGTCAACAAAGAGAAGGAAACAGAGGAAGAAAAAACTTTTGGCAAAGAGGATCTAGAAATCCATGATTTTCCATATGTTTTGATGTTGATCCTCAGAAACTAAATCAACTATTTCAAGATGGGTTTTTGTAACATCCCCAGCCAGCCGCAGGCCGGGGCATGCTATCTTCATGCTCGTGTTGATTAAGGTTGGTTGTCATTGATGTCAACCCTTGAAGAGAGACCTGTAGCACAAAGGTTTGGGTAATGGACCCAATAGTGTTTGATGTAAATATGACTCATTATTTTTTTGTCATGGTTGATAAGAAGTAAATATGGATGAACTCCAAAGTGGTCCCCTTATGGTGAAAGCTCTCATGGGAAGACGCTTTGTGGAGTAAGAGAACCCATGC